>JANUYF010000002.1:320010046-320452546 GCA_026167975.1 Phrynosoma blainvillii | reverse complement strand
TACTGATGCCCAAGACTAGACCAGGCAATGACTACGGCACAGATCACGAATGACTCATATCAAAAATAAGAGCAAGACTCAAGAAGAAAACAAAACCAGTGATAATACCAAAATATTATCTAAATAATATTGCAACATAATTTATTGACAACATAAGAAACAGATTTGTACTGCTAAGCATAATAGACCAAGAACCAGAGGAACTATGGTTTTAAGGCAGGTACATAATAAAAGAATACAGATTGACACAACAATACTATCTGTGCAGAAAATGCTTTTCCTTGTACAGAGAAAATGCTGTTATTGAGACGAGAGTTTATTCTGAGCAAAATTTGTATATAGTGGATTTGAATAGAAAACGGCATTTTCAGCAGAAGAAATAACATTTCTGGATAGAAATATTTGTGTGTGTGTGTAGAAAATGCTGTTTTCCATGCAACCACACATGAATTTTTTAACAGAATCAATCCTGAATTGTTAACAGGCTTCAAAAATTTTGTGCTTTTTAAACTTTCTCACAGGGGGAAGAAAATAACCCATTGCTTCCTCTGAGAAGAAACAAAGGCTGTATCTGCACTGCAGAAATAATCCAGTTTGACACCACTTTAGCTGCCATGGCTCAGTGTTATGGAAACCTAGGAAATGTAGTTTGTTGTGTTACCGGAGATCTCTGACAAAGGAGGCTAAATGTCTCTCAAAACTACAATTCCCAGAATTTTATAGCATTGAGCCATGCCAGTTAAAACAGTGTCAAACTGGACTGTTTCTGCAGTGCAGATGCATCCTTACTGAAGAATTATATTTCTGCTCTGGGCAGGGCAAGCCAATGACATGCAATGCAGGTTGAAAAATGTAAAGTGCAATGTCGTTGAGACTCAGATTCAGTGTTAAGCCCTCTTGCAGAAGCTGAAAAATTGATATTGGTTGGGAACTATCTGCAGGCAGCTGATATTTATCATAACATGTGGTGCAATTCTAATAGAGTTTAAATTAGCTGCAGCTAGTTAAAATAGTTCATTCAAAACATCATGGAGGTGAGGTGAAAAAAGAAAGGGATAATGAGACAGAGGCAAATTAAATGCAATAATAGATAGGAGTGGTCAAGAAATGTGTTGGTTTGAGAAATTTATATATGGTTACCCGATTTGCAGCTACTAAACACTGCTGGCAATATGAAATCTACACATTTATGAGCCACTGATACAATTAATGTACTAAAATAAGTATATTCACAAAATGCATACAGTTCAAAAAGGCACTTGGAAAAAGTGTGCATACAAACACACTGTAGTCAGTGGTAGAAAAATGTGTACACTTTAAATATGTCAACAAAATGTGTACATATTGGAGGGGGAAAGTACATAGAAAAATATGTGATGCATATACTGCAAAAGTACATACCCTGCCATGCAACCAGATGATAGATTGTAGTGAGAGGAACCTCTTGTGTTACTTTGCCAGATGTGCACAGAACTGTACCACACAGCCCGGCATGAAGTGGGTTAGTATTTTGTGTTTAGAATAATTATCCCTCAATATCCATCACGGCAGAGGACTCCAGTAATTATGTTAGCTGGCTGTTGCCAGATTGCAATATTTTTATTTTTTACTATTATGTTTCAAATATTAAATATTTTAAATTAGTGTTTTTAATGTTTTTAAATAGGATTGGTTTTTAATGGTTTAAATGTTTGTATTATAAATTGTCTTAACTTTATTTTGTTAAGCTGCCTACAGTCCCATGGTGTGCGAGAGACAGCATAGAAATGAAAATAAATAATAAAGAAGTAAACATGAAATCACCACTGTGACTTGCACTACTGCTTAGGAAATGCACACCCCTCATTTTTGGCCTAGGCATTGGGGAAGTAGCTGCCTGGCTTTTTTGTTTGTTTGTTTGTTTGTTTCAAAGCTTCTAGAAGGGGAAAAGAACCCTGCATCTGTATGGTAAAACTTCCTTTCATTGGACCTTTCTATTTGTAGATGCACCTTGGTCTTGCTTTACAGGGAATGTTTGTGCCAGCCTAGACAAAGTGTGTTGGCCCTGGATTAATATCTAGCGCTGTTTGGGGACATGGTTCACTTTCGGCTGTGAGGGACTCCAGCTCCCTATCCACTGGAAGATGTGCAAGCTTTTCCTGTTGTAAACATTTGCTGCATCTGTTAATCATTGATGTAGGGGGACAGCAGATGGGCAGCACAGAGCTGCCCCAGGAAGCGGCAGATCGGGGCCACAACAACCCTACACCACGGCCCCAATCCTTCCTTTTGCCACCCCGAAAAGAGCAGCAAAATGCCGCTCCTTTGAGGGGTGGCAAAAGGCCACCCTAAGAGCTGGAGTGCGGTTCTTCAGTGCCCTTTTCGGCTCAGCATGTCAGAACGCTGCACCGGAAAGGTGTTCTGACGCCATGTGCCACGCGTAATAGCACGTGGTGTCAGGATGGTGTTGGTATGGGGTTGGGGTGGCCAGCGTGCAGCTGCCCCGCCCCAATTCTGCATCCAGGCCAGCCCTTTGGGCTGGTCTGCAGAGGCCCTGAGTGTGCATCTACGCTGTGAAAATAATGCAGTTTGAAACCACTTTAACTGCCATGGCTCCATCCTTCAGAATCCTGGAATCTGTAATTTTGAGAGGCACCAGCACTCTTTGGCAGAGAAAGTTAGAGATCTTGTAAGACTACAAATCCCAAGATTCTATAAAATGAAGCTACAGCATTTCAAGTGGTATCAAACTGCATTATTTCTAATAGATGCACCCTCAATCATTTATGCGAATGGTTTTTTTCTCACCTTCAGATTCACTTTGCTGTGGTAGCCTTGACCAGTCCTCACTCCATTAGTGTGATCAAGACAGGAATTGATGCAGCAAGACTTTTTAAAGAGGGAATGGGCAGAGGATATGGGCCATTGCTTGTTATGACTAATGTGCTATAATCACACTAAATGGTATCTATCGGCAAAATAAGAAATCTCCCCCACTTTTTCTAGAGAGCTCTTCCACCTTCTACTCTTCAGCTGGAGAACTGGAAATCTTACAGCCAAGAGACCAACACAGTGCATTAACAGAGATTTCCGGGGATGATGGAATCCCTATCCAAGTTGACTCCACAGTTCCAGCCCTAGGACTCCTATCACTTACTTTGCCTTTTTACCCTCAAGATCTCTCCCTAGATCTGACATTTGGGCCTCAAGGTAACCACTATCTTGGACAGGTGGCTGTGCTGATCAGTGGGTTCAGTGTGGTAAACATGACCAGTTCTCAATACTTAAATGAAAACAGTCAGACACAGTTGCAGGTAATTTATTATAAAACAATTGAGTTAAAACATGAACTTCATGAACTCTTTCCATATTCCCAGCTCACCAAACCCTATTCTGATCTTATCCATCCTAACCACCTTTCACTCTTTTTGTCACTGCCCTAAGTCTCCATCCTGTAGAATCCTGGGATGTGTAGTTTGGGGAGGTATTCATCCTGGTCTGCCAAGCATGCTGGTGCTTCACCAAACTACAAATCCCAGCTCAATAATAAAGTCAATTTGCTTTATTTCTTCAGTGTGGATACACCCTAACTCTATTTCATCCAACCACCTTTAAAAGACAAGACTCTTGGCCATATCCTTTCCCCTACAGGTCCCCCTTCAGAGCATTCCAATGAGCCTTGTTTGGCTGTTTGTACCCAGGTTTGCCCAGCTTTTCACTTCATACCTGGATTTTTGCCATTTCTCTGTATATTTCCACAAGGATATTCAGAGTATGGAAACTAACATTTTTAATGAGAAATCCATTATATAACTCATTAGGAAGCCACACCTCAACAATTAGTTCTTGCTAATAGTCAAAACAATTTATGCTGCTTATTGTTTTTCCATTGTATTTTCACTATTCTTTCCTTAAACCTTACAGTTGGTAAGAAGATGGCATAAAACTTGAAAATTGCCACTAAAAAGTTTTTAATACAACTGTAAATGCCCTTTAAAAGTAACTCGAAATTATTACTTCATACACCCTTTCCCAGTTTTTAACATCATTCACATTCTTGCACTTTTTTTGAAATGTAACTTTGTTATGCCCTCATTACTCACATTTTTAAGTATATATCTGGAAATTGAGCAGTTATTGGTACAGAGTTGTATATTTTAAAATTATATCCAGACTGAGGAGACAACTCTGACATAATAAAGGGTGGATGCCACAGTTTTGTCTTTCAACGGGAAAATTTGGCCTGTTACATTCAGCTCATGTACACAATGAGAAGGAATGATGTCCACAGAATTAATTTCTTATATGCTTAGTTGTCATTTTTTTCAGCATCTTCATGTAAATTGTTTTCTACCCACAAGGCAGACATCCCCCTTATGGAATTTGGAAAGCCAAGATAAATAGCTCCAATAACATTCATGCATAATTATTGCACATTTCCATGAGGATATATTTTAAATATATCAAGCATAAAGGCTTGGAGGAAATTATTTTGTTCTTGGATTGTGTTGCAAGTTGGTTGTACTCAGAAGGAGCAACAGCAGGAAGTGGCTGCTGAGAAGCTGGAGTGGGCCTTTAGGTTGGATGTCACACAGACAAAAAGGTAGGACATGAGCTGGGCTAGCCACTTTCATTTCTCCCAGAAACCAGTCTTTCAAAAAGACATCCACATATATATTTTTTTCTTGATATCAGAGATAACTTGGAATAATACACCATTGCTGGAAGATTTTTGTAAATATCCAGTAACTGGCAATTTCAGCTAAACTCAGAGGGAACAGGCCACTTTATGTGTAGTATATATTTGTGTGTAAGAAAGATATGATGGTATAGCTCTTGCTAATCAAAATGTATGGGGACTTTGACGTTGGTAGCCCTGGCTGAACTACACCACTGGCTACAAGTAAATAGGATCTTATACTGTGCAATCACTCTCTGACTAAACACCAAAATTCTTCTTACTCTGATTTTTGGACAATTTGCACAGTCATTTCCATACTTTTTATGAACTGCAGTAATCCTTCTGCAGTAATACATATGCTCATAAGCCAGTGCCAAAATGTTGTGTAAACCAGGCTATGCATACTATATGAATTTGCAAAACAGCAATCACAATCAAATCATTGTCAGTACAGTGTATCATGATGTTTCCTGGTGTGACAATAGTACCACAACTGCCCTGAATGCAGGGTAAGCTGAATATGGGTGCAACTACACTGTGGAAGTAACACCACTTTAAGTGTCATGGCTCCATCCTACAGAATCCTGGCATTTATGGCTCTATGAGGCACCAGCACACTTGGACAGAGAAGGCTGAAGACCTTGTAAAATTACAGAGGTTAGGGTTTTACAAGATGGAGATACAGCACATATTTCTACAGCGCAGATGCACCCTTTGCACATATCTACATTGCAAAATTAAAGCAATGTGACATCATTTTAATTGTCATGGCTCTATCCTGTGGAATCCTGGGATTTGTAGTTTGAGGGGTACTGTCAGAGCACTCGGGTGCCTCACGAAACTACAAATCCCAGGATACTGTAGGATATGACTTTATCAACAGCTCCTGTCAATATCACGCAATAATGGGAAGATTTTCATGCTTATTCATGGAAATTCCATGAATAAAAAGTGGCACGATTTTGAGAGTTTATTCATGGGATAATCACATGATAATGGTGACATCATGTGAAAATCTTCCCATTATTGTGCAATATTTATGGGAGCATAGCGCAATGCTCCCGTCTTTTTTCCCCATGTGATAAAGTCCGTACAGTCATGGCAGTTAGTGTCAAACTGCTTTAATTCTGCAGTATGTGAAATGTTATACGGACTGATATGAATAATAGAATCATAGAGTTGGAAGAAACCACAAGGGCCATCCAGTCCAACCCCTGCCATGCAGGAACTCCCAATCAAAGCATCCCCAACAGATGGCCATCCAGCCTCTGTTTAAAGACCTCCAAGGAAGGACACTTCATCCCACTCCGAGGGAGTGTGTTCCAATGTCGAACAGCCCTTACTGTCAGGAAGTGCCTCCTAATGTTGAGGTGGAATCTCTTTTCTTGCAGCTTGCATCCATTGTTTCGGGTCCTAGTCTCTGGAGCAGCAGAAAACAAGCTTGTTCTCTCCTCAATATAACATCCCTTCAAATATTTAAACAGGGATATCATATCACCTCTTAACCTTCTCTTCTGCAGGCTAAACATGTCCAGCTTTCTAAGTTTCTCCTCATAGGGCATGGTTTCCAGACCCTTCACCATTTTAGTCACTCTCCTCTGAACACGCTCCAGTTTCTCAACATCCTTTTTGAATTGTGGTGCCCAGAACTGAACACAGTATTCCAGGTGAGGCCTGACCAAAGCAGAATAGAGTGGCACTATTACTTCTCTTACTATTACAGTGAAACATTACACTTACTGATTCACAGAGTGTATATCAATCTATGTGAAATGTGAAAAGTTATCCTGACTTCACAGATTGTATTTCAAAGTATCAAGACATTTCCCCCTGTCTCCATACAAATTATAAATGTTATTTCAGAAGTCATCTCTGTACCAACAGTGCAGCAAGCACACATAAGGGGCATCAACTTTCTATGGTGATTCTGCAATTGTAGAACTTTTTCATGTTGACAATTTGCTTCTTTCTCCCCCACTTTCTTTCTTTCTCCCTCCTCCCCCCACCATCCTTATACAGCTGGTAAAGGGCATCTTTTTATTCCAGTTGGCTTTTAATTGGTGGTCTACTGCTTTTCAGTTTTTATTATAATCTGCTAGCAGTTCTGCTTCGTGTTATAATTTAAATTCCTGCTGTTCAATTGATTTAACTGATGCCCTGCACTGTTTAAACAATTATCATATTCTGTTGCCTTTTGTCTTATTGAATCATTTCAATTGTTTTGTAATACTAAAGAAGGATACAAGTAATTATCTAAGAATATCCACTGTTTCTTTTTTTTAATCCTATGAGTTTTACTTGGCTTTGTTGAGTAGTGACAAAAGCTTTGCTCACAGTGTATTTTCGAGGAGAAATTTAATCTAACAATAGATATTGCTAGTCTCTACCCAAGGTGTGCTGATGAAAGCTTGGACCATCTCTATGTCTCCCTGATTACCACCCATGATAAATTACTTTATGATGAGGTCTTGATAATGATGTCTTTACATGAAAAATGAGCTTGTGAAACTGTTATTAGAGAGCAAGCCATCACCTGAGCTAATCCACACTGATAACAGCGTGTTCACTTGTCTTGTAATTCATGAGTGTTAAACTTGGCAGTCTCCCATGTCTCCTTTGTCTCTCTTTGGAATTAAACTGTCATACATTGCATTAAGACTTATTTATGTGCTTTGATTTAGAACCAAGGAAAGTACAACTTTTGTTATCAATAAGATCAAGCATTACCCACTGTTCAAGTGCCTACAGTGAGGGGGAAAAATCCAGACAGCTCATACTCTCACCACTTTGCAATACCATATCTGTATGCTTTTGAATGAGATGAAAACTACTAAAGGTTTGGTCCAAGGTGCCATCTAAAGAGGATGGAAATGATTAAATAATTCAAATGAAAGCACAAAAAATGTGTTGAGCCACAGAGTCTGAAAGGTTCATTAACCTGGCTGAGTCCACAGCAATATGGTGTGTGAACCCACAAGTGCAAAATGAAGCAATAAAGCTAAGTTTCCAATTAGAGGTTATCTTAAAATTCTGCGATTGAGTGAATACCCCATGGTATGCATCATTATGAAACCTGTTGAGAGTGCAGGTGCCTCCATTTCAGTCTGGCAATCTATCTATATAATGATTTTAGATATACTCTGCTTCTTCAAGCAGCTGATATGATCGATAAAGCAACATAGAAAGGTGATTCTCTAACAGCATGATTATGTGTTCTCTTAGACAGAAGTTATTTCTTGCATGGATATTTGATTTTGAATAAAGCTTAGTATGCCTATTACTAAAACACATTTATGTTTCATATTTGTAAAACAGACATTTCTAGCACTAACAACCTTCCACATTCAAAAGTCAAATTAGTCTTATTCTTTATCTGACATCTTTAGCTTAATGTCCTACTTGTAATTTATTCCTAATTCAACCCACCCCTTCCACTTATGCTCAATAAGCAACTTTTGTTCACATATTTAGAAAGATTGAGAAATTATTTGCTATGAAACTGGAGAACTGGAGCAGCAGTGTTTACTTGTAACAGGTACCATTAGTGAATTTAACCATGAAGGAAATGTTCACCACTGTAGTTACTCCCCCCCCCCGCAACTGCTGTGGCCAGAATTCAGAGGTGGGAGGTTCTACTCATGTTTAATCTTCCCCCTCCCTTGAGGTGCCATCTCCACAGTTCCCTAAAACTTGCTTTTAGTGGCTGGCAATCCTTAGAGAAGGTTTCTAGGAAGTATGGAAGGCTAAAGAGGGTAAGAAAGAAACAAAATCCATTATACTGACAGTCTAGTGCTGGTGTGATCTTGGTTTTAGGCCTATATATCTTTTACTTTATTGAGCTAGCATGGTGTAGTGGTTTGCGTGTTGGACTATGACTCTGGAGACCAGGGTTCAAATCCTGGCTCAGACATATAAACCCAGTGGGTGACCTTGGACAAGTCACAGTCTCTTAGCTTCAGAGGATGGCAATGACAAACCCCATCTGAAGAATCTTGTCAAGAAAACCCTGTAATAGGTTCATTTTAGGGTCACCATAACTTGGAAACAACTTAAAGACACACACCACAACAACAACAACAACAACATTCACTTGGACCTAAGCCTGTACATCCACTCTGCCACATTCTTAACTCTTATGTGGCTTATCATTTCCAGCACCAAAACCCCAAGGCCTATATCAACTAGGTTGCCATGGTCTGCTATTTTGTCCTCCTCCTTCCAACAGATTTTAAAAAGTGAAATACTCTCTTGGCTTGTAGATCCGGTAAGGTAGGGATCATAGACTCATACAGCTGGAAGGAACCACAAGGGTTATCTAGTCCAGCTCCCTACCATGTTAACCAATAAACTCTGTCTAAAGACTATCAAAGAAGGACAGTCCATTGCCCTCCCAAGTCAGTCTGTTCCATGCAGACAGAAGGGGTATACCTAGACAGCTGGGCAGAACTACACAGGCAGAGCACTATGCTTTTCCACTTGAAGTGTAGGATCATAGCCTTTGTATGTGCCTCAAGTATGCGTATATTTTAGCCAATCCCATTTTAAAATATGTGCACTGTTTTATGCATATTCAGAAATATCCTGTAATGTGTGTATTCTTCAAAAGTAAGACATGCATATTCTTGCAATAACACTTGAATGGCACAAAAATGCTATTTTCATTGAATCTGTCAACTCAAATGATTCTTTTGATCACTGCTATGGATTTCCTCTGTTCTACATCTTCAAGCCTGTTACATACTGGTCTCATGCAACATCTTTTAAAGGAAAACAATATGTTTGCATGCATTTTTCAAGGGGATGCATTAGTGGATGGATGCCCCCATTGACTAATGCATGTTTGTGCAAATTTTAGAAATTATGCAGTGTTGTTGTTGTTGTTGTTTTGGGCGGGGGTTGGACATTTTGAAGCCTTTTTTCTTTTCTTTTGAAGAATGCTTCATAAACTCAGGAACATATGGCTTTCTGATAAAAAAAATCATGCCCACTCTTGTGTTTGATCTAGGAAGAGCAGATAAGATTTTTGTTTCATTTTTTAACTAGTCAAAGCAAATTTCCCACAACTCTATAACTTCCATATTGAACTGAATCCTGGAGAGTCCACTTAGAAAATTAGAAGTGGAAAGCACAAAACATCTCTAATATGACTATTGAACATCATGACACAATCTGTTCTGTTGATGGGTCATAGTGCCTGCACCCAATAAATGAACATCTGGCATTGAGTCAGATTGCAGGTCCATCTGGCTGCAATGTTAATCTAAATGACAGTAGTTCTCAAAATATTTCCTAGTGCTAAGGTCCTTTTAACTGAAGATTCTGAGGACTGAATATTGTGTTCTTATTTGAACCTGGATGACAGTGTGAAAGTAAAATTACTCAACACCTGTTTTGCCTCTGTCTTCTTGCAGAAATTACCAACTGAAAATAGAGAGTATGATACAATGAAGGGACTGCAGTATAAACCTGGTAAAGAGGGTAAACCTTGTTACTTTAAAGTAGAGAGTTAAAGAGTCTTGAGTAATTCAAGCCTTCAGGGCCTGACAAATTGAATCCAAGGATAGTAAAGGAACTTCCACTTGTAAACTGAGCCTCTACTTACAATATTTGAAAATTCTCAATTAATAGGTAATATCTCTGGAGATGGCCAAATGTTGTGCCTATCTTCAAAAGGGACAGTAGAGGGAGGGAAGAGGACCCAGTATTATGTTCATCTCTGGGCACCAAAATTTGAGAATGATATCAACAAGCATGGCCAGAGGACAATCTCAACAGTAAAATGTCTGCAAACAGTTAAGAGATTTGGATATGTTTATCTTAGAGAAGAAAAGACTGGGATGAGAAGAAAACCATCCTCAGATATCCCAAGGGATGTGGATGGATGTGGCACATACTCATTTATGTGGAGCAAGCTTATTTCCTTCTCCTTCAAAGTCTATGACCCAAACCAATTGATTTATATTTTAAAAAAGGAGATTCTAACCAAACATCAGAAAGAATTTCCTAATCGTAATTTCTATTTATCAGTGGAATAGACAATCTCAGAAGGTGATGAGCTTTCATTCACTGGAGGTTTTGAAATAGAAATCAGATGGTCACTTGTCAGGGCTGCTTTAGCAATGGATTCCTCCACTATAAGGTTAGCTGTTAGCTGGCCAACACCAATACAGCTGACATCCTGTACAGCTCTTATCCTATTATTCAATTATTCCATCTATTGATTGGTTGAAGACATTTATATCCTATTAACCAGACAAGGTTCTTAGAAGGGTTTGATTTTTTAAATAATAATAATAATAATAATAATAATGAAATAGCAAATAAATCAGACAAAATAGTATCAAAAGGTGAAAATATTAAAAAATTAAGATCCAGCAATACCACTTAAATATTAAAACCAACAATAAAAATGAAAGACTGAATGCCTAGCTGAAGAGGACAACTTTAGCCTGTTTTCTAACGTTTACTGTCAAGTTCTTTCAGAGAGAAGTCAGACAGTGTGTCTCTTCTGAAGAACAGCTTTATTTAATGAACAATTTAGAACAAAGGTAAAAGTAACTGCTTTAAGCTGGTAAAACTCAAAGTAGGTTCAAGTCTATGAAAGTTCCCACTACCAGCTGCTTCCTTTCAGTTAGTCCCAAAGGTGCTACAAGATCCTTTTGTATATTAAGCTGGACACAGCACCACTTAGAGCAGGGGTAGGCAACCTTTCCCCTTTAAGGGCCAAGGGACTTCAGCTCCCAGAATCCCAGGAGCTATTGGCCAACATGGGACTATTGGCCAATATTGCTGAGGCTTCTGGGAGCTGAAGTCCCTCGGCCCTTAAAGGGGACAGGTTGCCTACCCCTGACTTACTAGTAATACTCAGGATGCTATCATTTGGAGGTGCAGGAGGTGCAGATTGCACCAGGTGACACCCCAGGGGGTATTAGGGGCACTTGGGGGGTGTCATTGCCTTCTGAGTCCAGTGGACTCAGGCTGTTGCTTTCACTCAAAAGACCTGTGAAGAGGTCACTGTCTCTTGAGTTCACCCCCCAGGGGGCTGCAATAGTCTGGCTGGGCAGGGGGGATGACAAGGCAGTTTGTCTACACCCAGCACTGGTTGACACAAAACCTAGTGACACTGCCAGATGGATCTCTCTTGGAATGGTATTTCTCATTTGGAAGGGGGACCATTATAGAGAAACCACTCATTGAACAATTTAAGTGAAAACACTCTGAGAAGACCCTCTAAAGACAACTTTCATAGGTGAGCAAAATTGAAGATTCCAAAACATTTTATAAAATGTATGCTGATTTTATAGAAATTTGGCATACTAAATCTGAAAAACCTCAGATTTGCATTTCATACAGTTTTTTTCACAGCTTGCTTTGGCATTTCTATGTTGTAATATGTGACTGAATGAACTGAATCTGCAAAGAATAAGAAAGGGGTTAGAATCATCTAACGGACTTTCAAAACGCTGTAACTCACTGATATGAAACACAAAAATCTTCAAAAACACTAAAAGAAATTGCACTGGAACATCACTGTGTGCATTTAATCAAAGCTGGACAACAACTGAATTGATTTAAGAAATCCAATTTGTATGTAGCATGACATTTTTATTATATATATATATTTTAATTCGGCACCCACAAATACATTTAAAACTGCTACAATATTGGAGGAAAAATCACTCCATTTAGAATTGGGGAGGAACATATGGGAGTGGATGCTTGTTCAGTTACACTGATCCTAAGGTGACTAGGACATTAAAGTTTATCACACACATCTTGAAAAGGGCCTCATAGGTATGCACTAAGAAATAGATCTCCTTGTCTGTTCAAAATGCAGTTCTCTCCTGGCTTTGTCATCTTGTTGTATAAAGAATTCTACCACCTGCTCCTCACATGCTAGATCAATATATACAGTCCATATCCACAGATTTTTTTATCCATACATTCAAGCATCCACAGCTTGAAAATATTCAAAAACATATATAAATATCAAAGAGCAAACCTTGATTTTGCCATTTTATATGAGGGCCCTCATTTCACTATGCCAATGTATTTAATGGGACTTGAGTATCCATGGATTTTGGTATCCACAAAGGGTCTTGGAACCAAACCCCAGTAGATACCAAGGGCCCACTGTAGTTAACAAGATCTGAAAAATGCACACAGGGATAAGGGGTTGGCTCACCGATCTAGTTTTGAACTTCATACATTCATTCAAACTTCTGCGTAAATCCTGTGCATATATAGACATACTGTAAATTGAATTTATGCATAATACAGAAGAGTACACAGAGACCTGTGAGCATACAGCTTAAATACATATAGACTGCATGCAGAGGTTTAGATGAGTGTATGAGGATCAGGAACAGAAGCAGCTGGCACACTCATGCATGGTGTGAATCTTATTGTCTTTAGATCATCACTTGTACAGCTGGCACTGGGGAACCAAGCTTTCAGCATTTTACATATGATACAGAATTATTACCATGGCACCTATACTAAGTCTTGAGCAATGTGTTGGTACAAACCACTGTAATGGTAAAAATATTTCAAATCATCATTGATTTCCAGATGTTTGTCATTTCAGAAACTATCATATTTTGGACTGTCAGGAATTCAAATTATCACTCACAAATCATCTTGCCATACAAATCACAATCATTAATAAAAATGAAAGAAAAACATGCATAAGCATTAAAATCAAAACATTATTTAAAGCTATGCTCAAGGGCACAAAGTTTCATTCCACCCTATTAATTTATATTTTCAGTTATTTTAAAGTAAAGTAAGCCTTGAAACATGAAAATTCTCTGCAA
Source organism: Phrynosoma blainvillii (assembly GCA_026167975.1). NCBI lineage: Eukaryota > Metazoa > Chordata > Lepidosauria > Squamata > Phrynosomatidae > Phrynosoma > Phrynosoma blainvillii. The sequence continues at coordinate 320,439,070 of JANUYF010000002.1, read as the reverse complement.
TTCTTTCATAGGGTTTCTTTAATCACAATACCAAATACACAGCCAAGTTAAAGCTTTTGAGTCTTTGCCATTTTAGATGTAATATAATTGGATAATGAAGGGCTTAAAGCATGTAATCTCCTAGCAGGGATTTTAAGAACCCAATACAGTGAAACAATGGATCCTAAAGACATTTTGAGAAAGGCAGGAAAGGGTCAACTTGCTCTTCAGGTCTCTCTGTTTTTAATGATAATGTACCAACTGTTATCCCTGCAAAGGGCATTGGCTAAAAGCCAGGTATGGCACTAAAGAATGAGAAGGAAGACAACTAATTTTGGCAAAAGCAAAATGTGACAGTTTGCTTTCAAATAAAATATGAAAACTTTCCCCACCTGACAACACTTGTAAACTACCAAGATTCTTTTGCTATTTATTACCTTAAAAGGTGAGAGATATTCTCTGCTATGAGGCCCAACATGCTTTTGCTCATGTGTGTGGATATGGTTAAAAGTTCCTACAATGAATTGCATTCCTTTAACTCTCATTCATTCACTGTGACATGACCACAGCTAACTGGACACTCAACTGGCATAATCCATCGTACATGCCTTAATTACATTCTGTTTGTATCTCTGTAACACACTATATGTGGGGCTGCCTTTGAAGAGTGTTCAGAAACTTCAACTGGTGCAAAGAGCTGCAGCCAGATTGCTAACTGGAGCTACAGAAAGTGCAAAACTCCCTTGTTGCAACAGCTCCATTGACTGCCCATCCATTTCCAGGTTCAAAGAGCTGGTGATGACCTATAAAGCCCTATGCCACTTAGGTCCAGATTATTATCTGGATTTTATGTGTGTTTTTTAACTTTTGTAAGATACCTTGAATCTTATGATAGGTAGAAGATCAACAACAACATCTGAAGCAATGTAATTGCAGTTTCCCCAAATATCAAAACAACAGATTGGTGGGTCTGCTATTGGTCTGGTGCAATTTCATGAGATTTGTGAATAAATATCTAGGTGTAGGACTGCAGCTTTGCTGAGAATGTGTACATAGATTTTTCCCCACCCCACAGCCCCACAAAAGCATATTGTATACTATACAATGTATAGAGTCTTTGTAAACAACTTATTGTGCATTGTATTGGTGTAGTAATACTTTCACGTCTTCCTGGCACTTACTGACAATGGATTTTATTTGACTCAATCTATAGGGATCCCTATGTCCCTGGTGGCGCAGTGGTTAAATGCCTGTACTGCAGCCACTCACTCATAGACCACAAGGTTGCGAGTTCAATACTAGCCAGGGCTGAGGCTCGACTCAGGCCTGCATCCTTCCGAGGTCGCTAAAATGAGTACCCAGCTTGTTGGGGGGCAGTCAGCTCACAATTGTAAACCGCTTAGACATCCCATAGTGCGATATGAAGCGGTATATAAATGAAGCTGCTTTGCTTTGCTTTATTCCATCACAGTAAACTGAAGGGATACAGCCGTTAAGCCCTCCTTTTGTGGTCCCCAAAGCCCTTCCAGAGACTATCCAAGATTCCTGAATTCCAACCATCAGGCTGATTTTCAGATGCCCTCCTCAGCCAAAAATAAAATAAAATAAAATAATAAAAAATCCAGAGCAAAATGTGCTAACACCACCATAGCAGCTCCAATTACCCATCATCTAGAGCCCCAAATTTTGTCCTCACATCTCTGAACAGTTATTGAAATTAGACACAAAATGGTGTCCATAAGTGACATTATGTGATTTCCATTCACTTGGAATGTGGAGGAGTCAGAGAGGAGAAATTGGCTCCTGCCTGCCATGCAATTGCCCACAGGTTAGTATCATCTACAAAGATAACCAGACAAAACTAAGGGCACCCAAGAAAGCATTTTCACTAGCTGATCCATGTGCATACTTCTCTGTAGAGGCTTTGAGAACTTCTGCTGAATATATTTCAGAAGGACTTGTCTGGCTGGTCTGAGCAAACCCAACACAATACCCTGGACCCACTTGAAAGAGTGTGATTGTGAACAAAGCTTTGTAAGGATTGCTTTTCGATTCTTCCAAACAATCTGGTGATTGGGGAGGAGATTCAACCTCTTTTCCTTTTTTCTCTTACAGAGTGCAATACGTGAATGATCTTTATGCACCATTGTTTCAGGAACAGATGTCTGGACTGGTTATTGTTTTTTGGGGGATTTAATCTATGTAATACTGCAATCTTCTGGACATCTATTCCAGAAGTAAGTCTAGTAAGTTCTGGATATCTATTCCAAAAGTAATGAATGCAGTAGGGCTTACGCCAAGGGAAGTTTGCACAGGGTTGCAGCTTAAATTGCAATTTTATGTGTGGCTGCTTGAAACCAAGCTACATGGACTTCGATTAATTGTAAAACCCAGGGCTACAAACTTATACTCACTTTTCTGGAAGTAAGCCACACTGAAGTCATACATAGGATTGTGCTACCAATATCTGGTTGAAACTTCCGATTGAACCTCCTCTCTTGGAACAGATGAAGAAAGTGTGAACAAGCCACAAATGAACCATACAGGTGCTTTAAGGAATGTTCTGCTCCATTGTCAAGAACATATTTTTTTTAGGATCACAATAAATTCTCATGTAGCTGGTTGGTTGCTTTAAGCTTCATAAGCTAGAACTCAGTGCCAAATATTATACAGCTGAAGGCAACAACAAAATCCGCTAAAACAAAAATAACCCCAAATAGGAAAAGTAACTAACCAGAATAACAGATATCTATTCATCAAAAGCCCAGGTCCCTTGCAGGGAAATTATGGGAAAGCAGTAATAAGATTTGACAGGGATACATCTGAGATATTTATCCTTCTCAGATTTATTCATTATTTTTGCAGGATGAAAAAACAGGGCAGATGGCTTATAACTACCCTGTTTTGTTACATTTGTGAGACTTATGGGACTGGAACAATATTAGTCCCATGCAGGAAATGGTATAAAGAAAAGTCAGTCTGTCTCCCTCCACTTTGGTCATAAAAGTGCTGAAGCAATTAATTTATGACTTGTGAGCTGACTAGCTACTTGTACTTCACTCTAAATGTTCCCAGCAAATCCTTATGGAATGTACTAATTAGCATTTTTCCTCTCTGAGAATAGAGAAAGGGCTAATGTCTTTCTGAATAAAAGGATGGGTCTGCAGCAAAACAGAAAAAAAATGTAAATGTTTCCTTCAATGATGCAACAACATAGAGAAGAAACATGCTAACAAACAAACAAGCTAAGAAAGAAAGAAAGAAAAAGAAAATTTGAGGTGTCTTAAAAGAGAAAAATATCACAAATGATAAGAATATATTCTCTCAAACTCTGCAATTTTATAGGTGTAATTTGATTTTTACAGAGCTAACTTCCAAATTATAATGTCTCTAGTAGAAAGTTACATGATAGAAACCATACCTTTCCAGCAATGGTCACCAGGATGAAACTGGCTATAGCAGTATATACAGATGGAAAGAATATTAATGGGGGGGGGGGGGTTTCCCAACAAAGTAGGGAGAATTTTATGCAGTTTTTATCTAGTATTCACATATCCTTATGTTTTTCATGAAATTATTCTGCATATAAATATACATGGTTTTTTTGAATGACAACTGTGGATTTTTGTGAGGAGCAATGTTCCTTTGAGCAAGAAGAAGAATAAGAAGAAAAAGAAGATGCGGCAGCGGAAGTGGAAGAGGCAGCAGCTTTTTCTAGTTTGCCACATGGGGGACTTTTCTGTGTAAGATTTCTACTATCTGTACAAAAACCATCTATCTTGCACAAAAAACTGGGAGGGTTGGGTGTGTGTGTGCACGTGATTGCACAAAATTGTGAATGTCTGAAAAGAAATGGTTTTTGAGAAGGGAAAAACACCTTTTGTTCCCACACACTCCTCACCCCATGAATCATTTGACAAAAGACTTTATGATGTGTAAATACCTGGCAAAAACAGCACATAAACATTCTCCCCCCCCCCCCAGTAGAACAATACTGTAGAAATTATTGGTCTTCACATGTGAGGACTAGTCAAATAATCACATCCTTAAAAGCTGGGACAAAAAGATGGCATGACAGGACTAACATTAGAGAAACAAGAAGCTGATTAAAAAAAAAAAGATAGTTTGAGAAACACATTCCTTCTTCCTGCTCAGAATTTTTGGAAAACAAAGCCTGACCAGTGGCAGCTGATGGCTCTTGTGTCAGCTGGGCAGTGAATCTGTCCTGGGTTTTAGTCTAAACTTTAAAGGAGTTATCCATAGTTCTTACCCTTTGGAGATATAGGGTTCAGCACTCCTTTGAAGTTCAGGCTAAAACATCCCACTGACATAGAAACCGCCACTAGGTCTGGGACCCAAATAATATATCCGTTATCCACTCACTGGTTTCCTTTTTACTTTACTGATAAAAGTCAATAGTTTGGCCCTCACTATATGGAAGAGTCTGCCAGTCACAAGAATCATTACATGAGTTTTGTGGCTATCCCTAAGGTCATGTTAACAACCAGTTTGAGAACCGTAGAGTTAAGCCATGTTGGAATGATCTTCAGGCCAAAACAGTTTGCTAAAAATAGGTGGGGGAGATAAGAGCTATTGGCAGAGGAAAGAAGAGAAGAAGCAAGAAAGACAGTGAGCAGCTATTGCTGGGTCTCAATGCAAATTGTTAACCACAAGGATTGACAATTTGTGGGGTCATAACATTGCTAGGAAGCAAATGGAAATACATGTAGAAGTCCCAAGAGAAGGGGAGGAAATAACACAATAGTTTTTACTAGCCACTTATTTTATTGATTGACAATATGGCAAGGAACAACATTTATTTTTAGACAGTCATTTAAAAACTACACCAGAGTTACTCCTCTCAGTGCAGTGCAGGTGACCCTGTCTTTCTACAGAGGGTTCAGATTTCCTGTTTAAACATAATGTCAAGACTGTTTTTTCACCACTGCATGTGGTTCATGAGTGAGTGTGACATAAAACAATAACAGAAGTTGACACCTAGCATTTTCTTTCTATGACTATAGTTAACTTAGGGGGGTTGCAGACTGCCAGAAATAGTGTGAATTCAGTCCACTTTTAGGGTTAGGGTTAGTGCTAGGGAATCATGGGAACTGTTATTTTTCTGAGACATTGAGCCTTCTCTGTCAGACAACTCTGATGCCACAATAAAATACAGTTCCCATGGTTCCCTAACTCTAACCCTAGATTTTGATTATGACATGGCAAACAGCCAGAACAATATTGTTTCACCCCTCCATATTAAAAGTGCAGTTCCTAATGACACTAGGTGCAATCCATCTTCCTCAGCATCAATGGTAGTTTGAGCACTGAGTTCCCTGGAATGTACAAAAGTACTCATTATCTTCCAAGCCTGTTGCTTTGATTTGTCTCACTGTCTCAGATTAGCCCACCTGAACCAACAAAGGGCAATTTTCATTCTTTGGTGTCCCAACAATCAGTTTCCTGAATGGCTATATTATTTTGAAAGTATGTGTTTTGTGTTTACATTGTTAGAATCTTATTTCAATCCTTTTTTTAAACTTAATTTCCATGCCTATCAGTATTATTCTTTCCAAAGAGACACTGCACAGTACTTAGCAAAGAACTAATTACTTTAAAAAAAAAGAAAAGAAAATTAAAGTTCAAAAGAGAAAATCCAAACTACAGCATATCGTTATGTGACATTTTACAGGTTAAAAGCTCACATGATTCAGATTATAAAAAGCAAACACCAAACAAGGGGATTTAAAAACACACATAAGTTGTAGTAAAGTCAGATGTTTAACCAAAGGCATGAGAGAACTAACCACATCTGACTTTTTTTGCCAGGAAACTGTTAATAAGAAAAACAGAACTATCAGCATTGCTTCCCACATTGGGAAAACTACAGTCATCTATCTCGAAACCTTCATTGTGCATGCATATTTATATGGATTATCTTTTATATTTTTATGTAGATGTCTTCTGCAAACTATCAATAGATTTTTTTAAAAAAACATAGTTATTTAAATACTATAAGCAGGCAGAAAATTACAAAGATACATGCAATGTCTGTGTGCAGTGATGTAATATTTACACTGCAAATCTATGCATGTGTACACAGAAGCAAAGAGTTCAATGTAGCTTCTTCCTCACATCAAAAGCATAGGATTACAATCTGTGATAATATATAAGTATAAAAGAGAATAGGGAAATTATTTTGGCCCAAGACACAGGAAGCCTCCTGGAATGGTCACATACCAGCCTCATCCAAACTGAGGGAACGGGTGATTATAGTCCAACCTAGGCATGGCCATGCCATCCTCCTCCCCCCCCCCCATAGTAGTCACACCGAAATGCACACAAATAGAATCAAAGAGTTGGAAGAGACTACAGAGGCAACCCAGTTCAACTACCTACTAAGTGGAGGATATAGATACAGCATTCCTACAAAGTCTTAAATATCTTACATGAAGGACTGTCCACCATCTCTTCAGGCAGTCTGTTCCATTGCCAAGCGGGTCTCCAAAGCCACAACACATTTATAGCACTATGATTCCATTTTAAATGTCATGGCTCCATCCTATGAATCCTAGGGTTTGAACTTTGGTGAGATATTACTGGAACTCTCTGACTGAGAATGCTTCATGCTCCTCTCTAAACTGCAAATCTCAGGATTCTATAGGAGGAACCATGGCAGTTAAAATGTAATCAGGGTCCAACAAGAGGCCTCCTTACAAATAGCCAAAAGATGCTTCTCTGCAATTTCAACCCAATTCTCCATCTTTCAGGTTTCAGAACTTTAGTTTGAGGTTTAGGACAAGTTCTAATGACAAGTCCTCGCTGGTGGTGTAAATATTATTTTCTCACAGGTATTGTAGTGTGTCCTCAAATTGTTTCCAACTTATGGTGACCCTAAGGTAAACTTATCATGAGGTTTTCCTGGCACATTTTTCAAAGGGGGGGGGGTTGCCATTGGCATCTTCTGAGGCTGAGAGAGTGTGACTTGCCCAAGATCACCCAGTAGGTTTCCATGGTCAAGCAGGGATTCAAACACTGATCTCCAGAGTCATAGTCCAATGTTCAAACCACTACACCATACTGGCTCTCTCACAGATATAGCCTGTCTAAAAGCATCGATATGCCTATCCTTCCCTGTCTTTCTCTTGAGGTGAACCATGAAAATCTGCTGAAGACAGGTAATTTCTTGTTTACTGGATAGGACCACTGTTTCAGATCCTGAGAAGTAACATTGTCGAAATTTCCCATGTTTATTGGGAGAGGAAGTTTAAGCTTCTAGGGGGTTGTACAATAGTGAAATGTTCTTTTCTCTGATCATGAGCTGCTTTTCCTCCCTGCTGTCTCAAGCTGTTATTGTGTACTGGGTAGAGAGGGCTCAAACTCACCACCAATAGCATTCCGCTCATATGACATGGTGAATAGAATTTTCTCCTTCTATTCCCCAGCTGACTCGAAGGAAATGGAAAGATTCCAATCTTTGTCCCCATCATCATGGTACACTAGTTGGAGAGGTTTAAGATGATTATTGTGGATATGAGGTTTGTCTTCTTCTTTTCATATACATAAAACAAATATACTATTACAGTTACATAATATGAGAGGGTTATTTAATTAAATAGAAAAAAATGTATGGGTTTAGAACAAGAATGTCACTTCAGTAATGAGCTCTGTATCACCCTTCTTCTCACTGACATATTTTTACTCACAAAAAAAGAAACAAAGCTTATCTAAATATCCTATCTTTCTAAAAAGGAAAGAAAGAAATTATAAGATAAAAAAGAAAAAAAGAAAGATAAAGAACATTCTTGGAACCTCTTCACAGTTTTATGATATTCAATCCTGCATCTTAAACCCATCTAGATCTACAAAATTCTCCACTCTTTCTCTGTTTGATCCACATCCCTGATATTCAGGGAACAAGTTAGTTTGTCCATTTCTATCATTTCCATTTAATTGTGTATATAACAAACCAGTGCATTTTTGCATCCAGTTGAGTCATGTCCTCTAATGGTCTCATTTCATATATTTTTGGTCTTGTATTAAATAGAATGTCTTTTTAAGTAAGCCAATTTTCCAGTGATCTCCATCTCCCTCGAAAAGTCTCTTGCAGTGAAATCCATAAAGGGATTTTCCTATAGAACGTTTTCTTGATTTTCTCCCAAATTTGCAACAGTGATCTTTTGACCACAAGGTGCCTAAATTCATTGTGAACTGTTGCTTTACCATACCAAAGATATGCGTGCCAGCCAAACCAATTATTAAAACCCTCTAAATTCAGTAATCTTGTATTTTGGAGTGTTATCCATTCTGTCAACCAGTTCAATGCATTTGCTTGGTAATAAACACTCAGATCCGGCATGCTACCTCCTCCTTCTCTTTGTCATGTCATTGTCTTCCAGTTTATATGCGGTTTCTTACCATTCCAGAAAAAAAAATTTATATCTTTTTGCCATTCTTTAAAAGGAGATTTGTTGTTCAAAATTGGGATGCTTTGAAATAAAAAGTTCATTTTGGGTAAGACCATCATTTTTATAGCTTCTATTTGACCAGAAAGTGATAACTGCAATTTACTCCATTGATTAGCTCTTTCTTTATTTCTTTCCAATTTGTTGTATAATTATTAGTAAACAGCTTTGTGTTTTTGTTCGTTACTCAAATACCTAAATATTTGACTTTCCTCTTTATCTGAGTGATATGTTTTCAATACTTTGTTCTTTTTTTTGTTAATTTTTTATAATCAGTGTCTTACTCTTGCTAATTTTAAAACCAGAGATTTTTTTCCAAAGTCCTCAATGTTTTTAAATATTTTCTCTATCACTTTTCAGACTTTGGGCTAAGATAAAGTGAGGTTTGTCTTCTAAAATAATGTTCAGAACTTTGTCACTCTCTTATCCACATCTTCTGAAAACTAGCTGCAGAAGGTCTCCTTACCTTCCCATGCCAGTTTTGTGGGTTCAGAGAGGGCTTCAGTTGGGAGGGCCTCTTGGTTCCACTGGAATCTGCCAATTCCCTAATGGAAATCCAACACCTAAGCATGCTCTTGATTAGTATGTGTAACTATCTTGTTGCCATTTTCCAGTGCATTGAAAGGACAATTCAGCCATTATACTTCTGTGAACATGCCAAAGCCTATCACTTGGTGACCATTTTGCCCTCCAGGTCTCAGGTTCAGTGACAATCTAGACAGGGGCTCAAGCCTCTCCTAAAGTGAATTAAATTTATGAAACAGACAGACTGACTTATGCACTGACTTTGGTACTCACTCAATTGGAAATGACAAACAGATTTCACCTTATTTGAACCACTAGAAAGACAGCTTAACTGCTAGCCATTTTAACATGATTATCTCATTGCTATTTGCCAGTGAATGTAATTATGGTGAATTTTTGAAAGAGAAACAGTATAAGGCAATTTAGTATCTGCATAAATGTGCACATTAGATATGGCCTAGCAAAGCTGCTTGTTTCTATTCTCTTATGATCCATTTTCTCTCAACCTTTTCCTATAGTTTTCACTTATACTAGCTCAAGGAAGGCAGGAGAAGGAGAAGAAGAAGAAGAAACCTCAACATGTGTGCTTAATCATGAAACACATATGGATACACTCATATGAGTCACTATTATCCCCAATTAAAGACTGCATTATGAGACAATAACTTAGTTCCACTCCTAACAATGACAGAAGACATTCCTAATTATGACATACTTTTACAGATCCTTTGTAATTTTCCTGTTATAAATGTGTTAATGTTACTTATTTTCTTAGGCAAACATAAAACAAATGCTTCAGTCTCTGCAGTTTGTACAGTCATGATCACTACATCAGTCTTTTGCAGCCATGGCATTCTTGTTTGACGGAAGTCTAAACTTTTTATTGATGAAGAAAAAGAACAAAGTACTGCCATGGTTATCTATGCTCTGGGACAAACTACTGCCATACCCTTTCAAAGAGCCACCCTCGTTAACAACATGAAACTGACAGCTGGTACAGAATACAGCTGCTTGAATTATTACTAGGATATACCAAGGAGGAATGATTTCTTCCCAGTTTTGAAAATGGTTTGCTAGCTGCTAGTTCATTTTTAACCTTAGTTTAAGAGGATGGTACTTACCTTAAAAAAAACTAAATTTCCTGGGACCCAATATTTAACACCTTCTCCCATGCAAATTCTACTGGCTACTATTGCCATCATCTGAGGCTTTGTTTTGTTTGCTCTCAACACTGGAAATGTGATGGATGGCAACCAGAGAGGCTTCCTGGATATGGCATCCCATGTATGAAACACTCTTGCTAGGGAAGATATCTGGCATGTTATTGTTGCTGCTGCTGCTGCTGTTGTTAGAATCATAGAATCATAAGAGTTGGAAGAGACCACAAGGTCCATCCAGTCCAACTCCCTGCCATGCAGGAACTCAAAATTAAAGCATCCCTGACAGATGGCCATCCAGCCTCTGTTTAAAGACCTCCCAAAAAGGAGACTCCAAGGGAGTGTGTTCCATTGTTGAACAGCTCTCACTGTCAGGAAGTTCCTCCTAATGAGGAAAATCTTTTCCTGTAGCTTGTATCTGTTGTTCCGAGTCCTATTCTCTGGAGCAGCAGAAAACAAGCGAACACCCTCCTCAATATGACATCCCTTCAAATATTTAAAGAGGGCTATCATATCCCCTCTTAACCATCTCTTCTCGAGGCTAAACATACCCAGTTACCTAAGTCGTTCTTCATAGGACATGGTTTCCAGACCCTTCATCATTTTAGTCACCCTCCTCTGGACACGCTCGAGTTTTTCAACATCCTTTTTGAATTGTGGTACCCAGAGCTGGACACAGTATGACCAAAGCAGAATACAGTGGCACTATTACTTCCCTTGATCTAGACACTATACGTCTATTAATACAGCCTAAAATTGCATTGGTCTTTTTAGCTGCAGCATCACACTGTTGACTCATGTTCAACTTGTGGTCTACTAGGACTCCTAGAACCTTTTCACACATAGTCTCATTAAGCCAGGTGTCCCACATCTTATATCTATGCATTTCAATTTTTTCCCCTAAGTGCAGTACCTTACATTTCTCTGTGTTAAAATTCATTTTGTTAGCTTTGGCCCAGCTTTCTAATCTATTAAGGTCATTTTGAATTTTCATCCTATCTTCTGGTGTATTAGCTACGCCTGCTAATTTGATGTCATCTGCAAATTTTAGAAGCATGCCCCCTATTCTTTCATCCATGTCATTGATAAAGATGTTGAATAGCACCGGCCCAGGACAGAGCCCTGTGGCACCCCACTGGTCACTTATCTCCAGGATGAAGAGGAGCCATTGCTGAGCACCCTTTGGGTTCGGTCAGTCAACCAGTTACTAATCCACCTAACAGTTGTATTGCCTACAGTTGTGTTGTCTAAGTGCAGATTTTTTTTAAAAAAAATTCCATTCCTCTAGATCTTTTAGCAGGGTAGATAACTGGTGATGTTCCAGATGCCCCAGCCATCCTAGTCAGCATACACAGTAGTGAAGAATGATGTAAGTTATAGTGGAACAACATCTGATGGGCCACACAATCCCACTCCTGCTTATCTACTGGCTACTATAGCCTCAGGCCCCTCCTTCTTTCCGGGGTACACACCTGCCTCCCCGAAAACCATTTCCCAGCCTCAGGCCCCTCCTTCTTTCATGGGTACCCCACCTGCCTCCCCAAAAACCATTTGCTATATTGCCGCAGTCTTCTGTCTTATTGTATATCTGTGATTGTTGCTTTAACTTTGTGTATTTTAAATTCTAATAGATTTAATAACTTTTTATGGGGTGGGTGGGATGTAATTTGTTTTACTATTGTACTGTATTTTATTGTGAGCTGCCCCAATTGATCCCAAAGGGGCAGGGTATAAATTATTATTATTATTATTATTATTATTTAGTCTGTATTTTTATTTTAAAAAACTTGCTCATGTGGGCACACTATATGTTGTTGCTGTTGGTAGTCCTTTTTAAAGTACATTTTTTAAAAAAGATTCTGTACTTATTTTTATTATTATTATTGCAAACCACTCTAAGATTACTAGATGAAGAGTTGAAATGAAAAATCTCTTCTAAATAAATAAATGAAATCAGATAAAGATTGATTTTTTTTCTAATCCTAATTTTATTCCCCCTTGATATTGTTTAATGGCAGTTTGTCAGTAAATTCCCTATCATGGATTAGAGTCTTTCAGGATGCAGCAGTGAGGATGAGCTGTGGATGGATAGAGCTAGGCAAAATAATCCAGACCTATTAGAGAGGCTTGTAGCAGCTCCCCTTTTAGGAGGCACTAGTCACCTCCAACCTTCAGAACATGTGATTCAAGTCTATGGTTTAGAAAAATTTGCTGGTATTGCTAGAAAAACCTATCCAGTACATGTCAGCGAAAATAGTGTCAATGTAACACTACCAGATTTCTTCCAGCTCTTTAAAAATGCTTTTAAAATGATGTCAAGATTAGTCATAGTGGCTCCCTTGGAACCATTATTATAATATAACAAACAGAACTGAAAAATTCAAAGGGCTTACATCTAGCATCTGAATCAGTGTTTAGAACAATTTCAAGAGCCTGTAAATTAAAAAGTGCCACAAGTATAAACACTCCACATCCATTTCTGTTTTAATGTTTAATGATTTTTAATGTTTTTAACTATGCTGTTTTTATCTATGTTTTAATGTTACTAATATTTAATTTCTTACTTGTGAATATTTAATAATTTAATAAACTTTGTAATCAATGTTTTACCTTTGTCTCCATTTAATATATTGTGACCTGCCTTGAATCCCACTGTGGGAGAAAGGTGGGATATAAATCCTGGAAATAAATAAAATAAAATAAAATAAATTTCGTATGTGCCCAGTAACATTTTACAATGGACCTCACAATCAAACTGCATGAAAACTTAAAACACTTAATGTGCAGTGGCAGCTATATTGAGTCCCACAATAGTGGGCTGGTGAATCTGTTCTGAGTTTTACTCTGAATTTTAAATGCACTATCCATGGTCTTGAAACTATTTTAAGGAATAGGGTTCAGGGCCTTGAATAGATTCCTTAAACTTCAGAATAAAAATCCAGAATGGATTCATCACTGATGTGAGAACCTCTAGCTGTCATGGTTAGCATGTAATTATGTACTGAGTAGGCTCCTTTTTCACCTTAAAACATATGAACCAGCAATCCTTGCCAGATATAATACTGATATCACTCCCATCACTGGTTGTGCACCATTTTAGGCTAAGAAGAAAGACACCCTGTGTGATGATCCAAGGAATTACAGGGTGGAACATTTCCACATGAAACAGAGAATTCCCAGTCTGACCTTTTTAAAAAAAACACAGGAAGCATTACAAGTTCTTCACAATAGCGTGCAACAATAGCTGTATTAGCCCAGGTTCATTCAACTCTCAGCTTGCTCTCTGGTACACTTCTTTGGCTTATTTCCTGGTTCCTTGTCCACGGTTGCCTGTTGCTCACTTCTGAAAATTATCTGCAGTTCTCTCAAGCTAGATCATTAAAAAATACCAAGCTGCCACTGAATAAAGCCTTTTTTTTCTTAACCCCCCCCCCCCCCCGGGGGCACACATGGTAATGCATGACTTGATGTCACCATGCTCCATTCCACTTCCCCAGCCCAAAGCTTGGAGAAGTTACTTCATTGAACTATAACTTGAAGAATTCCTTCTGACATCATGGCTACTGGTGGGTTCAGGGCATTATAACAGTAATTAAAAAGTACTTTTGCCCTAGTTCTGCCACAGCTTCATTTGATATTTATGGATATTCACTGTGTGTTGATACGACCTCATGCTCCTCATAGTCTCTTCTAGAGCACTGTGACTTACCACACAATAGGCTTTCCCAACGTGACACCCTCCAGATTTCCAGCTCCCAGAATTAGTGAGTCTTCACCAGTGTGGTTGGGCCTTACAGAAGCTGGCAATCCTAAACATCTGGAGGACATCTGGGTAACAAAGGTTGAGAAAATCCAAAAACAACAAAAGCCTGGATCCTATTTTTAGCCCTTCTACCTGGAGTTACCTTTCTGTGGTGGTGAGAGTGTGTGCTCCTGTGAGGAAAGAGGCTATGTTGCTAGTAGCAGTGCTGCCAGTAGGGTCTCCCATGTCAGACAGGCTTTTGCTGAGGAGCCAGACAGCTACTGGGCAGCAGCAGCTGTGGGGGTGACACTGGTGGAGGATCTCTCAGGGACAATGGTAGTGACACCATAGCTAACACTTGTTAGTACTTTGCACAAGGAGGCACAGTGAACCTTTTCTGAATGTCTGAAAACCCTCAGTCAGTCCATCAGTCATTTATTGTATTTGACTAAAAACCATTACAAATACAATAAAAGAATACATACATGTACAAAAATATCAGATTAATTAATCCCCTGCATAGTCTATAGCAGTATCTTTCTGATAACTAGCACAAATACCTTTAGCAATCTTAGCAAATAAGGCTATTTTATGTGCAACATATGGATCACAGTCTGACACTTTCCAGCATAGGGCCTTTACAGACTGCCAGAAATAATGCAGCTTGAGTGCACTTTAACTGCCCTGGCTCAGTGCTAGGCAATCATGGGAACCGTAGTTTTTTTCTGAGACATTGAGTCTTCTCTGTCAGAGAACTCTGGTGCCACAATAAACTACAGTTCCTATGGACTCAAGTTGCATTATTTCTGGCAGTCTGTAAAGGCCCATAGTTTCATGTAAGAGCTCTCTCACTGTAAAGAAGCCAAAATCTATACTAAGAATCTCTTCCTGGGGACTTGTTAAAGCTGGCAGTAGAGTAAATAATGTGAAATATCCTCTACCTCTCCCACATCATATATGTACAGCTTTAAATTTCTTGGGACATTTCTGTATGTTGGCATAGTTTGGAAACTTAAAGCCTTTGCAGATTGCCAGAAATAGTGCAAATTGAGTCCACTTTAAGGGTTAGGGTTAGTGCTAGGGAATCATGGGAATTGGTGTTTTTTTTTTCTGAGACATTGAGCCTTCTCTGTCAGAGAGCTCTGGTGCCACAATAAAATACAGTTCCCATGATTCCCTAACCCTAACCCTAACCCTTAAAGTGGATTCAATTTGCACTATTTCTGGCAGTCTGCAAAGGCCCATAGTTCTGTAATTGTAAAGGAAAGCATTTGTAAGTTCTGAGCTCTTATGCGATTTGATTTCAGCAGATGATACCAATGGGGAAAATTTGAAGATTTAATTGAAACTAAATCCTAATTATTATCAAATTTATAGATGCAATCCCTCCGTTTGTTTTTAACTCCAGGTATGATAAAAGAGATGAAAGGATGACAGGTTCATTCAAGGAAGAACCATATGAAGATGAACCTACAATTTTAGAAAGTGACATGGAAGCTGCACTCAGCACACTTGGGAGAAATAAGTGGTCAGGAACAGTTGGCATACTAATAGAGCAGGTTCAAGCTACAGAAACAAAATCTACTCTAGTTCTAACTAAAATCTGTCAACAAATAGAGAAAATAAAATCATGGCCCACAGATTAAAAATGCTCAATATACAGTCCCCAAGAAAAGGGACACCAGAGATCCCAATAACCACAGGGCCATTGCATTAATTTCCTATGCAAACAAAGTGATGCTCAAAATTCTACCGTGAAGACTTGTACCACATATGGAGTGAGAAATGTCAAATGTCCAAGATGGGTACAGGAAAGGAAGAGACATTATGGATCACACTGCAAACATATATTGCTGCTCGGGTGCTGCTCGGGGACTGTAGCTCCAGTAAGAGGGAACTCACTTGTGGGGTCCCTCAGGGGGCTATTTTGTCCCCGATGTTGTTTAACATCTATATGAAGCCGCTGGGTGAGATAATACGGAGTTATGGTGCTGGGTGTTATCAGTACGCTGATGACACCCAAATCTATTTCTCCGTGTCTCGTTCGTCGGCCTCGAATTCCAATGGCATCTCTTCTCTCAATGAATGTCTTCAGGCGGTAATGGGCTGGATGAGGAAAAACAGATTGAAATTGAATCCAAACAAGACGGAGGTGCTCACGGTACAGGCTCCGAAACCAAGAATTGGGTTGCAACCTCCAGTCCTGGATGGGGTCACGCTCTCCTCTAGTGACTGTGTTCGCAGTCTGGGGGTGCTCCTTGATCCGTCGCTTCTGATGACAAATCAGGTTAATGCGACGGTCAGGAGCGCCTGTTATCAGCTTCGGCTGATACGCCAGCTGCGCCCTTTTCTGGAAGTAGGAGATCTTGAGACTGTTGTGCACGCGTTGGTAACCTCACGCCTCGACTTCTGCAATGCGCTCTACATGGGGCTACCCTCGTGCTTGATTCGGAAACTGCAATTGGTTCAAAATATGGCAGCCAGATTAATATCTGGAACATCTAGGGGAGACCATATTACCCCAGTATTAAGGTCCCTCCACTGGCTGCCTATTAGTTTCCGAACCCAGTACAAGGTGTTGGTAATTACCTTTAAAGCCCTAAATGGCTTGGGTCCAGACTATCTTAAGGACCGCCTCCTCCCGTATAATCCTCCCCGCGCCCTCCGGTCCTCTGGGAGGAATCTGTTACAGCCTCAAAAAACGAGGCTGGTGACGACCTCCCAGAGGGCATTTTCTGTAGTTGCCCCCAAACTGTGGAATGGCCTGCCGGAGGAGATCCGTCAATTGTCATCACTTGACGGCTTCAAGAAAGCTGTCAAGACGGATCTCTTCCGGCAGGCCTTCCCGGATTAATTCACTAGCTTGGCTCCAGAATCTTTTTCCCTCCGAGATGTCCCCCTCCTCTGTGATGGGGTTCCTTCTTGGGCCAGCATCCGACATCCGCCGGCACGTTTTGTTTCTTAATGTATTACTTGTTTTAATGGAGGAATTTACCTCCTTATATTGTGTTTCTTTTAAACTGTATTGGGTTTAATAACTTTTTAAGGGGGGGAGGGGGAGGTAATTGTTCTTAACTGTTGTTGATAATTTTATGATGTAAGCCGCCCCGATTGTGCTCAGAGGGGCGGGGTATTAAATAAAAATTATTATTATTATTATTATATTGGGTAATGGAGTGCATCAAAGAATTTCAAAAGAAGATCAGCATGTACCATATAGGCCATGGCAGAACCTTTGTGTAGATCATGAAAAACTATGGATTGCTCTTAAAGAAATTGGTGGGTTACGACATTTGATTGTACCATGCTCAGGACAAGAGGTCTAATCCTGGACAGAATATGAAGAAACAGAATGATTTCCAATTGTCAAGGGGGTCAGGTATTGCTGCATTTTATCACCCTATCTGCTTAATGTGTACACTGAGCATATCATACATAAAGGAGAATTAGACTCTGATGAAGGAGGCATGAAAAGTGGAGTAAGAACATGAACAATTTGAGATATGAAGATGGCAT
This sequence comes from Phrynosoma blainvillii, assembly GCA_026167975.1. NCBI lineage: Eukaryota > Metazoa > Chordata > Lepidosauria > Squamata > Phrynosomatidae > Phrynosoma > Phrynosoma blainvillii. The sequence continues at coordinate 320,421,686 of JANUYF010000002.1, read as the reverse complement.
CATGCTGCTAGTACAAAATAGCAGAATTGGAATGATTACTGAAGAAAGTCAAGGGAGGTTCACAGATGAACATTAAGAAAACAAAAATAATGACCACAGATTTACATAACTTTAAAGCAGATGATGAAGACATTGAAATAGATTTCCCATGCCTTCTTCTTCTTGTTGGTTATGTGCCTCCAAGTCATTTTTTACTTGTGATGGCCCTAAGGTGAACCTATCATAGGATTTTCTTCAGAGTTTCTTCAGAGTGGATTGGCCACTGTCACCCTCTGAGGCTGAGTGTGTGTGACTTGCCCAAGATTACCCAATGGGTTTTTGTGCTCAAGCAGGGATTTGAACCCTGGTCTTCACAGTCATAGACCAATGCTGAAATCACTAGACCATGCTGGCCTTCTAGCTATAAAAGATAAGGAGAGGGTTGTAGCAAGATGAGCCATCCAGTGGCATCACTACAGTTGGTGTCACCCGGTGCAGTAACTAATGGTGTCACTCCTCCCCATTGACCTCGTCTCATAACACACCATACAGTATCATTAGTAATATACTAATGTTACTCATAAATCATAATTCCTATATATCACTGAATCAAATGGCTATAGTTGTCACATACATTACTAGCAAAATTAAAATTATACCTTCAAATTACAATATCATACACCTAGCCTAAATGTATTTACATGTACGTTGTTTCATGTGATTAATGTGAAAATGTGTTAAGATTTTGTTTTTAATTTTTTTTAAATAACAATTTATTTATTTATTTAAAAAAAATAAACCTGAGTCATTTCCTTTCTCTTCCCACTGAGCCTCATTCCACTCACACCATCTCTTCAGTGTTTTAAAGGGACAGAGGCATACTCCACAGCCCATTTCTGCCCAAAAGCAGATGTTTGGGGAGCAGTGGTGTCACTCCTTCCTTACGGTGTCATCAGTGTGGCCCAGACCCCTGCATCGCCTAGTGATGCCCCTGGAGACTTCACAAGATAGAACTGGCCCATGTGATTCCTCCTCCATCATTTAGTAAGGCCACCTCCCCCCCTAACATTAAATGCACTGGGGTAATGTGTGACAAAATTAATCTTCATTAAATTAGAAGCAGGGAGGGCCTTTTCACTCTCATTTGTTGACAATTAAAATGAATGTGTTCTCCAAGCATGCAAGCATTAACAAGAGCCCCCTTCATTTTCCTTCCCTGTTCCAACTTCAATGGGCTGTGAATTCCATCCAGATGAGGAAGGGGAGGAGATGAATGGTCAATGGTGGATGTGGCAAAGGATAGGACAAGGCATGGGAAAAGGCCTGCTGGGAGCATTTTGCCCAAGGCTCTCTCCCAAAAGCCAAGGCCTAAGCACCCATTTCTGTATGTATTCCACAGGATGCAGGGGAAATTGTTTTCTTTATCCACATGGAGATTGTTAGGGGTGCAGAGAGCTTTTAAAACATACTCACACACAAACACACACACAAATCTTTACCTTTCTCACTCTGGGTGTGTACTTTCCAATAGGTCATGAAATGGCAACTTCCCAACTGTAACATTCACCAGTCAGGAACGTAGCCCATTTATGGTACAAATGAATACATTTATCTTTTGGCACTAGAATATTTGACCTAGTTCAGGATATTATTTTACTATAGTTTGAATACATAAGGTCTCTGTCTGATTAGGATGGCAATTATGACTGATTAAATCAGCCCTGGCAACTAAACAAATGTAAAACATAAGTACGGGGGCTCTCAGATTGGCAGGAAAGGGAGAGGCAGGCATCCTAATCTTTAGATCATGCACATAGTTTGTTTTGGAGAATAGCCATCACAATCTGATCTCAGTTCTCATGGAGTGGGAACAGGAAGGGGTTACTTTATGGCTTATTGTTATCGTGAACAAATACAACCAATGTCAACCCCACAAATAATCACTTCTTCCTGAACATTATTAAGTATGAGCACAAATAAACATGATTGTGAGTTTATTAAAATATTTGAATGGCATAAAGGTGACATTATGTCTGCTGGAAAATACATTAGAAGTGTACCATGTCTTTGGCCCCAATCAGAATCAATGGTCTTCGCTTTCATAACTCTAATGAGAAAGGCACAGAGGTTATCATTCATGGCTTATTTCTTGTTCTTCTTTTTGTTGTAGATCTCCAGACTGTTCCAAAATATATAAGTCATTATCTAAACACATCCAAGCAACACAGGAAGCACATGGGAAGCCCCATTACTCTCTGTCCTCATTCTACCACTCTTCTCAAGGGAAGAATTAAAAGTCTGAATAGGAAAGCATCCATTACACAAGGACGTTCTCTATATGACGAGGAACCAAAACCAGTCAGTCCCCAGCTGTGTGCAAAGTGAAAGCTCTTCTATTCAGACTTGTCATTCTCTGGAACTGGGAATGAAGCTGGGCAGGCCAGCTTGCTCCCTTCTTCATATGTTGATTGAACTTTTTAGTTAATGACTACATAGGGCTATAGTATTCTGTGTTTGTATGAACTTTATGTAACTGAGTGGTTACAGGTGGCAATTTACTGCATGTGAGTTTATCTCATTGTGCATGTACATATTTTCTGCATTGAAAAAGCAAATGTATTTTGGCATATTTTCTGAAAAGTGTCCCAAAGTGAAAACAATGGCCCAAAATTGCACCCCTTGCATTATTCTGCAGCAGGGGGACAACTGCCTAAATCATTCACTCTTTATGCAAGAACAAAATATGTGAAAAATTACATCATATTAATCACCAGGTCCCCAAGAACTTCTGCAACGAAGAACTATCCTGACACTGCTCATGATCCAGTAATGTTGCATTGTAAAGTTATATCCTTCAATATACAAAACGTTTGTGAGAGTCTCTGTGATCCAGACACAATCACTTTTAATGAGCTGTTATTTACAAATTATTTACAAATTGGTATTTTATTGAGCATTCTCTATTAATAAACACCTGTCAAGGATATCAGTAATGCTTAATTGTTTAACAATACAGTCATAACTAATAGCATTTTCTCTAGTATTTATAAATCTGTAACTATAACTCTAGTATTTATAACTATTCATAACAATATATAAACCTGGACTTTTTTACCATTTGCAAGCAGCAGATGCATGATACCAGATAACCATGGCAAGAATAATCTATGAATTAAAACACATCAGATAGCTATTCAGCATTGCATGTTTTACAGAACTAAATAAATATTCAGGCAAAATTGTTGGATAATTAACTATGCTGAAGCTGTTATGTCACTCTGAAACATTGATACTGAAGTTATATATACTCTGAAACAGACCCACCAAAGAAAGCTACAGCACACAGTTCAGAAAAAACTCAAAATGGTAGTTGTCATTAAGACTGAGTGAATCAATCAAGAGCATAATCACATTAGATATAACACAGGATATCTGAAAATTATATGTATAATTTCAATTGCATCTAGAATTCAAATTGTAAAGATATTTTTGGGATACCCTGTACAATGCAAAAAGCAAGTAAAATCAAGATTCCATTCTATTTTTTTAGAATTAATTAGTTTCATGGGACCTTACCCACATCTTACCTCGTGGCAATTTGGAAGATGTATGAACAGAATTGGGATCCACATCTTCATCAGGCTGGTAATGATAAAGTGTCTGAGACTGTTTTTGTGATATCCAGTTATTGTCTTCTCTCAATGCAATAAGAGATGGTGGTGTTGGATTAAATTTGACTTGTGGGAAATCATCTTCTTTCTCCTGCAAAGTGTTTAACCCAGGCAACTGAGTACTATTGGCCTCTTTTAAGCCCAATAATTTGTTCTCTTTCTGTTTGTTGTCTTTTTTCATATTCAGTTTGATTCTAAATCGGGCATTCTCCTCTTGCTCATTTCTCTCTCGGTGGACCAGGTTCTTCCTCTCTCCTTCTGCCATATTACTGGGCATCTCAGTGGTGACTGCAGCTTTTTTCTCTTTTACAATGGTCTTAGTAGTGGTGATTTTGTGATGTCTCTGCTGCCCTTTGGGTGTTGACACTGTACTCATATAAATCCTCTCCTTTTTTTCAGTAGTGTGACTAGCTTCAGAGTGGTGCATGGTGGGAGCATTTGTGCTTGTCAGTGAAACAGCAGTTGGGTATGAAACTGGATGTGTTGTGGAAGGGGAAGTAACACTGTTTGCAAGATAGTCATAATCCTCACTTTGCTCTTGGCCAAGGCTCTCCTGTTCTGTATGTGCTGAGTAACTGTAGTACTTTTTAGGGGGCTCCACCTGAGTTGTGTCTCCCTCTGATGCCTCCTGATCATAACTGTAGGGATCGTCATAGTGTCTCTCTGCTTCAGCATCTCCAGGATCAGATGGCTTGTGGGAATTTAATGTTGATTCATTACAGTCTGGGAGCTGATAGCACATGAGGTCCCCTCCTGCATTGGGGCAATGGCATACCTTGCAAGGCGGCATATGGAAAGTATGTCCTGCTGCATACTTCTGATCTTCATGGACACAGCCTATCCTTCCACATTGGGGGCACCCATCCGCTGGCAGCACAGCATCGATGCAGTTGGGTGGCAGGTCTGGACAGAGCATAAATTGGCAGCTGATCTTACCTCCCCCTTTGGGACATGAGCACTCCGTGCTTCCAAAATCGACAAAATAAGACTGCCCTTCAGGGACTTTGCCATTGACAAATCCTACATTGACACAGTCATAGTACTGGTAACCCTCACAGGTGCACCCATGCTGTAGACAGGAGGCACAGCAGTCATCTGGTTCAAGCACTTCTTCAATGCAATTTTCCAGCTGCTTACACTCCACACCTGTGCAATCCTTCTGAGCTTCTGAGGTGCCAGTCCAAATAAGCACCAAGAGGACTGTGCTCACAGAGTGTAAATATAACACTCGGTGCCTATCCATAATCTTCCTAAGAAAGTACAGTATGGCAAAAAATCTAGCTTCCCTTGTCTTCTATGGACTTCTTTCTCGTTTTCTCTTTTCCCTCTTAGAATTTCTGTTCATTCAGCTCCCCAGTCCGAAATATTTCTGTTTTGCAATGAGAGCCTAGGTTTATGAAAGAGAACTTTGTTAAAGGCTATACTCCATGCATATTCTGTTAAACACTAGAAATACTTTAAAATTGGGATAAAATTTCAACATCTGGAAACCTAAAATTAATCATCATGTCACCCAAGCAATGGCAGACACAAGACTCCAAACTTCATGTTTTTCATTTCTCCCTGAATTTCTTTTCCCCACTCTACCTCTTAAAAGAGAAAACAAAACAAAAAAGAAAGTGCCCTTTTTGTCCATTCACAAAAGACACACATAGTAGACACATAAGAGATGCAAAAAGCAACATTTTGATCTTCAATATATTTTTGAAAAGGGCTTTTTTTTAGTATTTGACAGAAAAATATACAGTTCTTCTTTAGACATGAACTGCACATATTAGATCAATGTAGTTTGATGGAACAAAACTTAGGGCCGATGTACATGGCCTGTTTGGGGCAGCAGAGAGTCACCTTGGGGAACGGTGGATCGGGGCCATGGCAACCCCACACCATTGCCCCAATCCTTCCTTTTGCCGCCTCTTCAGCACTCTTTCGGTGCAGCATGTTTAAACGCTGCACCAGGAGGGCATCCTGACACCGTGTGGCGTGCGTAGGGCCACACAGCATCAGGACAACATCAGGGTGGGGTTGGGGCAGCCAGTGTGTGGCTGCCCCACCCCAACTCGACCCCAGGCCGGCCCTTAAATGGGGAGAGAATCTTCTAACTTTAATACTCTAGGGCTCATTCTGAAGTGGACACACAGCCCTCAGTGTTTTTGATATGACTTAAAATGGGTTTCTGTCATCAGCATCACCATGAGTTATTTTTATCACAGTCTCTTCTTAAGGTATATTGCAGTGTGTGTACTCTATAGGACCTTCATAAGGCCTAACTGGTGCTATAAGCATAAACAGTAGTCACCAGGAACCCTGTGTAGACATCACAGCAGGAGCCTAAGCAGTAAGATTTGTTATCTTGCTTTGTTTGAAAAAATTCTGAATGTAAGACAATTATTTGAAACATGCCTCTAGAGTTTAAAAGATGTCACATCATTATCCATTGGTTTGGTTTTTTTTTTAAATCAAGGTATATAATTTCTGTTTAGAACTTTTTACAATGTAAATTAGAATAATAAATAACAGAATCCAGAGTGAAAAGATACCACAAAGGCCATGTAGTCCACCTTCTGCCATGCAGGAATACACAACTCATCCAACCTTTCTTTAAAGCTCTCCAAAGATGCAGAATCAACCACCCTCTGAGGCAGTCTATTCTATTGATCTTTGGGGCTTCAGTGATGTAATTTTAAGGTATCTCAAGTTTCCATTTCAGAGTTGTTTATCAGGATCATTAAAGCAGAACTATTTCAGTTGCATGCCAATTGTTCTTTGTGTTCTGAAAGTGATTTATCTCTCTCAGTGTGGTTCAGTGAAACTGCCACCAATATGTTTGGACTACTATTCGTGAGATCACATATTGACAGAATTTAGAAGGAACTAGTTACAAAGAACTTGTTTATTTGCAGTTAGTTTTTCCAATAACAAAGATAACAGTATATTACAGGGGTCGGCAACCTACGGCCCGCAGGCCAGATCCAGCCCGTTGGGCCTTCCAAAATGGCGCCCGCGTCACGCGTGCATGCGCATGGCTGGGGGTGTCGTGTGCATGAGCGTGTGCGGGGGCAAGCATGCACAGGAGGGCAAGCATGCACACGCATGCTCGGCCCCCATGCCATTTCCCCCCTCACCTCCCGGCCCCCCAGCAACAAAGGTTGCCAACCCCTGGTATATTACAATGGTAACTTTACAAGGGAAAATGTGCTGGACCTGTCAATTTTAGTTCCTTTACTAGTTTGGATTTGGCATCACTAAAAGATACAGGAAGGCCTCATTCTCACTATGATTTGAAGCGATTTGCTGATTGCTTTATATGTGCCTTGTTCACACTGGATTTGGTTTCCGATGTGACTGCGATGGTTCTAACTCGCTTTGAACGGAGACAAATGCAAAAAAAAATTGCTCTTTTGGAAGACGGATCTTTTGGTGGTTCTTTTGAAAAGAATCGATTAGCAACCGTGTTCAGCAAGTGGCAATGACAGACCTGAATCACACTGCTCTGGAGGGGAGGGAATAATGGCAGAGGGCTGGCAGAGGGTGTATCCCATCTTGACCCTGGTTTTGGGAAATCTGCCACTTTCCCCCTCTCTTTTCCCATTACCCATCCTACATTCCAACCTTCTGTCCAGGAAGAATACCAAAACATCCTCCTTTTTAGGAGTGTGTGTGATGTCCCCCATTTTTGCTGGCAGGTCCTCCATTTGAGCTGAAAGATGGCTGGGAAAAGAAACCCAATTCTCTCTCTCTGTCTCCTCTCTGTTTCTCCCCCCACCCTCCATTCAGCTCCACCATGGCCCAAATCCCTTGCCATTGGGCTCCCAGTGACTTCGTGCAATGCCAGTTTTAAATGCGAGCACAAGGGCTCTAGCACTAAAAGCACCCATATATAAATGTCCTGCTCCAAATGGAGGACCCTTTGTAATTCCTCCTGGACTGAAGGTGAAAATGGAGGCTGTGCCCTGGGAAAGGAGGATGACCTATGGTCACCCTGACCTGGAGTCATTTCCCCAGTGTTTCCATTTAAACAATGGTTGTGAAAGTGGGGGGAAACACCAACAGGTGTGTGGAGGGGATGGAGCCCCAAACTTTTTAATTTGGTTCCAACCCCATAACCATAACTGCCAAGGAGGATAAGGTTCCCCCTTCTTTGGATATGCCTCGCTCTTTCTCTTGTTGAGAGTAGTTGGGCAGCAGCAGCAGCAAAGTTGGAGGAGAACGAGGAGAACCCCTGTTGCTGCTGGACCTGCTCCTGCTGCCCACCAAGGAAGAGGAGAGGAGCAGCCCTGTCCCCTTGGAGGCACCCATGAGCACCGCGGAGACCTCCTCCTCCCCACTGATGATGCAATTTGATTGACAATAGCACAAATCAAGTGGGAATGACAATAGTGTCAAAAAAAAAATTCATGGAATGATGAAATAATACGCTTCCACAGTGGGAACTATGCATTGGCCTGAATCGATTCAGAGACCCGGTGTCAATGCAACTCACAAAGCAATTTAAATGCAAGTGGGAATGATCCCAAGGAATATCAAATGGTGTCTTGTTTCTTGCTTCATGCTACTGCCTCCTGTTCTATTCTGGGCACTGAAGCAACAACCAGGAAGATGCAGGCAGGGTGTGTTGTATACTACAGGTGAATAGCTTATAAAATTCAGATTTTAAAAAGTAATTAAAGCAACTATTTACATAACTTTTGAGAAACTGAAAAGTAAAGAGTTACATTTTAAATCTGTAATTATAGTGGCAGTTGCTTTGGGGACCTTGCAACTATAATTGTAAATAATTAGTTTTTAAAAGTCAATTCCTTAATTCTTCAATGGCATGTGGGTGGGTATGGATGTATGAAAGGAAGTACTAATCCAGTGGATGGCAGCCTGGCACAGCTCCTTTCCTTCGATCCCTTTCCTTCCTCCTTTTTGTTTAAAAGAAATTACTTTCTTACTAATCTTACCTACCTCTTGAGGGCTGCTATTTGTAGCACAATGATGGGAACATAGGAAGTTATGGCAATTGTATGGTGGTAAAAACACTAAACATAATAATGTATTTACTAGGCATTGAAAAAATATGTGAAAACATTTTTCAAAATAGTTGAAAAGCATATTCCTTGAGTGCTGGGAAATCCTGCTGAAGAGACTCCTGGACTGATGAAAACGTTTACAGCTTGGTACTAATTCTGTGGAAAATTCATATATATATGAATATATATTTGTCCATACAGCATGCTCTTTCCTGTATAGAAATTGTATTTTCTGTGCAGAAGGCCCACATGCAAATTTTGCACAGAACAAGTACTGAACTGAAAATACTCTTTATGCTGAATTTGAAAGATTCTCTGGCACCAATAAGAAGATTCCTAAAATTACTTACTTCTTTGAAAACAAAAATTTCAAGGAATCACAGAGCTGCTGAAATGTTACAGCTAGATCTAGTGGTAGATCTATGGGAGATTTGCAATAGATCTTTAAGGATTTTTGATTCTCAGTTTTTTAGGGTTAGGAGATAAAAAATACCTACCCTTGTGACCCTAAAATATACCACAATTAAGAAAGCTTGGATAACGAGGAATGGGTTTTTACAAAGCAAAATTGTGCACACCATTTGTTTCTGGTACTCAAAACACGTTCTCTAGGACTCAACATTCTCAACATTCTCTAATCCTAAATCTGTGGCTTTTGCAGCAATTATGTCATTAACTTGACTAGCTTGTGAACAGTGAATATTTAAAAGACAAAAGCAGCAAGATTGCTGGCGGGGAGGGGAAAACACATTCTTGTGAAGCATAGCACCCTGAATGAATCTTAAGGAAAGCAGGAAAGTTTAAGTATCATTAAAAGAAGGGAAAACAGAGGAGAGGAAGAAAATGAATAGTGGAAGAAACTGTTATATAGACTTGCTAGCATAGATAGTAGAAAGAAAACTGCACTAGTGAAAGTTAAAAGACAAACAGTAGAAACTGATTTTCTGTTTCTGTGTATTGCAATGTATTGATTTAAGTCAGCCTCCACATTTACAACTTTGACTTTTGCAAATTTTATTATTCATTGATTTGGTTAATTTGTTCTCTTTAGGAATCTCCAGGTCCTCCAGAGCAACTCTCTGACCAACTTTCACCAGAGCTTGCACTGGATGACATGGATTCCTAGAGATAACACTTTTCTAGGCATTTATAGGTCCCCCAGCACATTTTTGGGGTCAATTTTTGGTAGATGTTGACCAGAGAGTTGTGCTGGACGATCTAGAGATTCCTAGACAAATGATCTCTCAGTTTTTTAAAAAAGTGTGTTTGTTTTTATTTGCAGTCTTTTCACTTTCATGGTGGTGCTATATCTCTAACCCCAGCAAATGTGGAGGACCCACTGCATATTGAGTTATTTCTCTCAATATGAAACCCAAAGTAGCTTTCTCTCAATATGAAACCCAAAGTAGCTTACAATTTAAGTTAAAACTTATTGTGTGACTTAATGTCAGATAATAAGTTAAACTGGTTGTGTGAAAAATATGTCTAATTTTATATTTGTTATCTAAATTTGTAATGGGAAGATACAAGCAGAGAATGATGCATAAAAAGTTTGAATGGACATGCAATACATTTTAAGATCAGCTTGATGCAGGCATGCAAATAAGCCTTGCATTTTGCTAATTTTCCAGATAACTTAAAAAAAAATCTTGGATGATGTGAATAAACAGGTATTTTCACTTTTTGGTATTTCAGGCTTATGTGCAAACTCAGAACAAAAAAAGATAAAGTAATCTGATGATTTTGTCCTTCAAATGAAATATTCATTCAGGGCTTTGGTTTCTTGTTTCCTCCCCTAAGAATTCACATTCCAATTTCATATCTTAGTATTTGTCTCTCACTGTGCTTTTAGTTCACAGTGTCTACATTTTTTTTTCTGCTGAGAACTTCTAAAAACCATGGAAAGCATACAAGTAAAACCAAATGCATTCTTCGGCCACTAGAAATATTATCTTTAGGGCTGATTCTTAAATAAATCATGTATTCTCCTTTAGTGCTTAACCCGGTGATATATTTGAATGTTACTCCAAAATCTATGAATAGCCAGTTGTTTTACCAGGGCTGATTGAGGAATGTGTCTTTGGAAAGATCATACACCTGGGCTAATCTCAGGAGACCCTTCCTTTTCCTCTCCCTTGCCCTAATATAATTAAACACATATTTTTCAGTCAGAGAAAACCGAGTTTGCATTTTAAATGGGCCCCCTGAATCAACGTGAACATACTGTTATCATTAGCATTGCTTTGGTAGACTCTTTACCCTGAATTGTTCCTATTGCAATAAGTAAAATCACTTGATATGTGTCATCAATCCTACATATGCTTGGAAGCACCACAAAAGGGGTAGATGTAGAAATAAAAAGAAGAGAGCAGGGTTATAGTTCAGCTGTGTAGTTTATTAATTTTCTGTGCAGGTCACCACCATCTTAATACCACACCATTGTTGATAGGTTTCCATTGAAAAAAATGTCTCAAGTAACACAGAAAGAAATAGAAATAGGTAAACTGAGAGAAACATGGTCATCAAACAGGCACATTGAAATTTGTCTTTTCCAAAGGAATTGACAGAGAATATTAATACTGAAGTAATACAAGTGTAGACAACTTGGACTACGAGACTACTGTACTTGAATCCATGGCCTTCCAAAAGTAGTAGATTTGCAACACATAAAAGGGCAAATGTTTTCATATAGCACACAGGTAAACAATGAAATTGACTGTAGCAGAACATAATGATGATCACCTTCTTAGATGGTTTGAAAAGACCATGACAAATCAATGGAGGATGACACTATCAACAATATGGTGTCTGTAAGCTACCTCCAGAACCAGTAAGATTCTACCTCTGAAAAGAAGACAAGTTGTCAAAGAACAACATCCAAATAAGGTTATTGCCCCTCCCATGTTCTGCTTGTGGGCTGCGTACATGCATCTGGGTGGCCACTACTGGAAATAGGATGCTGAGCTAGGTAGGCCTTTGGACCAATCCAGCAGAGTTTTTGTTACACCAGTAGATGTTACACCAGTAGATATATTGTAGCATAAATAAAGGAAAGAACGAGAAAGGAGCTTTCAGCCCTGGAGCCCTGGTGACACAGTCACCCAGGAGCTCAGGGTCAACTCAGCCTGGCATCCTTCAGAGGCCACTAAAACCCAGCTTGTTGGGGACAATTAGCTTACACATTGTAAACCCCTTAGGCAGTGCTCAAGGGCACTGACAAGCAGTATAGAGATATACTTGCTATTGCTATGGCTAGCTTTATGGCCCTTGAAGTAACCCAAGTGGAACAACACCAGTGCCATCCCATCAGGTGGGATGAACCTGCTGCCTCAGGGGGTGGACTGGAAGGTGCACAAAACCCCACATCCTCCTGCTAGCAGGAGAGAGTCCCTACTACCTGTAGCCACGCAGTATGAGTAGCTGCTCCAGAGAGCTTCCTTGGCCAGTTTTCCACAGTGGTAAATGTCACAATAGGAGTAAGGTATCCTGGCTATTCTGGAGCAGATACCCATCAAATGCTATAAAGAGACCCTTCAGAGTGAAAAAACGAGCAGGTTCTCTAAACAGCCATGCTAGGACAAATGTGCAGATAGCTTACCAAGCCCAGTTGCTTCAATACTGCAAAAAATGTCACTTCTATGTGTTTGACAAAATATTATCACATGTACCCACGAGTGCTAATGGTTGCAAGTTGTGCAATGAACTCTGACTGCACTAATCCTTTGCTGTATTTCTGGGTTCAAATAATGCAGGAAGCAATCAGTCTTCAGAGTCAGTGACCCATGGTAAAGCTTAGCATAATTCACCATCATCCTGGATTCCCTGGAAATGTCAAACCTTAGTATTTGACAAATCATTGGCTAAGAAAGAAAAGACAGCTTTAGGACTCTCTCAGTCTTCTTCTGGTCATTTAATCTGTTCAAAACACATTTCTTCTCGAGCCCTACACCACCACATATCAAATTCAGGTGTATACCAATAAAAAAATTCTCTCATTATTCTACAATGATGCCATGATGAATTAGAAGCTCATTAAGATTCTTTGAATATATTAGCACATCATATGCTGAAAGAAATCAGCATAAAGCTGGGGAGGTTATTCACTTACTTGGGGCTTCTAAGTTCATTATTCATCTTTGCATAGCTGAAACAAGAAACAAATCATCTAGTTCAGCATATTTCTGGTTTCCATAATTACGTATAAAACATACATGCAGTATTAAAATGCACAGTACAAAAACAAAACTTCCATAGTAAGAATGGCAACAAGCAGCCCACTGAATATTCTCAATAGACATTGATTATAGTATAAATAATGCTACAGTGCAAATGTATTCTGTAGCTTATTCTCCCAGATGTGTGCAACATAAAAATCACAAAGCAGTAATGATGTGAAAGGAATATTGTAATTAACAAACATCAGACCCAGAGGCCATAGAAACAGATTACAGTTTGATTTGCAATTAATCGAAAGAATAAGTAAATTGAATTTAATAGTAATTTACCTAAGAAATAATTTGTTTTGATTGTACTGTACCATATACTAGGGAATATGACTTGTGAAAATACTGGACCAGATATGAGGGAGCATGTCAGTAGGGAGAAAACAGGAGGGATGTAATAAGTGGGCTTGTCAACAAAGGAATCTGGACTATGATCATACATCCTTGTACTCCCATTTATTTTTGTGCACCACATATTCTGAGGAAAGTTCAGTCCAGCAGAGGCTTCCATTAGAAGAAGGGAGGGAAATGATTTTCAGTGATTCCATTCCTTCTGGGAGCCAACATGGTGTAATGATTTGAATGCTGGACTAGAGTTCTGGGAGACCAGGATTTGATTCCAACTGTCATGGAAACCTACTGGGTGAACTCAGGGAAAGGCAAACCTCCTCTGAATAAATTGTGCCAAAAAAAAGAAAAAGAAAAAAAAAAGAAAAAGAAAGAAAACCTTGTGATAGGATCACCATAAGTCGGAAATGACTTGCTGCTGCACATGGAGCAGCAGCAGCAGATACAATACTCCTCCTGTATCTACCCTACAGCCTTCCAAAGATCTGTTCTATAGGTTTGGAGACCATTCAAAATAGCATAGGAGGTGATGCAAAGAAGACAGGGAGAAGAACAAGAAGTGAAGTCCCAGAAAAAAAGCTTCCCTTCCCTTTCTGACACTGCTGGATCAAAAAAGAGATTTCCAGCAGCAAATGGAATCTTCAGGTTGTAATATTCTGTGTCTTTGGGACAAACAAGACAAAATGGCTGTGTGTATGCATATATTCCCTCACCTTGCCATATTACAATCTTTGTGTTCTTCCTCTTTGCACTCATATTTCCCCCTTGTTCAGTTTTCTAACGCACACACATTCTGTACCTAAGAAATACAAAATACAGCCAGAAGAAAAGAAGCTGGTGGGCAGGTTCTCTAAAATACCATTAATAATATTGCACAATATAATGCAAAATGTGAATATAAGAAAATCCCATTCATGTAAAGCATTTTTGCTGTAAATTTTCCTCCAGGGGATCATATGGACCTGTATTTGAAGTGAGAAGCTAAGGGTATGGAGGCATGCTTCTTTGTCACAGAAGCTCTTTTGGGCATGGTCTCCATCAGTGATGCCACCAAAAAGCATATTTACTTGACTCAGAGCAGCACCGTGAAATATTCATTCAAATCATCAAGTGAGAATGACTCCTAACATCTCAGATTGCAATCCAAGTACCTGAACCTCTCTCCCCTTGTGATATCTTGAATATTGAAATGACAGAGTACCAAGTGTCAGAGTCCTTCATATAGTTTTCCTGGGGCACAAGTCTTTCTTTGTATATTCCAGGACTCCCTCCATTAGAGACACTGCTAAAAATGGCCAGGTAGTTTGGATCATAAAAAGGCATCAAGATGAAGCATAAGATTCAAATATTTTCACAGCATTACCATTAGGACCACAGCAGGGTCCAGATTTGGAGTTCAAAAAAAGATGAAATAGTTTCCAATTTTATTTTTAAAACAATACTGCACATTTTTAATCTCAATTCACACAGGAAATGAGCAAGGATTTGCTCACACATGGGATAAAGAGACTATCTCTGAACTACTATTGGAAAAAAACAGTATAGTCTGTGTTTTTTTACTGTGCATTTATCAGCTGGGCTTTCTTTCCTTTTCTTTTTATCTCTCTTTCTTTTTCACTAAATCAAGGCTGGAATCCTGCATGTTTCGGTTTGATGACTTATTTATACACATATTTATTTTCAATACAGCCACTCAATGTATTTCTCTCAGGAGACTATCACATAAGCAAGTTAAACTAGCTTACCTGGGCCAGCTTAAAATTTAAAATGGGTGGCATGCTGATTTTATCACAAAGATTTAGCTGCTGAAATTGCCGCCCAGGTGCAGCCCAGGTCCATCACCACTCCCAGGGGTGCAGTATACAAAATTAAAATCATAAAACACTAAAACCTAAACATCAAATAGATTTAAACCATGGCACAGTACTAACTAAAGAGGAAAAAAACAGCAATGCTAAAACAATAACCACAAAAGAAAATTAAACATTGGCAATCTTAAAACATCTAGGCCTAAACCCAACACTGTTTCTTTCCCTTCACCTTACAGCACTCTAAAAAGTCAAAAAACTTTTCTAGGAAGGTTTCTTCTCCTCTAGATCAGGTTTTCAGGATGCATGAAGGAGGGGAACCAGGCTGACTGGCAATAAATAATTTTTTCAAATAAACGCAAAGGACTGCAGAAGGAGAGGAGGATCTCATGCGCTCACATGATGACAGTCATATTTTCCACTGGAAGCACCCTGTTGGAAACTGCCCCTTAAAAACAAACATGTGTTGATGCCTGCTAAACTTCATATTAGGAGGAAATAATGGGGAGAGGGAACAGATCTAGACAGAGTGCTTTGTTCTGGAATCCATAAGTCTTCCACTGTAAGTCATTCTTCGTTACTCCTCCCTGAATTTCCAATTACATGTAGTAGTTTTGTGTACTACTCCAAAATCATACATAACATTTGAGTGATGATGAACTCCAAAGAAATCATAGCCCACTGGTGTCAAGATTAATCTCCCTGTCTATCTTGTATTTATTGCAGGGAATAAATTATCAGTTAGTTGTCTAGACAACATCAGTGCCATGATTAATAGTGAAATCCTATTGCAATGTACAGTAACATGTTAATTGCTTATATTTTTGCTTTCTCTTCATCAATCTCCCGCATGCTTTGATTGCAGCTGTTTCCATTATTTTCCACACTTTTTGACAGCATGAGACTGATCACCACAGATAAAGTTAATGTGTTTATACTTCAATCTTTAAAACACTCATACACTGTATAATAATTTTGGCTGTCTTGAGAATAAGCTGCCAACCATAAAATCCCTCCTCCCCCCACCCCCACCCAAGACTGGCTGATGGTCTTATAATGTAGGCAAATGTACACTGGAAATTTAATGTCCCTTTCCTTTCTTTTTAGTAATTCACAAAGATTAAAAGCTGCTGCTTTCCAAACAACATGCTCCAGATTAATTTAAAAGTACTAAACGTATTAACAAACTGGTTTCTATCACCTGTTGTACACAGAGCTATCATTCTTTCTTAGATGCCAGGGAGAAGAGCAATCAGCTACTTTGCACAAATCCAAAAAAAAAAAACTCTTAAAAGAGATGACATTTAGGAAATGTGAAATCTATGTGTGTGTTTTTAAAGGAGGTACATTTGGGTCAGCAAGAGGATCAGGCATATGGTAGCACCTCGTCTTTGCAAATGTTTGGTACCACCCATCTCTTTCATCTTTCATAACCTCCTGCTCAAGAAGATGATGATATGACGAAGACGAAGACCACCAGCATACTCCTGCTGGCATTGCCTAAAGATGTGCCAGGTTCTTTGAGGAGGTGGTGGGGTTTTTTACTGAGAGGGCTGGTGGGCAGCAATGAAGAGAGAAGAAGGTGGATCCATCTTACCTGTAAGGCATTACATCCTTCTGATTTGTTCTGGTTAAATTAACATGACTTTATCTTGAGCTGATATTACAAAATACTATGTAAGCTCCAGATAGAGTAAGCTGTAAACAATTTAAAGTGAAAGACAGCAATACCATGGGGGCAGGGGGTATCGACTGTAGAAATAATGCAGTTTAATACCACTTTAACTGCCATGGCTCCATCCTACAAAATCCTGGGATTTGTAGTTTTCTGAGGCACCAGCATGCTTTGGTAAACAGGGCTAAAGATTATGTAAAACTACAAATCCCAGGATCCCACAGCATAGAGCTACGCACTTAAAGTGGTGTCAAACTGCATTATTACTACAATGTAGGTGCACCCAAATCACAAAAGCTTATGCTACAACATCTTTCCCTCAGTTAGTTTCAAAGGTGCTACATACTCATTTCTTTGACCATGCACAAGCAATCTGTCAGTTAAACTACAATATATGTTTTTTATTGCACATAAATATCCTGTGATGGTAGGCATGGGACGAGTGATTGTCCAGCTTCTGCCTTGCCTATTTGACTACTCTGTAAGAAATCTACTACTATCTCCCACATATCTCAGCAATCCCAAGATCAGCCCTGCCAATGACAAAAGGAACCGATGAGATTTTTGCAGGCTACAGACTACACAGCTCTACCATGGGACAGTTTGACTGCTCAACCTTGTGCTATCTCACCATAATATGCTCTTCTGTACACTGGCAGCACTAATATTATATTTGTAACTGTCCCAAAGCTATGAACACACACTCAACAGTTTTTATACTTTTATCATAGGCATATTAGAGTGGCTGGTTTAATTAAATTACCAGCAATTAAGATGTGACAGTGATGTGCCCACCTTTACTGCCCACATCAACAGCTTGTTTCATTTACTTTGAAAATGAATTGACAAAACAA
The DNA here is from genome assembly GCA_026167975.1 of Phrynosoma blainvillii. Taxonomy (NCBI): domain Eukaryota; kingdom Metazoa; phylum Chordata; class Lepidosauria; order Squamata; family Phrynosomatidae; genus Phrynosoma; species Phrynosoma blainvillii. The sequence continues at coordinate 320,404,113 of JANUYF010000002.1, read as the reverse complement.
ACTTTCCAAACAAGAATGCATAAATACCAGTTAGTGTCTTTTAGCTGAAGGCTAAATATGATTGTTTTAATGGAGGACAAACTGCAGCACTTGTTTAAAATCCTTTAGATAAAATGTTAATTATGACCACATAATTCAAATAAACTAAATTCAAACATACACATTTTGGTGGGGAGGAGAGTTTTTGTGAAAGAAAACCCAAATATGCTGAAACAGAAAATCTGCACCGTCTTTTTTTCTCCTTGAATAAAAGTGAAATCCTTGAAACTGAAGCTTGAATCTATCATTCTGTTAATGAGTCTTCTGTAACCACAGATGCAAACCTTCAATCAAAACAGCTTGTACAGAATTCTGCCATAAAAGATAATGGAATTAATTTGATTCATTGGAATACTGAAAGCCACACATTTCTGCTTTATAGTAAATGTTGTCATTCAGAAATAACAGTATCACCAGCTGTAGAAATTTCCCCATCAAATTCTCCTATATAGCATAAATTTACTTTTCAGTGGACTGTGCTTTGAATAAATAGCCATAACTAGGGCAGTCAGGTGTCCTTTATTATAAGGAAGATCCCTTATTTGGGGCCAGAAAGTTTGTCTCTTATTAGACTAGCAGGTGTCCCATATTAGAAGGGATATCCACATTTGCAGCATGGAAAGCTTTTACTTTTATATAGACTGAATAATATGACCCGCAAATCCCTTATTTTGGGTTGTGGGCACTGCATAAAGATAGAAATGTGTGCATCATGTAATTTACTAATGTGGACAGTATGTTACAGGGAAAAACATGATTAAGTTAAATGAAATCAATACTTTCACTTAAGTAGAACACAAACTTGCTAATAATTATATCTTGATTGTCGATCCTGCATGTCATGAACTTTGACTGTCCCTTATTTTGAAAACCTGGCAACACTCACTTATAGCAGAGGTGAGTGACTGAAGTCTTCTAGGTATTGCTGGACTGCAAGTCCCATAAGCCATAGCCAGCCCTGCCAAAGGTAAGGGACCCAAAACCCTTCTTTTCTCAAAGGAACAATTAATCCTGTAGAAAGAATAGTGAGAATAGCTGGCTCCTTTCCCTGCAGGTGTCCCTGGGCACCTCATTCTGACCTCAGAGCGACTTGCACCTACAGTGGCAGAACTGGCCATCTCTTAGTGACTGCATGGGAAGGCAGCCACCCATCATTTGCCAAGAGCCCACAGCAAGGAGGAGGAATCCAGGGGGGATTTGGGGCCAGAATACTCTGGGGGCAGCCCATAGTATTCTAGCAAATGTAGACAAGCCCTTTGAAAACCTATACAGTATCTTCCCCCTTGGTATATTGTCATCTTGTAAAATCATTATACATCAACAGACTTTTTGTGGTTGACATTTTCCTTGTCTTAGATAGTTAAATTACTGTCATGACTTGTTTGCTGTGGTGATTCTGATATATTTTAAATGTGTTGCTTTTGCCTTTTATATATATGATTTTATCCTTAGAAATAGAACTGAAATGGACATTTGGTTATGCTGTAATACCATTTGTGGAGTAGTGGTTTGAGTGGACTCTGGAGACAAGGGATCGATTGTCAACTTGGCCATGAAAACTACTTGGTGATCTTGGGCAGGTCACACCCCAAGGTCACCAAGTAGTTTTTAGCCTCAGAGGAAGGCAATAGGAAACCTCTGAACAAATTGTGCCAAGGAAACCCCATAATAGGTTCACCTTATGGTCACCCTAAGTCGGAAACACTTTGAAGGCATGCAACAACACCATTGTAATTATCCCTATTATAGGAATCCACATTATGAGAACTGACCCTGAAACACTGTTGATTTAAAGCTCTTTTTACATGTTCTGGTTCACATGTTGGAGAAATATGGAGACAGGGGTATGATAGGTACTTATGTTCCTGTGCCTTCTTAACAATTCAGTGAGTTATTTGGAGGTCAAATTAAGGTAAAATTTTAAAGAATTGAGATGACACATGTCACATATCCATATCCACTTGGTTTCTTCTCCAAGTGGGAGTGGCTAAAAAACATGTGTTCTTTTTGTGATTTGTTTAATGTGAAGTGTGAATGAGAAACTCTGGCTTGTCAGAGGAGAGACAAGCCAGAGTTTCTGGTTTCCCCTGAAACATTAAACAAACCACATATAAAAAATTCATTATTTATTTAGCAACTCATGCTTGCAGTGGGAATGATCAGGCAACACACATGAACACACTGCTTGCAACTATTAACACAGGCCTTGTAACATGTAAATTGGACCAATAAAATGTATACATGATTATCTTCAACCAGAAGAGTGGTATGTGTTGGGACCTAAGTAGGATGTACCTCTCTTTGGAAAACCACCAATATTAAAATCCATGGAAGCATTCCTTAACCCATTAGGAATTGCTTTTGGGAAAGAAAAACAGAATAAAGCTGGCAGATCTGGACAGAGTTACTATTTTGCTGTTTGCAGTTTGAATGGAATTAAAATAAGATTGTTATTTCCCTAGTTTCTTCCAATCAGCTTTTCAAGACAACACAGTCCTGTATATCTGCAAAGGCCCAATATCTATCTGGAGAGACCACCACAGCAACTCTCTTCTTTAGAACTCTGTGAGTGTTCAGAGTCTCTCCTTTCTAGACTCTCACTCCCCAAAATACAGTCCCCTCAGGAACACCTAAACACCTCTCCCTCTGGCTTAACTTTCTCAACACCCTCCTCCTTTCAACTCTAACTGTCCCCCAACTGTCAGCCTGGGCTTTTTTAAATGCTCCCAGCTGGAATCCCATTGGCTGGCTCTCAGCTGCCTCCTGATTGGCCAGCTGGACATTCTATTCACCACAGCATGGCAAATGCACAGCACATGTTCCGACTCTGCCCCGATGCTGGCATCGTGCCGACCAGTCAACCACATGGTGGGCGGCATTATGGCACTCCTTTGGCACAGCGTTTAGACACTGCACACCAACAGGAGGATCAAAATGTGCTGCAACGGCAGCAAGGGCAGCTGTTTGCCAGCTCCAAAAGGAGCGGCTTTCCGATGCTTCTTTTGGAGCCAGCAAAGGACTGGATCAGGGCCATGCTGTGTGGTTGCTGAAGCCCTGATCCGGCTCTTAAAGGGGCAGCGGCAAGCCGCTCCAAAGGGCCTGTCTGTTTAAGCTCCCAGGCTTCATCCACATTGTAGAAATAACCCAGGTTGACATCACTTTAACTGCCATGACTCAATGCTATGGAATTCTGGGAACTGTAGCTTGTTGTGGTACCAGAACTCTCTGACAGAGAAAGCAAAACTACAATTCCCAGAATTCCATAGCATTAAGCCATGGCAGTTAAAGTGAGGTCAAACTGGATTAGATATACAGTGCAGATGCAGCCTTAATTTCTAAAGCAGATTCCATGTGGCATGTGGAGGAGCTAAGGTTTGAGAACTCCAAGCTGTTGGTTTGTAGATTCAGCCACAAATTATACATTCAGGTTAATCAAATGGGTTGAGTCTGGTATCTAACTTCACCAGGGTATGGAAAACAACCCAAATAGCTAAGTCATATTGTTAGTGTAATTCTATTTACAAAATCTTTGAGATCTGGATTTTGTTTGGTTTTATATAGTGGATTGATAGAAACAAAAACATTTCTGAGCACAGTAATTGCAAATGCCAATCTATCTGGGATTGCAGAGAAAATAGTTATACCCAAATTATGCCCTTGATGTATGTGTATGGTTCTTAGGTTCTTAATGAGCCTGGAACATAGTACTATGTTTGCTTTACAAACCAGAATCACTTTGCTATATCTGTTTTGGTTTCTTTTGTAAATTATAGATTATGTTTCCATCTTACCACAGGAAGTTGTTGTGGTTGTACCATGTGGTTTACAAGCCAATTCTGTGCTGAATGTGCCATAGTTTATTAACAAATGCAACAAAAGACTAGAACTAAAGACTACATCCTGCAAATGTTTTATTATTGTGGCTAGTCTCAGTGACCTAAGTTTCCATGCTCAGATATGACATCAAGATGAAAGGGCAAAGAACAAATAACTAGATGCAAGTATGAACATGGCTCCAAATGTTATATGTAGAAAGTATAGCTTAAATGCAAGGGTGACCTTAAAATGTCTCACATCCCAAGGAAATATTGGAACTCATCACCATTGGAATCACCGTTTTCTTTTTTCAGAGGGACTGAATCTCAGTTTGTAGGTACTGATGTATAATAAACTTTTTTCTCTTGTTGCCTTCAATTCTACTGTCCCAAGGGATTTCCACATACTGTTGCTGCTATTTTTGATTATAATAATGATTAATGATATAGGTTGAGTCTCCCTAATCTGAGATTTTTGGGACTAGAAGTGTTTTGGATTTTTGATATTTATTTATTTATTCATTTATACTTTCATTCATTTATTCATTCATTTGGATTTTGGAACATTTGCATACACATAATAAGATATCTTGGAGATGGGACCCAAGTCTAAATATGAAATTCATTTCTGTTTCATATACACTTTGTAAACGTAGCCTGAAGATAATTTTATACACAAAACTTTTAATAATTTTCTTCATGAAATGAAGTTCATGTAAACTGAACTTCTCAGCCAGCCATGTGGACAATTTTGGATTTTGGAGTATTCTGGATTTTGGAATTCCAGATAAGGGATAGTTAACCTTTACTACTATTAACCACAACCACAGAGGCAAAAGAAGAAATTGAGAGATTCTGTGAAGGAGTCCAAGATGAAATTGATAACGCACCAACACAGGACATCATGCTAATCCACTTCAAGCAGTAATAGAAAGAAGAGAAGCAAAGCAAAAGGATGATAGGAATAAAATCAAAATCATGAATGCAGCTGTAACAACTAGTTGAGAAAAGATAAAGACAACTACTACAATGATTGATGCACATCAATGCAGAGAAATAGAAGACAACAACAAAAAAAGAATGAGACCTCTTCCACAAAATCTGCAAAATGAAAGAACCAAGGTCTGGGATGCTATATGACAATAAAAATAGCATCATTCAAGACCAGGAAGAAATAAAACAATGTCGGAGGCAATACACAGAAGAATTGTATAAAAGAGACAAGAAAATGAAAGATACATGGAATGAAGAATCATACAAAGATGAACCCCAAATTCTAAAAAGTGAAGTGAAAACTGCAATAACAGAACTTGGGGAAAATAAATCACCAGGCACAGATGATATTCCAATCGAATTGCTACAGTCCACACTGACAGAAACAACTCTAGTGCTAACCAACATATATGGAAAACAAAACAGTGGCCAACAGACTAGAAACATTCAATATACATCACAATTCACACAAAAAAGGAGACACAAAAGACTGTAGCAACTATAGGACCATAGCATTAATTTCCCATGGAAACAAAATTGTGCTCAAAATTCTGCAACATAGAATCCAACCAGACATGAAGAGAAAAGGGTACAAGCAAGGTTCAGAAAAAGAGGAAGTCACATTAGGGGTCACATTGCAAACATACAATGGCTTATGTAGTGCACCAAAGATTCCAAAAGAAGATCAGCATTTGTTTTATAGACTATAGCAAAGCCTTCGACTGCATAAAACATGAAAACCTATGGAATGCCCTTAAAGACATGGAAGTGCAAACACATCTGATAGTCCTGATGAGAAATCTGTACTTAGGACAAGAGGCTACTATTAGAATAGAATATGGAAAAACCGAATGGTTCTCAATAGGCAAAGCTATATACTTTCACCCTATCTTGTATGCATACCAAGAGGAGGCTTGGACACAGAAGAAAGAGAAATGAAAATAGAAGGAAGGAATATCAACAGTCTAAGGTATGCAGATGACACCATACTACTAGCGGAAAATATTAGAGCTCTGGAACATCTACGAAGAAAGATTTTAAAAAGACAGTGTAAAGGCAGACTTACTGCTCAACATATAGAAAACAAAAATAATGACCAAGGAAGATCTATACAGGTTCAACCTAGACAATGAGTAAAAGAATTCTTGTACCTTGAGTCAAACATTGATCAGAATGGGGATTGCAAAGAAATAATGATAATAATGATAATAATAAGCAGTGGCTCAAAGGGTTAAGACACTGACTCTGTTTATTGCAAGATCATCAGATTGGCAGTTCGAGACCTGGGTGCTGCATGATAGGGTGAGCTCTGGTCACTAGTCCCAGTTTCTGCCAACCTAGAAGTTCAAAAGCATGTAAAGGTGCAAGTAGATAGATAGGTACCACTTTGGTGGGACGGTAACAGTGTTCTGTGCAATCATGTTGGCCACATGATCACAGAATAGTCTCTGACAATGCTGGCTCTTTGGCTTAGTAGCGAAGATGAGCACCGCCCCCTATGGTCAGACAAGACTTGACAACCTTGTCAATGGGGAATACCTGTACCTTTACCTTTATAAGAAGAAAACTGTATTATATAATTTCTTATATTATATATATATATATATATATATATTTCTTATATAAGAAGTCTAGGAATGGGGAGGGCAACTATTATTATGTTATTCTATGAAAGAACAAGAAAAGAACCTAAAATGTAAAGATATCCAACTGAGTATGAAAGTTAGAATTGCACAAGCCATTGTTTTCCCTATTAACATGTACAGTTGTGAGAGCTGGACAGTGAGGAGGATGGATAGGAGGAAAATCACTTCATTTGAGAAGTGATGCTGGAGAAGAATGCTGAGGGTATACCATGTATAGGCAAAAATACAAACAAATGGGTCCTAGAACAGATCAAGCCTGAAATTTCCCCAGAAGCCAAGATTATATAGTTGAGGTTGTCATATTTTGGTCATGTCCTCAGAAAGAATGACTCATTGGAAAAGACAATAATGCTAGAAAAGGTGGAGGGATGCAGAAAGAGAGGAAGACTGAATGCTAGATGGATGGACTCTATTAAGGAGGTCATGGGTATAAATTTGCAGGACCTGAGCAGAGAGTAGAAGATAGAGAGTCTTAGAGATGTCTGATCCACAGGGTCACCATGAGTCAGGATCGGCTCGAGGGCAGTTAACAACAACAACAACAAATTACTATTAACAACACAGTAGTACAACTTTAATTTCTACAGAAGCCACAGAGAATATTTTCCCAAAGATATTAACCCTCTTGATTAGAATTCATTTTCAGGCAAAATTATAGCCAAATGGAGTTTATGTTTCATTATTTATGCTCGTATTTTCCTTGGATTAAAAATCCAAATTTCCAAGATGTTAAAATTATGGAGGAGGGTTTTTTTTTTTTTTTGGTTTTTTTTTTCAGGATCCTGATGACATGACAGGCTAAAAATGCCTGACAGTTGCTCAGGGAACACAGCAATGCATTGTACCTGTGGATCTATTACTACCAATAGGTATGAAAAATCAACAAACTAACTTCTGCTTTATGGGACACCTAGGCTGCATCCACACTGTAGAAATAATTTGGTTTGCCATCAGTTTAACTGCCATGGTACAGTGCTATGGAATTCTGGGAACTGTACCTTGTTGTGGCAACAGAGCTTTGCAACAAACGATAATTCCCAGAATTTGATAGCTTTGAGCCATGGCAGTTAAAGTGGTGTCAAACTGGACTATTTCTATGGTGCAGATGCAGCCCCTGCTAATGAAAATATGCTTCCTTCATCTGTATCAACATTTTTCTTTTGTTGATTATAAGAAAAGTATGACATAAATTATGGCTGAAATTCATTAAAACTAATATTCCCACCAATAAAGGAGAGAGCACAAGCCATCTGTGCATGGTAGTTGCTACATGAAATGTTCCACGTCTGCCTATTCTTCTTCCCTTTGAAATCAAGTGGGGTTTTTTTATTCATTTTCCAGTAAAGGAATGTCATAAACACAAAAAGAATTAAACAAGGGAACACGGAACTCATTATTACAAGGAAGAAAGAAAATGAACTAATGTTCAAGTCATCCACACATGTTGCCTACAGCTCCTTGACAACAGATAAAGCAGAGACTGTTAAAATTACTGAGACAGAAGCAAGCATGTGGAAATCAGTGATACACACAAAGAGGCCTTCAAGGAGATACAGTTTCAATCTGATATAAAGTACCATATGTTATCTATAAAAATAACACTCAGCACATATGGCTACAACACATCTGATAAGAATCAAGCATTTGCCCAAGATTGGATTTTGGTTGATAAGAATCATAAAATAAGCTGAAAGGGAGGGGGAAGATGTAAATCCCGAGTTAAATAAACTTCCCAGAGATTTCCTAGACATTGTTATCAGACTGATGTAGTACAAGGGCTAGTCTAAGCTATATTGCCCATTCCTTGCATATTTCCATTATAAGAAATTGAAGTACTCTAGTTCCAGGAAACTGAGTGGAAGCAGAACCAAACATGAGAAACTAAGCACACTTCCTTCCAGAAAAGCAAATATGGACAGTATCTATCACTTCCAGTTCCAGAAAAAAGCACCCTTGTCCAGAACAGACACATATATAAACTTCCGCCTGCAAAGATACTAAAAAAAGGCATACCTCTGTCTGTGACATGTGAATGTTATTATTTTAATATTTATTTCTGCCCTGGCTTTTTCCCAGGCTGAGACTCAAAGTGGTTCACAATGATTAAAAAGCATTGTTAAGAATCACAAAATATAAAAGTTAAAACACAACTAAAGAACCAGGGGAAAAAAACCTGATTAAAACACACACACACACACACACAATAGCACAACAATTAGCAATATCTAGTTCCTTGTGTTAAGATGGACCATGCATGTCAGAATATAAAAGTCTGCAAAACTAAAATAACTTCTCTGGGATGGGAGTTACAGAGTCTGAGGGCAGCCACTGAAAAGGCCCTCTCCTGTGAGGGTGGTGGGACAAAGAGATGGGCCTCTCTCTTTCCAATGAAATGTGTTAGTTTCTTTTTAGGTGAAAGCTTATATATGTGTCTGTTCTTGACAAGGGTGGTTTCTTCTTGAAGAGGAAGTGATAGATGCTGCCCAGATGTGCCCTTCCTGATGGACCTGTGCTTGATTGCTCACGCTTGTTCTGCTTCCAGTTTCCTGGAACTAGAATATTCACACCTTCCGGAGAAGCATGAATTGGGTGGACTGATCATTGCCAATCCATTCACTGGAAAGGATATGTGCTTCTTCTGTGAAATGAATTCATGATTTAAAGTAGGGGCTTCCCAAACATCATCACAGAGAGCCTCCCCAAGTGAAGAAATAACTCACAAAACATAAGACAGCCTGAAGTCAGTTGCTGTTAGAGCATCCAGTGAAAAATGTTCTAGGCTACTTTAGATGCTTGTTTAGCAACAGACCTGCAGCTGATCAAAAGCAAGGAACAAGATGTGTACTAATTGCATGAGAAGCCTTATTTGTTAAATGGTTTATTTGCATAATTTAAACAATTTCAGCCATTGATCACAGAAAGCAGATAGAAAAGACCATCAGTTCTGTTTACACTGACTGGCTCTCCAAAACCTCAAGCAAGATTCTTGCCAGTTCTATCTGAGATCAGTGGTGACTGGAGTGGTTCATCTGCTCAGATTTTAGTTCTGTTTGTAAAACAGCTATCTAAAACCCTGTTCCCAAAATTGTGCGTTTAAAACAGACTAAAACCCAAATGATTCACCACCCCACTTACACTGAAGCCATCAGTTGCAACTCATAAAGATGATGAAAACCTTCTACATACAAAGCATGTGCTCTGACATGGAACCTAATGGTTTCCTGAGTGAGAGTTGCACTGGCATTGAAGAAATCATCTGAATGTCATGAGAAGCTAATCAGCCTTCAACCCATTTTTATATGTTCCAGAAACCTGCATGTGTTTTATCACCCACAGCATGTTTTTAAGACACTGGAATCTCACAAAAATTCACCATTCTAACTATGGAATATGAGGAGTTACAAGCAAAGGGAAAAAATGGAAGAGCTTTCTTTGTTCATATTTTGCTTTGCTTTTCACTGGAGCACAGAAGGCAAAAAGCACATCACTGCTCTGCTTGAAAGCTTTCCAGCTGATATCACAGCTTGGGAAATCCATCTCTCTCTCTCTCTCTCTTTTTTTTTTTTTTTAACTACACCCTTCAGAATCCCCTAACCAACATGGAATTCTGGGAGTTTGATCTTTAAAAAGTGATTTTCCTAAGCTCAAGTAAGTATTTGGCTTGGACAAACTTGAAAATAGATGATCAAGCAGAGCTTTTCTTAATGCTTTTATATTTTTAACCTGGCAGATCTGTCTTGTGCTGGAGTTGGTCTACTCTAGTAAGGCTGGCACAGCAAATGCAATTATTGGTCCCTCTCTTTCACATATATTGATACAAATAGAAAACATCTTGCTTTTATCGGCTGCTTATAATAGATGTCAGTTATTCTCTGGAGGTATTATGTTGAGCAGTGCCCAGCATCCAACACAATGCACATTCCATTCTTTGATTGCTTTCAGTTTGCACCTATCTGACAAAAATGACACATTCAAATGTACATAATGTTTCTTGATTGGATAAAGGTTAGGCTACATAACATAGCCATCTGGAAGAGCATGGCAGAGTGCAATATTCCTTTAAACTGTGCTCCCTGCCCCCCCCCCAGCTGATTCAAATTCTTTGAATTTATCTTATTTACTTTACGCAATCCTTATTTCTTCCTTACAGATGTATATGATCTTTCAAAGACTTGGAACTTTTTATCCCATACAAAAAATTGTTTAAACTACCATCTGTTTTTTCTATAAGGGCAAGGGCACAAAAAGACCAGAAACCATTTACAACTACATAAATTAAAAACAGAAATTGATATGAACAGCCCATTGAAAATGAGGAAAGATATGGTTTGAAATCTGATGACAGACCCTTTGCTAGTATATTCTTCATGAGAGAGTATCACAGATGGTCCTTTCTTGGAGGCCTAAGAAATCAAGGGACAACTTCAGTTACTTTAATGGAGATAGACCTGGACAAATTATGTGGTTCAGTCTCCTGCCAGTCCTTAATCTATTCTGCATCAAATCTGTCTAGAGTCACTCAGTAAGAGAGAAATATTAGTAAGAGATAACATTTTTGGATCTTCAGTTAAATGCTGCAGTCCATGATCTGGCTGCCTATTTCATAAATATGTAGACTGTGGGAATCTTGCAACTTTGCATGTCTTAGTCACATAATCTGACCTTCAGTGTCAATTCCTTCTTTCAAATTTTCTCCTCACAGAAGGTCTTCCCTAACTTTCTCTTCTTTCTTTTATTCTCCTGGAATTTTCAGTCAAGCACTTATTCTTGTAAAATTTTATTCCCTTGACATGTTGTGTTCTTCAACCAATTACTTCCTTCTTTCTTAGGCCTTCCTTTCTTTGACCTTTCATTTTGCAGGCCTTGCTTTGCTTTGCTGGTGTCTAGAATCTGAGGAGATGAACCAAAGACCTCTACAGATGCTATTATCTTCCTAGTCCACTCTTAAAAACTATGGCAGATCAAGCAATTGCTATGAGAAGCTCTGTTGTTAACGGTATCAAGTTGACTTCAATGTATGGGAACCCTATGCATGAGAGGCTTCCAAATAACCCTATCACCAGCAGCACTGTTCAGGTTTTTCAGACTCAGGGACGTGATCCTTGATCCCATCTATAATGCCTATGTTTTCTTTTCTTACTGCCTTCTACCTTACCAAACATTATTGTCTTCTCTAGTGAGATGTATTCTCCATATCAGAAATGTGACAGTCTGCTTAATCATCTTATTTTCTAGAGAGAGTTCATGCCTGATTAATCTAGAACCCATTCATTTTCTTTTTAGCAGTCAAGAGTATCTGTAGAACTCTTTTTCAGCAAGACATTTCACAAGAGTTGATTTTCTTTTTATCAACTTTCTTCACTGTCCAGTTTTCACAACCATGCACAGAAATTGAAAATATCTGGTAATATTGCCCCAAGTGCCATGAGTGCAGCTTTCAGTTCACTTTCTAAAATTGTAGGTTCATCTTCCAATGGTTCTTTCTTGAATGAATCTGTCATCCTTTCATTTTTTAAAAAAATTGTATATTCTAAAGAACATACAATGTGTATTTTAACAAATTTATAGTATAGTACTTTTTAATTTGTTTTGTATTTTAACATGCAGCACCCTACTCTGAGCCATGAGGAGAGGAAGGAAAGAATTATTATTATTATTATTATTATTATTATTAGTGTATTCTTTTCATATATTTTTTTCTACTTGATCATGTAATGGTCATGTAATGGCCCTACTGGTCACAGATTCTAGAGTATCCCCACTCTTGGTTTAAATTTCCCTTTGATTTCTCAAATCCTGTGGAAGAAGTCTTCCTCTTTTGTTGTCATTATCTATTTCTGTGCATTAATTATTTTAGAAGTTCTCCTTCTCCCTGTGCAACAATCATTGAACAGATGCATTCAGGATTTCTGACTACTTCTGACACTTTTTACTTTTGTATCTCATCTGTCCTTAACTGCTTGAAGAGTTTCATCTGTCACCCATTTGGGCTTCTCCTTTTCTCTTTGTTTCTTTTTGCCTGCAGAGAGTGTCTTTTTGCATTTCTCCCTGGCAATGTCCCCGACTTTAGTCCAGAGTTCTTCTGGCTCCCAGTCAATTAGGCTTAACAGTGCAAATCTATTCTTGGCTTTATCTTTGAATTCTACAGGGATGTTCTCCAGATTGTATTTTGGCATTATGGTTGGTTAACTGTTCTTCTGTAGCAGTCCTCTAATTTTTTATATTAGCAGTTCATGGTCTGTGTAACAATCTGCTCCTGGTCTTGTTTTTGTAGGGAGAATGGAGCTTTGCCATCTTCTGCTTCCAATGATATGATCTATGATTTCTATATTGTCCAACAGGTGATGTCCATGTATACAGTCACTTCTTTGGTTGCCCGAAGAATGAGTTTGCCATGAAAAACTGTTGGCCTTGCAATATTCACTCAGTCACTCTCCTGCTTCATTTCTTGATCCTAGGCCAAATTTTCCTACAGTCTTTGATTCTGCTTTGTTTCCTCCTTATGCTGCTATAAGAGCTAGCAATGGTACCACTGCCTTTGTCTCTCAGAGGTCCTCTGCCAGTATCCCCCCCTCCACACACACAAACACACACACTATTGCTGCTGCTCAGTAGGGGTTTCACACATTTAATCTGGCTTGTCAGCAAAAGCCTATTTGACATATTTATCAGCAGCACTGCTACCATCAAGATAACCTCTTGCCTCACCAAAGCACATAATCCCATCACTATAGAAAGGTAGTACCAAGGTAGAAAGAAGTTTTATCATCATTAGAAAATCTTCTGTATAAATGAACTTCAGTCAAATGCATTTCAGTATAGATGACAGGTTACTTTATGTAATGTATCTGCTGTATTACATGATTTTAAAAGAACATATGAAGGAACAACAGCAAAATACTTAGTCCCTATATTGTGCAAATTGCTGCAGGTTTAGGGGAAGCCCAAAAGCAAAAAGATGCTCAAATGTATTTTGACTGCATCCTAGAGAATTTATGACTAACCAGCAATAGAGCTGGTTAAGCCATTCTTCCATGGCCACAAATATCTTTTATTGGTCTTCTGTAAAGTCCAGAGAATAATATCAAGGGGTTGGACTCAGTGGCCCATGATGCCCCTTCCAACTCCATATGACTATAACTCTGTGACTCTGTAAGATTGGAAAAGGACCTATACATCAAAATCTCATTTAAAGCCACCATGCATAGACACAAACACCCACTGCCTGAGGGTGGAAGTCTATTCACTGTTATGGACAACTGTTCATCAGTCAACATGCAGTTTCTGTTAGTAGTGTTAATGTGAGTTGTGTGAGCTACATTCCATCACATACCCAGAGAAAATGTAATCCTTATTAAGAGAAGAGTTATGTTTGAAGAGAGCTATACCTCACTCTGTGAATATGTGTGTGCATGTGTGAATGTGTGTGAGAGAGGTTGACTTTAAGGAAACAAGCCATAACTATTTTTTAAACTGTGATGCATTATTTTAAAACACTATTAATTTTGATTGATTAGAAGTTATCTGAATTCACTTGTATAATTAGTCATATGCCCTATGAGCAGTAAATGAAGATACTGCACTTTATTTGCTACTTTTTGCAATTTACAAGATATCTTAATAGTTCACATCAATGTAAAGGAAATTCTGTGAAGGAAATATGGCTATTCTCAGGCATTTTCCATCACACAAGACAATGGAATGGGAAAAGAAGGGGAGGAAAGTTTTGAAGGCGCAGACACCGTCAGCATCTAAATTATTCTCTGATATTTTGCAACACACGCAATCTGCTTTTGCAAGGGCTTAACTCTGTACAGTTTCATATGGCTCACATTCAATATGTCACATTGAATCATGACTCCTTCTTGACTTCCACTAAAGAAAATAAACTTCAGTTTCCCTAAATATGTGAGGTTAAAAAAAAGTTCCTTACTTTACAATCAAAGGCCAGAAACAGCTTCTGAACTAACTGCTTCTCATTTGCAAAGAAGGGATAAAACATTTAATTAAGATGCAACTAATAATATGATTACTTTTTTTCTTTTTCTGTTTCTTTTTTCTATCTATTCATTTGACGTAGCAGGCAGGAAGACAGATTGCAAAGAAATTCTGCACAATGCAGCCTTCCTATATATAGTAGTTTAAAAAGTGTCCAATTAATTCTTATGACATCTACTAAACATTATCAAAGCTTGTCAGACAGAAGACACTTAGCAACAATTTGAATTGTGGAGAGTTAAATCTTAAGAACTAAGTCAAACAGTAGCAGAGCAAGATACAATCTTTAGAAACAAGAGAGCACAAAAGAAAGCAAAATTAAAGCAAAGAAATATATTTTAAAGTTTATGTATGTAAATAATAAATCATCCACTAGAAATATTTAATCAAGTACTGCAGTCAACATGTAGTGTTACAGACCTGTAAATGTAGTTAGTGTTTCTTATAAGCTTTTGTCTCCAGTCATATTACTGGTGCTGTTTCCAAGGGCTGCTTACAATTCACAAGTTCCTTTTCCCAGCCCTGTCCAAAGGAACAGCCCAGATTTTGTGGTGTAATCTGAGCAGGGAAGTACCATGTGCCTATGATACAGTTAATTCACTTTTTACCTCACTCTGATGTACAATGGGGTGGGGGGATGAAAATGAAAAGACTGTTTTCTCCTAAGCAGGCTCTTGAAATTAACAGCAGCACATTTATATGTGGCCATTTATTTATTTACTGTGCACCAAAATACATTCTCTGCCTTGAAATATCATAACTTGAACATTCAGAAAAGTCTATGTCTAATCCTATATACTTGTTAGGTACACATATTTTTCTAACTTTTCTAACTTTTCTTGGGGGATCATGTAGGGGAGGTGGAGATCAATCATACTCAAAGTAACGATCATACATTGCACAGCAAAACCCAGACTTGTCTTTTTGAAGAACAGCCGAAAAATATAATTGCTTGTTTCTTTGCTTTTAAATAATTTCTGTTACATCCTAGCAGGAATTTGCTCTGTTTATTGTCATCTGAAGTTTTTGTTTACTTCTTCACTGATATCCTCTAATTGGTCATAAAAATATGTTGGAAGAAAAGCTTTATGAAAGATTAACATACATTCCAACATTTCACAGATGAAAAACAAGATATATGTGGCCAAGCAAGATCATAGTGTGGTCAAAGTAAATCAAGTCAATAACAACAACAGTGTAGATGAAGAAGAAGACACAAACTAGGAGATGTTGCAGCAGTTTGCTTTACCCTGAGCCTACAAGGAAGGGAAAGATTGCATCCTCTCTCCTCTTCCTCTGCTGAGTTAATAATTAAGCACAAACTACCCAATTACTGCTACTGAAGTAAGCTGAGGACAAAGTTGGGAAGGTGAGAGGAGAAAGAAAAAAGTGGAAATTTTAAAAGCAGCTGACAATGTGGAACAATGGAGATTTAATCAGGACTGTCCTTGCCAAATCAGGACAGTTGGAGGGTATGCACGATGTGCTCAATAAAATCAGAATTCCTTGCAAGCAGACATAATTTGAACAAGTTAAAATACCCACGTAAGCAATGAAATCACTGGGATTTTGAGTTAAAGCAGAACATCATGCAACTCTTCTGCAAGTCACTTAAGGCAGTCATAATAAGCTCAGCTATATCACAGCACAGCTGATTGTATTTTCTTTGCTCTTCAAAATTAATGTAAATGTAAGCTTTGCAAGAGTCAAGATCTAAGCTAAGTACTTTTGGTTTTTGACTTCTTATGGTCTTTAATGGTACCTTAAGACCATCTGTCTCAAATCAACCTTCTTGATCACTAAGATAAGCTTCAGATCATCCGATGCCCTTCTCTGGATGGTCTTACTGTCAGAGTTAAAGAAGACAAGTGATGAACAAGAACACGGCCTTCTCGATAACTGTCTTCCATTTTCCAAATGCCTCTTCCTGGACAGTTCTCATGAGGTGCCAACATTGGCTAGCAATTTGTTCATGACAAACACATGTTACTAACATGTTTACAGATCTGTAGGTGTTTTTTGAATAGTACACAAGAGGCTATTGAAACCACCAGCCCCAGCCAGCAGCCAAGCCCCTTAGGGCCACTGCTACAGGGAAGGGAGAAAGAGAGATGTAAACAAGCAGGCAGCTGAGAAGGCCTCTTACCATCATACAGTCTGCGAGAGAGAGAGGCAGAGGAACAACAATGTCATCATTACTCTGTCTGTCAAATTGCAGGGGGATGAGAGACAGTCACAACTCTCCAGTCAATTCCCACATCTTCTACATGGCTGTTTAGTGACCAAAGCAGCAGCCCCATGGAGAAAGGCAAGCAGGCATGGAATTACAAATGTGGCCAAACTTCACAGTCCACATATGCCATCTTTTCAATTTTATTGTAATCTTACTGGTTTGTAATTTTACTGTAATTTTAAAAATTCAATTGTATGAATTTTATTTTTATCATTTTTAATTTGTTATGGTTTATTCCCCTTTTATCTTTGCACTCCTGCCTCGATCCGCCAGGAGAGGCGGGATATATAAATAATAATAATAATAATAATAATAATCTAGCATCTTGGCCTATACTGTTATTTATATTGTTATTTGCTGTCAAGTTGATTTCAACCTATGAATGAGAGCCCTCTAAGGACCCTGGTTATCAGCTGTCCTCCTCAGGTCTTGCAAACTCAGGGCCAGTGGTGTCACTGGAGAGGTATGGGTGGTGGTGGACCATAGTGGGTGACACACTAGAAGAGGTATGACACCCAGATGACCACCCGACCTCCCTGCTGCAAGTGCCCTGCGAGCAAAGTGGTATGTGTCAGGAAGGTGAGGGCACACCTTTTTGTACCCCAAAGCACCCGTTCACATTGGGTGACATCTCAGACTGGAACGCCACTGCTCAGGACCATGGCTTCCTCATAGGAATCAATCCTCACATAGGGAGCTTTCTCTCTTTTCCAACGGCCTTTTACTTTACTAAGCATTATGTGTTATGTTGTCTCATAATGTGTCCAAATACAGAAGCCTCCATTTAGTCAGCTTTACTTCTCACGAGAGTTCAAGCTTGATTTGCTCTAAGACCAACTAACTCATACTTTCAGCAGTGCATGGTATCTATAGAGTCCTTCTCAAGAATCACATTTCAAATAATTTTATTTTCTTCCTGTCACCTTTCTTTACTGTACAGCTTTCACAACCACATGTAGAAACAAAAATACTATGGCCTGGACAGTTCTGACTTTGGTATCTAATGCTATATATTTATACTTGGAGATCTTACCTAGTTCCTTTTCAAGTCTTAGGACCAATGCAGACCGGCCTAAAGGACCAACTTTTAACCAACTACTCCAACTGATATTCCAACCACAACTCCAACTAACTACTCCACACTAACCACACATGACAAGTTTCTTGGTCCACATATATAGGAGGGTGGTTCTGAGTCATCACTCTGCATCACATAACATGATGTAAGCTTGCTGCAACTTTAGGCCGGTCTGCATTGGTCCTAAGACTTGGAAAGGAACTAGGTAAGATCCCCAAGTATAAATATATAGCATTTTTTTTAAAGATTCCTATCGGCATGGGGGTGGAGTTGGGGCAGGGCAGCCACACACCAGCTCCCCCAACTCCACCCCGACCCCATCCTGACACCGCGCGCCCATTCACACGGTGCGCAGCGCCTGGACACATTTTGCTGCTCTTTTGGGGGCAGCAAAAAGGAACATTGGGGCCACGCCATGTGGGTGCCACAGCCTCGATCCACCACTCCCAGGGGCAGCTCTGTGCTGCCCCTTTCAGGCTATTGGTATCGGCCCTCTGTCTTCTTCTGATTTCTTGATTACCATCTCCATTTTGGTTAATGACTAAACCAAAGAAAATAGTTTAAAAATCTATAAATATTTCACTATCTCCATTACCCATTTTGAAGTTTTATAAATTATCTGTGATCATCATCTTTGTCTTCATAATTATCAACTGTAACCCTGCTTTTGCCCTTTCTTTCTTTACTTTCATCAGTAGTCACTCCAAGTCTTTGCCATTTTTGCAACTAAGATGGTATCATCTGCAACCTACAGTGTTGATGTTCCTTCCCCCAGTTTTCAGATCTGCTTCCTCTAAGTATAATCCTTCTTTCCATATATTTAAATTCTGTATATAAATTAAACAGATAGGTTGATCTACCAGTGCAATCTGGGGACAAACCAATCCAGATGCAGCCAAACAATATTGTAACAGCTGAAAAAGAAAACCCACAAAAGCAAAATACACCTTTCATTTGCTATCTGCAGGGAATCTTACCCCCCACCCCACCCCCTGGGAATAGCAAAAAATGCAGATGCTCAAATCCCATTGTTTTCAATGGGCACCCACACTCATTTAAAAAGTTGGAGCTTGCTGTCTGTAGAAGCTCAAATCCATGGATGGCAGGTCCACAGCTGGTGTGGATGCAATGTACCAGCTATTGGTATTGACAATGCTCTGACACACTTTTCACACACAAAATAAGACTCACAGACACAGCTGATTCAGCCAAAGTTCTGGAGGCTTTTTCTTCAGTCATGCTGTGTACAATACAGCATATATTCACACTCTGACTTCTGTCCACCAACTTTTAACCAACTACTCCAACTGATATTCCAACCACAACTCCAATTAACTACTCCACACTAACCACACATGACCAGTTTCTTGGTCCACATATATAGGAGGGTGGTTCTGAGTCATCACTCTGCATCACATAACATGATGTAAGCTTGCTGCAACTTTGCCTCATGCCATGTGCCATGACTCACCTGTCTGTGGTTGTCACATAGAATACAAGTCACTCCATGTCATCTGTCACTCAAAATATTTTTCTTTTGTTTAAGAAACAATTACTCCAACAGATAAGATGCACTCTTGACTGATGCCCTTGCTAATGGAAAACCATTCTGTCTCTCCATCTCTCCATATTGTGTCCTGAGAGTGGCCTCTTGTCCAAACTATAGGTTATACATCAGGACAATCAGAAGTTGTAGCACTCCCATTTCTTTTAGAACAAACTATAATTTTTCATCATCTACAGAGTCAACAGTTTTGCACAGGTTGATTTTCTTCTGATTCTTATGTGCACTACATTATTTAACATGAGATAGGATCCCCAAAGCCTCTGTTTTATAACCCAGCTTGAACATCTTGCATTTCTTAATCTCTCTATAGTAAAACCCTTTCTTGCAAAATCTTGAGCATCATTTTGCTTGCGTAGTGCAATGGCCCAATGGTTGTTGCAATGTCCGGTGTCCCCTTTCTTGGGGATTTCAATATATATTGAATGTTTCCAGTCTGTGGGCTGTTGTTTTCCACATTAGTTGGCATATTTTATGTTAGAATTATAGAGCTGGAAGAGACCTCAAGGGCCAAGTCGAACTACCTGACATGCAGGAATACACAAAGTACTCCCAACAGATGGCCATCCAGCTTCTGTTTAAAAACCTCCAAAGAAGGAGACTCGACCACTCTCTGAAGAAGTGTATCCACTGTTGAACAACCTGTTACTGTCAGGAAGTTCTTCCTAATGTTGAAGTGGAATCTCTTTTCCTGTACTTTGAATCCATTGCTCTGGGTCCTGTCCTTTAGAGCTGCAGAAAACAAACTTTCTCCATCTTCAGTATGCCATTCTTTCAAAGAATATTCTGAAATATCCTTTCAAATATTTAAACAGGGTTATCATATCACCTCTTAACCTTCTCTTCTCCAGGCTAAACATACCCATCTCCCTAAAGGGCTCCTCACCAGTTTGGTTGCCCTCCTCTGGACACACCTCAGCTTGTCAACATCCTTTCTGAATTGTGGTGCTCAGAGCTGGACACAGTATGTACTTGCTATTGCTATTCTGGGTGAGGCATGACCAAAGCAGAATAGAATGGTACCATTAGTTCCCTTAATCTAGACACTATACCTCCATTGATGCAGCCTAGAATTGCATTAGCTTTTCGAGCTGCTGGATCACACTGTTGACTCATGTTCAACTTATAGCCTACTAGTACTACTAGATTCTTTTCACATGTACTGTTGTCAAGCCAGTTGACACCCATTCTATGCTGGAACTGGAATTGTTATGGATTTTAGCTTTTGCCATTGGTGAAAAACTGATAGCAAAAGCAAACAAAAAACCAACCCAAAAAAGGATTGTTCTTATGAGAACACTACTAGAAGTATCTGTGGTTGGCAAAATGTTAATATTATTGTTGTATTTTATTTTATTTTATTTTATTTGTACTATACTAGAAATGTACATATCCACACCAAATGTTTTCCATCTCATGGTCATATGGTTAATTTCATGAGCAGAGGTTATACCATCCCTGGCTCAGAGACAGATGAAGAGCCTTCTCTCCATTTCAACTGCCACCACCCTTGCCTCAGTGGGTGAAGAGACAGGCACAGCTCCACCATGCCTAGCCCAGAGGCAGATGAAAGGCTCCTGCCATTGCAACTGCCATCAACCTAGCCTCGGAGGGAGAGAAGAATTAGCAGTATCTGCTGGACTTAATCTCCTTCCCCACTACCATTTCCTTCTCCTTTTGTGTCATGTCTTTTTTAGATTGTAAGTCTGAGGGCAGAGAACTGTCTAAGTAACAATTTGTAATCTGCTCTGGTAGAAGAGTGGGGTATGAATACTCTGAATGAATGAATGAAATGAACTTGGTTCTTCCTGTTCCAAATCCAGCCCTTTAAACATTACTCTATGCTAGTTCTTTCAGATCAGTTACAATTGTAAAAAATGACATGAAGTTCAAAACATGGGGGAGGGGGAGTAACAATTAATATGCCTAATTTGCATAGTTAGAATGTAAATCAGAGTAACCTGTAGAGTTAGATTAATATGCATAATGTCAACATTAGATGACTGGATTTGAGTGAATAGAATATGGCATCCCTAGTGTAATACACCAATTTAGATCAGCTACCCCACCTGAGGGGGTTATTTTCAGTCTGTTTTAGAACTAGGAATCTTTAAAAAAAAGAACCCACAGAAGTGACTTCTAGTCACTAACCTAAAAACACAAAAATATGCTTAAGGGCCTTTGCTCTTTGTTTTTCCAACACTTGCAACAATGATATGCATTGGGCTTCATTCAGTCTCTTCTGCTTTTAATATGTAATGATGTGATAATATGTGATTTTAAAAGAACATCTTATTTAGGGATAAGCTGCAAACTCACATTCCACAATGATATGGAAGGAACTCACGCTCCCTTTAACAGTTTGGCACTGGACCTGCCTTCATGCCTATGTTATCTCTTCTGCTCCCTCTCTTTCTCTCTTTCTCTCTCTCTCTGTCTCACATACACACCCCTAGTATTTATGAATCACTTGTATTAAAATTTTTCTGAGCAACAGCGAGGGAAGGAAGGGGGGATTTAGGAGGAGGAGAAAGGAGGAATATACGGTACTGTTTCTCACTTAGAATCATAATGTTGGAAGAGATCACAAGAGCCAATCAACCTAATGCCATGCAGGAATAGATTTGGACTAATCTTGTGATCTTCAACACCAGAACAAAGCAGGTGGAGGCGGCTGATGGCTCCTGTGCTAGTAGAACAATAAATTTACTCTGGATTTTACTTTCAATTTTAAATATTTTAGGGCCTATACAGACTGCCTGAAATAATCCAGCTTGAGTCCCCTTTAACTGCCCTGGCTCAATGCTAGAGAATCATGGGAGTTGTAGTTTTTTTCTGAGACATTGAGCCTTCTCCATCAGAGAGCTCTGGTGCCACAATAAACTACAGTTCCCGTGATTCCCTAGCACTGAGCCAAGGCAGTTAAAGTGGCCTCAAGATGGATTATTTTTGGCAGTCTGTTCAGGCCCATAGATGGTTTCTATGGTGTTATTTTGATGACTAGCTGTGTTATTTTACATCTTGATCATAAAAAGTTGATCATAAATTCCCAAAATAAATAAATAAATAAATCTATAAAACAGGTATTTTCTGAGACATTGAGCCTTCTCTGTCAGAGAGCTCTGGTGCCATAATAAACTGCAGTTCCCATGATTCCCTAGCACTGAAAAAGTGGTCTCCAGCTGGTATAGGCCCTAAGTCAGAGGTAGGCAACCTTTTTGAGCCGGGGGCCAGGTTGCTGTCCCTCAGACAATTGGGGGGGCCGAAGCACCAAAAATAAATAAATAAATAAACATTTTTTTAAAACAATAAAAAAATATGCATGCACACTCTCTCAGCCCCAGAAAAGCCATGGCAAAACCCCTGTGGAGATTTTGCCAAGAAAACCCCAAGAACAAGTAATAACAACAATAATCAATATCATCATGGCAGGCGGCAGCGGCGGCAGGACCAGCCTGGGGCCGGTCCAAAGGCCTCAGGGGGCGTATCCGGGCCCCGGCCTTAGGTTGCCTACCCCTGCCCTAAGTCTTACCTATTTGGAGTTATGGTTCAGTACCTTGGATAGCTCCTTGGACTAATACACTGAATGGATTGCTCACCCTGTTGACATGGAAGCCCTAAGACAGAAGGCACCACTGAAAACTATTCAGTAAAAACATAGTAACCCAAAATAAGAGGGGTTCCCAAATCACTCATGGCTAAGGGCCTTATTACTGTTGTTATTTGACATCAAGTCAGCTTCAAAGTAGGAGCCCTGGTGGCCCAGTGATTAAATGTCTGTACTGCAGCCACTAAGTCACAAACCACAAGGTTGTGGGTTCAATACCAGCCAGGGGCTCAGGGTCGACTCAGCTTTGCATCCTTCCAAGGTCACTAACATGAGTACTCAGCTTGAAGGGGGCAATTAGCTTACAGTTGTAAACTACTTAGAGACTGCTTAGAGTGGTATGAAACAGTATATAAATGAAGCTGCTATTACTAGGACAATTCTATGAATGAGAAACCTCCATAAGCCCTGGTCATCTACAGCCCTGCTGAGGTCTGCAAACTCAGGGCAACCATGCCTTCCTTGATTGAATCAATCCACCTGTAAAGTTGCCTTCTACTTTTCCTACTGATGCCAAGCTAGTTCAGCAGAAAGAAACCTTTTGTTTGTTGCACAAAATGCTTTCTTTTTGGTAGCACTGCTTGCTGCATATCCAACACAATGCTATCACAAATTAGCAGGTGGGGGGGACACTTACCAGGAAAATATCAGGAAAACAAGATATGAGGTAGTATTCTACATCAGCTAAATAGGTGAGCATACATGAATACAGAACAGTTTCCTACATTTACTTATCTGTAATTGTTCTTTATTCATGATTACAACACTATTTCCACAGTTGTAATTCTCTGCTTCCACCTCTAGGCATCAGCTGCATAGAGGAAAGGAGGTCCACTCACCCAGTGAGTGGAGCGTGTGTGAATGACATTTCTGTAACAATTGTGGGGGTTGGGTCAATAGAGTTTACTTACTTTTTGTTGTTGTTAACTGCCCTTGAGTTGACCCTGACTCGTGGTGACCCTAGGGATGAGTAATCTCCAAGACCTATTATCTTCCACTTCTCTGCTTAGGATCTGCACATTCCATCTCTCTTCTACCTTTCCTAGTATTATTGCCTTTTCTAATTAATCATCTCTTCTCATGATCTGGCCAAAGTATAACCTCAGTTTAGTCATCTTGGGGCCAAAACAGATGGCTGTAAAGGGGTGGTGTGACACCACTCCTTTGAGTGCTGGGTTGGGGGCATGGCAACTGCATGCCATACCTCCAACCTGGCTGTTTGCTAGCTCAAAAAGAATCAGCAAAAGCCCTCCTTTTTGAGCCAGCAAAAAAGTGGCTTTTCTGCCACAGCAGCAGCTTTTCAGCACTCCTGTGACATGCAGTTTATAAACTCAGTGCCACCGAAATGCCACAACACTGCCCACCGTGTGGTCGGGCAGGCAGCATGACACCAGCTTGGGGTCAGTGTTGGTGTGTGCATTGTCCAAACATTACACCCTCATGCCCCCTCAAGCTGGCTGGGGTGGGATTAATATGATTTAGCTGGTATACATTTGCAAAAGTACAGGAAGAACAATCTGTCAATCTGTCATGGAAACAGTGTGCACCTATCAGTCATATGTGTGTCAGCACTGTGTATGACCTCTCAAGTGGAGAGAAACAGCACTGACAATTCTTCAGTTGAGTAAGTAACCCTGAACTGTTTTCCAAATAGTTTTTTTGTGGGTTTTCCAAATATTTTATCTGTCCCCTCTCCCCCACTTTTCTCGCTGCTTTTTATAAATTTGCCCTGTCTGGGCAGAAATCATGTAGACACTCCATGGAGTTTTAAAATCTTAAATCCTTCCCTCACTGTGTTATTCTTGTGTTAGGAAAGAGGTTCCCCCTCTTCTACTGGCCTTGAACATTGATATTGCCTTTATGATCTTTTGATTAGAACACATTTAAGTTCAAAAAAAGGATTCCTTTTGATAGGTGACACTGTTTTCTCTGCCATTCACTCCACTGCCCATGACTCTCTCACATTTCCTCTATTAACATTCTTGGTTACAGCTGTTAAATCATTAAGGGAACAAAATATCTTATCTTCCTCCCATTATGTTGTAAGTTGAAGAACTTACACAAAGTTCAAGATGGACAACAGTGAATTCCTATGTAAATATTCTGTCTCAAGCGTCATGATAATTGTTCTTTAGCCAGAAACTCTGGTCAGAAAACCTTTTGAAGGACAACTGATGAAGAATGTTGTCTTCTTGAGGCAGGAGGCCATAAAACCTATTTACTATTGGGCTATCTCTCCACACTACTGCTTATCATACTTCCAGGGGTCATTGTCAGTTGTTTTTGTGAAGGAAATTGTCAGCATTAATAAGCATCCCCCACAAGGCTCTCTGCCTTCCTCTGCCTCTCTCTCTTTAAAAATGCAAATCAATAGCACTTCTCCCAAGTTTTTCTTGGATCCCAGAAGGATGCAATCAATCATCGTATGTCACTATTTGTTGTTGCTATGTGCCTTTAAGGTGCCCTAAAGTGAACCTATTACAGAGTTTTCTGCAGCTGAGTGTGGCTTGCCTGAAGTCACCCAATGGATTTCCACAGCCAGACAGGGAATTGAACCCTATCTCCAGAATTATAGTCCAATACTGAAACCACTACACCATGCTGGCTCTCTGTGTACACACACACAGTGATTAACAAACAAACAGGATTAAAAATATAAAACGAGCACAGTATCATTTTTTTCAGTTGCTAAAGATGAAACTGGTCTCAGTTACCTCTTTAGCAATTGAAGAAGGCAGGAGATGAACATTTTTTCTCATTTTATTTCATTTTATGTTTTGTTCTGTTTGTTAATCACTTCAGTAAATACAGACATGTGTATGTACATACATATGCACAATAGAGAGATAGATAGAAAGACGGATGGATGATAGGTAGATCAATAAATCAATAGGTCAATCTCTGGAATGGGGGAGAGGATGGTAAGCTATCCAGGGCCAACATGCTGCTGACAGTGTATCTAGTTCTTGATTGGTTCCATGCATACAACACTTAATAGAAACTTCCTTGGACATCCATATTCATAGCTCTAAGAGGTTAATACATGTAAACTACAGGTAAAATGTGCAGTAATGTAGCTTAGGCTGTGAAAGAGACTTTCATCTGAATGAGTGCAGCTCTTTGTTTTACTGATTTTCCCTCCTGTGTTTCTAATTAGTTCTGTGCTTTGATAGTTATTTTTAAATTTTACTAATTCATTGTTAGGCATCTAGAGTTGCCTGGTCTATATCCAAATAAATAAGTGAAGAACATGGATCCTGAGCTCTTGTGAGTGGAGTTCTGCTAACAGGACACTTCTACTGTGATAAAGGTAGAAGATGATTTTCATGACAATTTCCTGTTCTCCTTGCAGCCTTTTAGTATCTGCTCTGGAAAATTCTGAGATTCTCCAGAGCAATGCAAGAAGCAGCACAGGATGCTTCAAGGGAAAAGAGTAACTGATGGAAATCTCTCTCTCTCTCTCTCTTATACACAACACACACACACAAACATACAAATAATCCCAAGAGCAGGCCTGCTAGTGGATCAAATATTTTTCCACAATATAGTTACCCTAGAAAGATGACTCTGTACACAAGATTTAGTGCACAGATATCAACATCACAAGTATCAGTAAATTTATTTGCCATTTTGGGCTTTTCTAAACATGTTAATTTGACAAACACGTTAGTTAGTCTCCTACTCTGTCAACAATTAATTAGATTATTATTAAATAAAAGAGTGATGTGGCTTTATTATTCTTCACCATTAAAAACCACTCTGCAATTTGTAGACTACAGGCATCATGACTAAATTAAAATAAACATTCTAGCCTATTAATCTAGTTCATAAATCCATTAATGGAGTGTTTCTGAAATTATGCCTTTAAACATTCTTGGTCCCAAATTGTTCCAATTAACCTCATGTCCCAGGCTCCAAGCTACAAAAGTATGTTAGCCAATTAGTAAATCAGAGACTTCCAACTCAAACAGAATTGGTGTACTCTGTTTAGAGGTACATAAACAGACAACAAAGGCCCCATTGATTTTAGAAGAGCTGTATTGTGCCCCCTGATCCAAAAACTAAATATGTCAAACATTAAGTCAGTCATTGATCACCTGAGAAACTAATGGTTTAATCTAGGTAAATACTATCCCTATTCAGTCATTCAAACAATTATAATAGTGTGAGCAGCAAGCAAGAATGCACTTTGTAGTCCTGTTTCTTGGTAATTTCATCACTGAGTAGCCCTGTTGCCTTCCTCCTCATCTGAGGTGGTGAGTTGGTGATAGATGCATTGGCTCCCTACAACATGTACAACTTTATACGATCATAGTTCTATATAAAAAGATACCTCTTCATATGGAGGAGGATTCCTATTTCCCCATAACACATTAAAGGTGTTGGGGCAGGTCAAAAGAAGTATGTCCAAGAGTGTGGTGTCAGCAGATATGGCCATGTTCTATCTCTTCTCATGACAGAACATTCCTCACTCTGGATGATGCAACATCTAGAGCATTCTAGGAAAATAAAATGGTGGCATCAGGAAAACCATGAAAACTACCGGTAGTTCTTCTGGCAGAGAGGAGCTATGCTGCTCCCCTTCCCTAGTGCTGGATTTAAGGACAAGTCTACAGTTTGGGGGCACAGATTCTGTGAGGCCTCTAAATAAAGAAAGAATATGCAAAATTTTATACTCTCTGCTCTCCCTAAAAAAATCAATGAGTCACTTTCATTTTAGTTCTGTGGAGCTTCTTAAAATTATTAATAATAATAATAATATAATAATTTTTATTTAATACCCCGCCCCTCTGAGCGCAATCGGGGCAGCTTACATCATAAAATCACAACAATAATTAAGAACAATTTCCTCCCCCTCCCCCCTTAAAAGTTATTAAACCAAATTCAAGTTAAAATGAAATATAAGAGGTAAATTCCTCCATACAAACACGAACAA
Organism: Phrynosoma blainvillii; assembly: GCA_026167975.1. NCBI lineage: Eukaryota > Metazoa > Chordata > Lepidosauria > Squamata > Phrynosomatidae > Phrynosoma > Phrynosoma blainvillii. The sequence continues at coordinate 320,376,204 of JANUYF010000002.1, read as the reverse complement.
CAATACATACAAGAAATAAGTACTGGCGGTGTCTAAGCACTGGCTCCTGTGAGAACCTGGTCACAGAAATGGGAGAGTCTCGGGGGAGATTCTGGAGCCGGAGCTGGTAAACTTAATTAATCCGGGAAGGCCTGCCGGAAGAGATCCGTCTTGACAGCTTTCTTGAATTGACACAGCTTAGGGCAGGGGTAGGCAACCTAAGGCCCGGGGGTCGGATGCGGCCCCCTGAGGCCTTTGGACTGGCCCTGGCCGGCCCTGCCGCTGCCGCCACCACCCCCCGCCATGATGATATTGATTATTGTTGTTATTATTTGTTCTTAGGGTTTTCTTGGCAAAATTTCCACAGGGGTTTTGCCATGGCTTTTCTGGGGCTAAGAGAGTATGCATGCATATTTTTTTATATTTTTTTAATTTAAAAAATATTTTATTTTTATTTATTTATTTATTTATTTATTTTTGGTGCTTCGGCCCCCCAATTGTCTGAGGGACAGCAACTCAGCCCCTGGCTCAAAAAGGTTGCCTATCCCTGGCTTAGGGCTTCAACATGTCTCAATTTGGCCATGTCTCCATCTCCCTTAGCACACACATGGGGCTCTTTCACATTATACAGTTATAGGACTATGATTGCACTAACTGCTATGGTTCTACCCTATGGAACCCTAGGATTTACAATTTCAGGAAGGGATATTAAGAATTCAGGAACAGAAAATTCTAGAACATTCCTGAACTACAGTTCTCAGGATTCCATAGGATGCAGCCATGGCAGTTAAAGTGCTATTATAGTGTTATAGTTGTATAGTTTAAAAGGACCCGAAGTAAATATGTGAGCACTGAACAACAAACAACAAACCCATTGATTCTGGACCCAATACAGAAATGAGCTAACTGGAGTTTAGCTTTTATTTAATGATGACACAAATAAAAACTCCTTGCTGTTGAGAGCTAAGTTCTGACAGAGATCATACATTGCTCCATAAGTTCTTGTCCCAGCGCTGTGATTGTTTCACCTTCTTTACTGAAAAGCAAAAGTTTCAGTTGTGTCTATAGAAGTCTCTCTTTTTTCCACAACAAATAGTTTCTAAGTGGATACACTAAAATTTTATTTACTCTGTGGGTGCGAAAAGAACAAGTGACATTTAATATATAGTTTCTCCCCCACTCTATTTATACTGTTAAATATGTTATAATTGGTCACAATTTTAAGCATGCTGGTACCCTAACCTGCCAGAAAGTAGTGCTATTTAATTATACAGAGTGTGCAGCATGATCCCAGTGCATCTCAGCTTGTTTTTGTTTTTTTTTACCAGAAGCCCAGATGTCCTGGGACTCATTGCATGATATGCATAATTAAATATCAATACTTTCCTACAATAATCACACTGTTGTATTGTTTATTCATTTGTAGGGTCATGATAATTAGTCATACAGGTCATTCTTGTTCTAATATAAGGTTACCTGATTGCTATTCACATCACAATCAATGATGGGGTGCCAGACTATTGGAGCCCACATTAATATCCAGATGTGACGTAAAAATCTTTCAAGTTGTTTGTTTTTTGTTTGTTCTTCCTAATAACAGCCACTAAGTAAGAGCATCAGCCTAATCTTAACATGGTAGAAAGATTCCATCGCTTTTGGACAGGGTAGCTAAGACAGGTCCTGTTGCTGGCAAGCAGGGTAGATGTTAATCAGTATTCCATGGAGCTTGGTATATGAAAATAGCCTCATCACATGGGTTTGATGGAGGAGGGAAGCAGAAATCCCTTTGGGATTAGATAAGTATGCATTGCTATCTTGCTATAAAACCTCAGCACATCAAACTACTGATAACATCAAATTGATTATCGCAAGCACCAAGCCTGTTCTATATTTTGTTGTACTTACATTAAATCAAAAACATATAAAGTAAAGAACAGATAAAGGACTTTCAGGAAGAAAGGCATTTTTGGTATCATACACAAAATCCTTTCCACATGCCACAAAAAAATCCCTATAGATATCAAAGGAAGTTAGACAAGTATTTTGTAATGGGAGCATTACATTTAAGCATGTAGCAAAGGAACATTTATTATAACAATATTGAGGATATATTAAACCTTCTACAAATAAAAGAAGATTTTCTTCTACAAATAGAAAAGATTTAAAACATTTAAAATATCAATTGCTATACTAAGAATATCACAATACAAAATTAAAGTAGACTGTTAAAGGAATTCTTAAATGAGTTTTTTGCTTCTCTATTTCTTGCTGTAGAGCACTGTATTATAACTGATACAGTTCATACTTATTGTGCTTCACTTAAATTCCTGTTAAATGCACAGGATACAAGCAATTATTCAATTTGCTTTTGATGTTGCAAGTTTAGCCATTACAATCATAATGTAAAATAGCTTAAATTCAGTGAAAAAGAACTGATAACAAGTAACTTAAGTATTTTCAAGCTCCAGATGGCTAAGGATCTGTTCAAATTTCAGACAAATTGTATAGCTTTATCCCTCACCTATATTACTATGTTACTGTAAGACTGATAGATGCATATAAGGATTACTGAGAAATAGATGTTTGTGAAGTATTCCAAGCATTTGGGGGGAGGTTAAAGGTTTAAATGCCCTAAAGGCACCAGGCATTCTGACCTTGGAAGTTAAGCAGGCTTGGCATTGGTTAGGTCTTTGATGGAGACCACCAATGAAAACCAGGCACTCTATGCCATATTTCAGAGGAAGGAACTGACAAAACCACATCTGAGTATTCCTTGCTTAAGAAAACCCTATGGAGTTGATGGGGTCACTATAAGTTGGCAGGCAACTTTAAGGCACATACATATACAATGTTAGCAAATCAGAATGTGTTCAGGAAAGAACAAGCACAATGGCAAAGGGTCTGGAAATCAAACCCTATGAGAAACAGTTCAGCAAGTTGAGCAGGCTTAGCTTGAAGAGGAGAAGGCTGAGACTTGTTATGAAAGCCATCTTCAAATTGCTGAAGGGCTGTTACATGGAAGATGGAGCAATATGTCTTCAGCTGCTTCAGAAACTAAAATGTGAATGAATGGATTCAGATCAGAAGACAAGAGATTCCAGATTAACATTGGGAAGAGCTTGCTGACAATATGAGCTGTCTGACAATGGAGCAATCTCAGATGATGGACTCTTCTTCACTGGAGAGCTTTAAACAGAGTTTGGATAGTCAACTCTCATGAATGCCTTAACAGTAGTTTACTGCATTGGTGGGATAGTTAGAACAGATGGTTTTCACGTCTAATTCCACAATTCTAAATGATTCTGAGCTTATATGATATTTTATTTATATTCCACTTTCCGCCAGCAAAGGACCTAAGGTGGCTCACATTCAGATTTGTGTATTTTGATATACTAATCCAAAAATTTTTAAAGTTACATCTATGTGTACATTGTGCCCATGTTAAAACTTACCAAAACTTCAAAATAATTTCATATTGTATGGGCTTCATGTGGTTTTACTACCTATTCAGAGAATATGGCTATTCTGACCAAAGTGTGATGAAATAATTAAAGACCCTCAACATTTTTGGAGTCAAGCAGTGGGAAAATTAACTGGGACCTCAGTTTCACATAAAACAAAGTGTGTCAGAACAATCCAATGAGTTTAATAGGACTTATTCCCAGATAAATTGATATAGGATTGCCGGTTCTGTGCTGGTGTATGTTGTCATCATCATAACTGATGCTAGAAATTGCAATCCAACATCATTGTTGATTTGTTATTGTTCTCTGACTCAGTCCATGATGAGAGCAGTGAAGAAGAAGAAGAAGAAGAAGAAGAAGTCCTACCCATGTTGCAATTGAAATTTACTTCAATCTTGGCAAAATGGCAGTGTTCTTCATTGCACCTGTGCACTATGCTAATACTTTAGACAGTGGCACCTGTAGCTCTTCCCTTCAACAGCATGGCACCATTCTCTGATCCCAGTATCTGACCCTGAGCTTTCCCTATTGCAGGTTCAGGAAAGGTTAGCCTGCACCTCTGAGGCTCCATTTAGCAGCCCTAGATCCAAAATGGCTAAACACCATAAAAAGGATATCCCAATGCCACAAAAATCTTTGCTCCTCACTACCCTCAGTCTCTCAACGCACAAAAATCAGCTACATTTGGGGCAATTTCAAGAACTGGAAGTGCCACTTCCTATCATTCCAGGAACAGCTGTGTGGTTGGAGAGGGGAATAAATGACCCCTCTGCAGTTGTCCACACCTGTTAGAGCCCACCCTACTCATTCTTCACTCAACACATTTTGCTCAACCTACTAGGCAATAGGTGTCCCTATGACACTGTATGTGCCACTAATCCCGGATGGTCAAAATTTCAGCATGGTCTATGACAAGGAATTCTGGGAACTGCAGTCCAACATCTGAAGAGCTGCACATGACACACACGCCTGTCAATGGGACCATCACAGCTTCTAATTTGTACTTTCATTCATAAAATGAATGTTGGTTCATATTTTTTTAAAGCATCAAAACAATTATTTCTAATCCCAATTACATTCTTTTCATCATATTTCATCACTACCAGCATGGAATCTAAGATGTTTATATTTTCTCTGGGCTTTTTTGGACTCAGTCCAGGAACAGAGTTCATTAGCAAGTAGGTCAAAAAAGAAACAACCCTCTAGAACAGCAATTACTGTAAACTGGAGCAGCTGCACTAGAAAACACAAAAAGCAAGCAGGACAGGTAACAAGAAGATAAAAAGTACTCAACAGAACATCTTTTTTTAACACCATAAATGTCAGGCTAAGACATAAATGTCAAGAAAAGATCAGAGTCTGGAAAAAATATTTCTGGAAACTTCTGCTTCAAGAATCCAACAGCCAGCAGAGACACTGACCAAACATCCACCAACTATCCTTATTTGGCAGGAACAGTCCCAATTAATCCACTGTCATCTGACTTTTTCAATTGCTTTTAACATATTCTAGTTCCTCCCAGTTCCTCCCACCTTCCCTCTTTGTCCTCAGCTTACTTCAATTGCTGAAAACTGAGTTCAAAGTGCAAAAGTACTTAATACTCAATTAACTCAGCAGGGGGGGGAGAGGAGTGGAGAGAAAGAATCTTGTCCTTCCCTGTAGACTCAGGCAAAAGCAAACTGTTGCAGCCTCTCCTGGCTTGTGTGTTCTTCCTCAATAATAACTTTTACCATCTTTACCACACTCTGGTGTTGTTTAATGCTCCAGTTAATAGCTGGGCTATTCCAGGAGTTGTCATCCCAAAAAGGATTTTTCCCAGCTCTGAAAAAGGTCCATCTTTTCATTGGTCAACCAATAATCTGTCAACCATTTCCTGAAACACAGAAATGCATTTTGTGCATTAGTGATGGGGAAAACACTGGCCTTCCAGATGTTATTGGATTCTAACTTTTCCCAGCTGCAGCCAGCCGCATTAGCAGCCAGGATGATCAGAGTTATAGTCTAAAACAGTGATTTCAAAAGTTTTATCCCCCAGATATTTTGGACGTTAGCTTCCAGAATTCCTAACTATTGACAGAGCTGCTGGGGCTTCTAGGAGTTGATGTCCAAAACACTTAGAAGACCAAAGTTTTGTCTAAAACTACCAATAGAGGGCAGATTTTATCTAATATCTAATAGTTTATTGCTGAGCAGGCAAGAAATTCAGAAGAGTCTCACTATCAGGAAATCTTCAGTAACAGAGAGAGGAAACTGAAAGAAAAGATTTTGGACAATGATAGTGTAGCTTTAGCAACTCTCACTGGAAGTCAAAATGACTAAACTAAAGTTGTTGCCCTTGGGACACATCATAAGCTGACATGATATAGGAAAGCCATGTCATGACATTTTTATTCAAGAAGGCTTTTGATGTATAACCGTGTCAGAGAGGCTTTGTCATGGGTCAGGAGCTGCAGGTCTGAGACCTGGAGGAAGAGTCTGATGAGGAAGCTGAAGAAGGGACCCAGGCAAGTCTTCCAGACATGGAACAGCCTGCAGTTCTCCCTGTTACAGAGCAGCCTCAGCCAGTTCATCCTGTGAAATTGCAGCCTCAGCCAGCAGGACAAAGCCAAGACTCACCTGCTGATGAGACAGAGGACATAGCTGGGGTCACAGCAGTGCTGAGATCCACCAGTATCCTCCAGACAGAGTCTCAGCACTTCTGTAATCATTTGGTTTCAGGAACATAGCCAGATGCTTCTCCCATCCTGTTTGTTCCCCACAAGGCACAGAATAACCATGCAGAGGCAGAGTTTCAAAAACTGTATAATAAGTTGGGGGTACTTACTGTGGAAGGAAAGGAATACCAACTGTTTCAGCATTCAAAAAGGGGCACATGCAAGTGTACGGGAAACATACATGTGCATATGCTACAGACATGTCAGCCATTGCATGGGAACTCCACATTTTGCCAAGCCTGTAATGGGTGAATGCATCAGATGATATTCTAATGTGTCTCTTGAGACTCATGGGAGACTATTCAGGACCATGGGAGTTATAGGAATGCAGATAAAATTCCATTCACATTTTTCAAGTTCATGTCTATGGATTAATTTGCACAATAGGATCAGAGCTTGCTAACTTGGAGAGGAGGGGAGTGACATGTTCTAGAAACTGCAACCAGCATGGTTTTTGGTGAATCCATGGCTTGCTTGACTTCTTTTGCTCTTTTGTTTATCCATTTCCACCAAATAGTATGAACAGTATGAACAGCATACTGTTTATCCATTTCCACCAAGCAGTATGAACAGCATGATGCTATTTCATCATAAAAACCCACAAGTCAGGGGTCCCATTTGTTGTGCCATGAAGACACACCTTGTGGTTTGATACTCATTTTCTTTCACAAGAAATAAACTTGTAGGCCAAGAAGAAATCCAATATATTTATGCTCTGCAATAATTAAAATCATAATTAGCTAAAGATAGAAAAAACACATGTGAAGAATTGTAATTGATTTTATTATATTTGGTTATGAAAATTAAAAATTAAAAATAGCAATTTCTGGTCTTCGAGGTTGATTAGCAATTTCCAGCTCTACTGTTCCTGACTAGTTAAGTTAGCAGTTGGTTGACAATATCATGGAATCCAGAGCAAACTCTTGAGGTTGGAGAGTATCACAGAGGGCATAGTCAAATGTGGATTTACTGATACCTTTCGAGGCTGAATCATTATATACTTTCTTGCATTGGCAGCTGGTGGCTGCAGTGTCAATGGGGTGGTGAATTCACCCCAGGTCTTAACCTGGAAATTAAAGGAGCTATCCAGGTCCTGAACTGCTTCTGTGGGTAGGATTCAACATCTTGAAGAATTACAAACAAGTTGCCTGTCAACTTATGGCAACCCCATGCATTTCATGGTGTTTTCTTAGACAAGGCATACTCAGAGGTGATTTGCCAGCTCCTTCCTCTGAAATACAGCCTAAAGCACCTGGTATTCCTTGGACATCTCCCATCCAAGTACTAACTAGGGCTGACCCTGCTTAGCTTCCAAGATCAGATGGGAGTTGGCACTAAAAGCCAAATTGGATTCAGCAGCTTGCTAGCATGGAAGCCATCAACCACCACTGCTCATTTCTAATTTGCTTGAGGGTTTTTTCATGCATTTTCACTGCCTGAATGAACCTTTCTAAAAGGAAATGTTCCTTCATCAGAGCATAACAAAATACCACCATGATGCAAACCAGTCACATTTAATTTTCCTGCATACAAAAAAAGACGATTACACAAAATACCATAGTAAACTATACTATATTATGGCCAAGACATTATTTAAGTAATTAGACAAATGTGACATTGGAAACCTGGATAGGACTCTTGTCTCCACAATGCTGCACCACACCTCTTTGATTTTTTTTCCTTTATGTTGTGTGCATAATTATGAAGACCAGAAAACATGATACTATCTATCCTCATAAGACGGAAACTTAGTGAGTTTGGGCAATGGAAGAGATTAAGGTCTGCAGAGGAAGAGAAAAATATCTTCACATCATCTTCTCTTTCTAGGGTAATATATCTGTATTTGTCTATGTAAAGGTAAAGGTAAAGGTATTCCCCATTGACAAGGTTGTCAAGTCATGTCTGACTGTAGGGGGCAGTGCTCATCTCTGTTACTAATCTGAAGAGCCAGGATTGTCAGAGACTACTCTGTGATTGTATGGCCAGCATGTTTGCACAGAACGCTGTTTATATATTTGTATCGTTCTATGTACAGTATCTATAACAGATGGATCAATATAGATAATCCCATTCTGGTCCTTTTTTTGGTTGACTGAATTATTGAGTACAGTAGCTACATTATCAAACATTTAGAGATACAGTCACAGTAACAGTCACACACACACACAAGTTCCAGAGATTTGTATATCCATCGTGTTATAAAGAAGCTATAATTATGAAGTTGCCATGCATTTCTGTTCAATTTAATTCATTTTGTTAGAAAGAGGGCAGAGTCAAAGAAAAATGACTCAAAAAGACCGTCTTTCCTCTTCACATACATAAACCCCTTGTTTCTTTGCTAGGGAACTGTCCAGCAGAAGAAAACAACAAATGCAGATAGTACAACTACCAGAGGCCATTTTTACTGGGATGCTTCTTAGTTTGAAGGGCTTCCCTTTTGTCCCATAACAATGGATGTTCTTGATCCTATAGAACACCATGGGTTATTCTCACACTTCTAACTTCCTTACAGCATAAGCCATTCATTCCATGGCCCAAGTGTCTCTTGATCATGGATTTCTGATCTTCTAATTTGAACCACTCAGAGGACTATTTTACTGAGCAGCCAATATAAATATCACACAGAGTGTAAATGAATGCATACACAGTATAAATGAATACATAGTTCTTATTCACTGCCACAAAATAAGGAATCAACCTTTCCATAGACCTAACTACCATGAAGGAGATCAACAAGCTGCAATGTGTCTAGAGAAAGGCAACGAAGATTATCAAAGGTCTGAAAAATCAAGCTTTATGTGAAACAGCATAGGGAGCTGGATATGTTTAGCCTGAAAAAGAGAGGACTGAAAGGTGACATGATAGCTATCTTTAAATATTTGAGGGGATATCATATAGAAGATAAAGCAAGCTTGTTTTCTGCTGCTCCAGAGACTACAGCACTTGCAACAGGGAACAGAACCAAGGGTAAATAAGGTGCTACAGGTGTGTGTTGCATCTGCATGAGTTACATTAAAGCATGGAAGCTAGGGGTTTGTGCCAAGTGTTTCACAGAAATTGTGGATGTTAAGGAGTGGGTTGAAGGTTACAACAGAGATGGCATCATGGAGCTGTTCTAGAAGTCAGTTCAAAGATAAGAAACAGAAATGGTGAAAGGACTGAATATTCTGAGGGAAGAAAAGAGGAAAGGCAGGAAAGGACAGAAGAGTGACGATCACAGGCTGAGCAGCATTAGGATATAAGTACAAAGTGATAAGAGGAGTAAGAACATGGAGGTAGAACCTGGAACTAGGATCCACAGCTCAGCCTGGGTCCTAAAGCAGACAAGCATCTACTTTAGAATTTTCTCAAAGAGTATAAAGGCACCAGATCCCCTCTGATCTTGGAAGCCAAGCAGGGTAAGCCCTGGTGAATACTTGAATGGGAGACCAACAATGAATATGTGTGCGGTAGGCTATATTTCAGAGGAAGAAACTGGCAAAACCACCTGTGAAGATTCCTTGGCTATAAAGCCATGGGGCCACCTTAAGGTGACCTGAAGGCATATATAGACATAAACACAGACACAGAAGACACACATATCATTTGACAGAAGAAAAAATAGGAGATGTATATTTTGGCAGCACAATGGAGAGTAGATTCAGGCAAGATTATCTGTTATATAAACAAGAGTGCACAAAACAGTATAGACATATGTGGTCTCTTTGGCTAATGCCCAAGTGGGAAACTGTACTGAATTCTGTCCTTGTACTAACTCCTAGCATCGGGGGGCGGGGGGACTGCAGCCTGCAGACCTCATATAGTCCTAGTACTCTCTTTTTCAGACCTCAAGGCAGCCCAGAAAACCCTCAAAGTCCCCAGACCTTCCCAAATGTTTTTTAAAAAAAACACTAACCAGCACATTTTTTTTAAGATGAAAAGTACCCCCAAACAACACAAAAATGACATTTGGGGTACCATTATTCCCATAAACTCCACCAAAACCTGTAAAAGTAATTTCTTTCAGTAGTGCAGGAGTGGCACTGTGGCTTGGGGACGGGTATGTCATGGGGAAAAGATCTCTGCCCAATTTACAGGCCATCTAAGTGCTAGCACAATGATCATGTATTAGTGCAATGACACTATTGGATACAGGCCCTAGAGCGGGGGGGGGGGGGGTCGGATCAAGGAGCTGAGATTCCTGCGGAAGCAGGAAAAGATTAAGAAGAATGGGGGTAAAACAGAGGCCTTTTTCCTGTGCTGGTAAGCTCAGCTGTAATCCTTGACAGGCTATACAATTAGGGTTACGGGTCATCAGCCTCCCACTCCTTCAGATTTCAGGGTCAAAACCTGAGAGTAGGGGCAAGTCCTTGTGATGCCACAGAGGTAGGAAGGAAAGAGGAGGACAAGAACTGTAAATATGTCAGTCCGAAGCTAAGTAAAATAAAACAGAGTTTGAGAAAATAAGATGAAACAAATAAAAGTTAATGGCTGAATAAGCAGCAAAGGGCAACCAATAGCTGGAGTGGTTGCCATCATTCTCACTAAGGCTTGCATCTGTGTGGCCTTCCTTACAGCACAGTGGGAAGTGTTTCCAAGCTCTATGTTGCCCCTGTTGCTATGTTGCTAAGGGGGGAGGTGTTTTTTCCTCCAGGCTCTGGGCTGCTCCTGCTTATGAAATGAGGAAACTCATACATCAGAATACTGACACTCTGCTCTTGCCTTTTTCCAAATGACATGATGGGCTCAAGTCCATGCACCCATGGTCTCTCACTCCCCAGTTCTATTTCCTAACTCTGACTTTTTGGGGCACCAATATTGTGCAGGCATGCTCAGCCAGACAAACCCAGGCACATATTCTGCTCATTGGACCTCAGATCATCACATACCACTATTGCACCCCCACACCCATAATATTTATTTTTAAATTACTGAAAATGTTTCCCAGAATCCTCTAGGATGGCAGTTTTGCATGGAGGGCCATTGTCTTTTGCTCCTTCATTTAAAGACCTCTCCTGGGACTAAAAGAGCCTGGAAGGGGGTTATGGTGTAACTGCCCCTCTGTGACTCTTACAAGGCATTGGAGGAATGTTGAATTATTAACAAATAAAAATTGGGGCCAAACTTTCCCCAGCCCCACTTTAAAGCTACCTCATTCACCAAATGAATTTTCTTCTCCTCCAGTGCCACTCATTCTGAGATTTATCTCTCTGACTGGAGAACTGGAGAAGCATAAAAATCCTTTGAGACTTCAGTCAATGCCCTGAGGCCTGACAACATTGAGTACAATGCCACTTTCAACACAGTCTGTTTTTTCCATCTCCCCCCATTTATTTCATAGCCTTAATCATATTCCATTTTCTCCCCCACCCTACCATGATTCACTGTACATAATGCTTATGTGTTTGCTGTGTTTTATTTTATTTTAATCAGTCATCTCATCTTCAACAGAGACTGGATTTTTCTTCTTCTTCCCCATATCATAGTAGCCATATTCAGATTACTTTTTTTCTGAGCAATAGGTAAGTTGGCTGGAGAGTTGTAGTCTTAAAAAGTAATATTTCAAAGCTTTGCTCTTCAGCCATCTTGATCCTAGAGATCTGTGTATGTGTGTGCCTTGAAGTTGCCTGTCAATTTATGGCAATCCCATAAATTTATAGAATCATAGAATCAGAGTTGGAAGAGATGTCAGGGGCCAACTCTAACTCTGACAGATGATCAACTTATGATCAACAATAACCCCAAGGTCCTTTTCACATGTAGTACTGTTGAGCCAAGCACTACATGATAAAAGGACATTTAGTACTTGGCTCGACAGTAGTACATGTACTTCATCCTACACCTGTACATTGGATTTTTGTTGCCTAGATGTAGAATTTTGCATTTGTTAAAATTTGCAAAACTCTATATTTAGGCAACAAAAATCCAGTGCATAGGTATAGGATTTCCTAAGGTTTTTTTTAGGCAAGGAATACTCAGAGGTGGTTTGTCATTGCCTTCCTCTGAAATATAGCCTACAGCACCATGGTATTCATTGGTGGTCTCCCATGCAAGTACTAACCAGACCTAACCTTCCTTAGCTTTCAATATCAGAAGGGATCTGGTCTTTGTGTGTGAGGAAGAGAGAGAGAGAGAAAGAAAGAGAGAGACTACATTACAAGTGTCTTTTTAAATGACTCCCATTCATCTGTAGGCTGTCAGCTTCTATTCCCTGTCCTCCTGGTGAAGTTGTCAATCATTCTGAATGCCATGCTTAAGGGATGAGTCACTCCAAACCGATGCTTTCCAACACCTGCTGGCTTCCTCCAGGTGCATTCCTGAGCCTAAAGTGCTTAACATCCATGTCAGACCTGGTGTCTGCTCAGCTGTATTGTTTCAAGAAAGAGTTTTGAGAGGTTTCATAAAGGAGGAAAGGGAGAAGATGTTAGAGGTACCAGAGGTCTCTTGTTTGCTTATTACATAAGGTTTGGAATCCAACTATTATATTAGTAGCCCAAAGAATGTAATTATATGGGGATGGGGATGGTACTCAGACACAAAAGCTCCCAAGCAACAACAACAAATCCTTTTTTCAGGTGCAAAGATTCATCCCTGTATCCAAAACCAGAAGGTGTGAAGTGAAGTCAACTGCTCTAAGACAGCCAATGCCAGATATCAAAGGGCCTGTTGCAGTCCCACTCATCTAATTTCCCTTTTTTTCTCCCCCTCAGATATGGCAACTGGGAGAAGTTCCAGCCAAAGGACTACTTTTTATGGCAATGAAGGTGAGATGAGAAGCAGACTGTGAGGTTAAAAGCTCATCTTCTTGATGACACAATGATCCAGACTCCTGTAATGCTACTACTTAGAAATTAGGTAGCTCTTTCAAAAGTTCAGACAACTTCCCATCCATTTTCTTGCAACCTGTACAACTAGCTGACAAAGTGAGTCAATACTATTTGTGCCATCCCAGGAGAAAAGCAGGACGTAATATAATGTATAATAGAAAGACTCCCATGAGAATGGCTTGCCTAAAGACACCAAGAGATGGTAGAGCTCAGATAAGACTTCCCAGCACCCCGTTAAGTTATGTCCTGCCTGCTTTACTCACAATGTAAAATAGTGTGAGGTGTGATGGTAAAAAATAATGAGGATCAGAGAGATATAGCCAATCAAATACAAATTACAAACTTCTTCCAAGGAGAATTTCTCTAGACTTCAATTGAAATTCAGGAAGACTTCTGGAAGAACCTATGCTGCTGCTTGTGGTGGTGGTGGGAGATGTCCTGCCACCCCGAGGCTCCTGGAACCTTTCCTTTCTCTAGCAACAAGAGTTGGCCACAGGAGTTGATCCAGAAGCTGGCTACTGTCCTTGTACACATGGGCTGAGGCTAGAGTTGTCAGGTGAAATAAGGGACCTTGTTCCTGTCTCTTTCATGGTTGTGTATAAGCAGGAATTCAGCAGGTGCAACTCCTACTGAAATTCTGTCTTCTACACAACCATTAAAGGGACAGGAGCCCTATCCCTGGCAATCCTAGCTGAGAATAATAATAATTGGATGGCTCCTAGACAGGTAAAGGAGCTGTGCCTGGAAACCACTGGCAGAGCTATGGGTCAAGGTGTGGTGAAAGGAGGTACGGGAGACCTCTTTTAACAATCGAAGGCCCCTTCTCAATTGGTCCATACAAGTTCTTGTGATATGGCTTCTTGAGGACTGTATGTTTTTGTTGGTTGTTGTCACCTCTGGGTTCACTTGTTTCATCCTGGGGTGGGGGCTGCTTGTGGAAATTTCTTTGATCTGTACCAGTTCTGTTCCAGTGGGTTTTGTTTTTTCTTTTTTTTAAAAAAATGACATATTTTGCTGAGGTTGCCCTATGGTTCAAAGAGCACATTTTCTTCTCTATGAATTATTTTTAATTCTTTTTATAGTGCTATAGTGCTATAGTGCAAAAGATCTATATTATTTTTTAAGTGAGAGAACTGAGAAGAAAGGGATACTTTTTTGTTCAAATATTGTAGGGAATTAGAGAAATCTACTCAAGGCGGGAATAAAACCATGCAGCTAGTGCTGGGAATTGCCAGAAAACAATCTAGGACAGCAGAAACATCATTAGATACTTTAAAGAAACCCAAGAACTATAGAAACAAACAGCACAACTTCTTGACTCATGTCTAAAGGAGCCCCAAAGGCATTGGGGGTTATATCACCATTAAGTCACCAGTAGCCTCAGACTCACTTTTGTATTTGATGTGCACCATGCTGAACCAGATCCAGCCTGGTGTAGTGAGAGCCAGCCTGATGAAGTGGTCTAAATTTTGGACTAGGACACTGAGAGACCAGGGTTTGAATCCTCACTTGGCCATGGAAACCCACTGGGTGACCTTAGGCAAGTCACACACTCTCAGCCTCAGAGGATGGCAGTGGCAACCCCCCTCTGAAGAAACTTGCCAAGAAAACCCTATGATAGATTGACCTTAGGTTGCCATAACTCAGAAACGACTTGAAGGCACACATCACCACCAACATGCTGAACAGAGAGCAAGTGTGCTGTAATGGGAGGTCCGGGTTCAAGTTCCCACCCCTTAAACTCACTGGGAGTCCTTAGGTCTCTCTCACACTCACTTTCCCTCTCTGCCTGCCCTACCTCACAGGTTGCTGTGGACCACAAACATTACTTGAGCTCACTAGAGGAGAGGTGGCATACCAATGAAACCAATGCAAAATAATGAATGGTACCCAATAGACAGGGATGAGGAAGCCAATGGGACCCAATAGACAGGGATGAGGATGCTTTGATTTTGAGTTCCTGCATGGCAGGGGGGTTGGACTGGGTGGCCCATGTGGTCTCTTCCAACTCTGTGATTCTAAAATGACAATCTTCACACACTTTCCCATGTTGTTCAGTGCTCAGTCCCTTCCAATACTGTTTCTTTGTACCTCTTTCACTGTAATCTCCCAGTAAAAACTCTCACCTGGGAATCACAAAGTTCCCCCCCCCCTTAAAGTCTTGAAACAAATAAGTTCTGAAGCATCTCTTGAGGTGTAAATCTCCACTCAGGCAACCATTGGCTGCAAAGCAACACTTCAGACACATTTTAAAAAGTGTTTTACTTTGTTCCCCCCATGCTGGGAACCTGCTAATATAACGTAATGTAGTGTTAGAAAAATAATTCATTGGAGCCCCCAAACAATCTTTTCTGGCTCGTGTGATCTCATAATCTATGGGCCAGTGGTGGATTTACATGTACTGTTACAGTTCCCATCACTTCAGGAGGGCCACATGCTGTTCAATCCCATTAATGGCACTAAACATTCTTAGAGGCTGAACTTCCCAGAGTTCAGATGGCGCTGTGTGGGTTTGCTCTTGAAAGATTTACAAAAGGAAGCCCCACTTTGCATCCCAGAAGCCACAAACGTTGGCCTCTCGCCCTTTCATTCCTTTGCAACGCAAAGCAAAAAGTTGGAAGTGCCCCTTGCCTTCATTTTGTTGGTTTCTAACAACCATAACAACAACAAAGCTGGAGAAGGATTTCAGGAGATCCAAGGCTGACATCACAGTATCTTTAAAACACACACACAAAACAACAACAACAACAACACACCATTTATTTTCAGCCAACCACACCAAACTAGTTTGATGGAACTAATGGGTGGAACTCGAGGGCACAAGACTTGGGGATGGGAACTGCTTTCCAAAGGCTTGAAGGGCAGATTTGATCAATTCACTCATCACTTTTTGAGCCACAGAGAGAAACTGGGAAAAGTTTCTCTCTCTTTTTTCCTCTCTCTCTCTCTCTTTCTGTCTCTCTCTTTCTGGAGTCCAGATTTCCAGAATGGATTTCTCCCCCATGAACCCATTGGTTTCTGATGCTCTGTGCCCTAAGCGCTGGGATGGAAGGAGAGGGAAGAAAGTCCTCCAGCCTTGCAGAAAGGGAAGAGGGAGGAAAGGAGGAATGCCAGGCATGGCAGAGAGAGGCTCCCCGTTTGCAGGAGAGTCCCTGGGCTCCGGATGGCTCTCTGCCCCCCTCGCCTCCCCATCCAGCCCCCTTGATCGCCCTTCTTTGACCCACCCAAAGGAGACTTACCCCCAGACACCCCCCCAAGCCAGCGCCTAGGCGGAGGAGGAGGCAGCAGCAGCAGCAGCAGCAGCGGTGGCTCTTGGGCTCCTGCCTCTGATCCAGCTCCCTTGCAAAAGGGGGGCTTTTGGAGAGGAAGAGGAGGAGGAGGAGGAGGAGGAAGAGGGAGGAACTTTGGGGGGAAAAGTTACTGTGAAACTGACCAACTGCGCCAAGTGTTTATCTAACCTGAATCCCGGAGGCGGTGGTCCATCCATCAAGTTGTTAATTACACTCTGAAGCCAAAGCCTTCAAGGGACTCCTTGATCTCCCACTCTGACTGCATCCGCACTGCAGGATTAATCCGGGTTGACCCCGCTTTAACTGGCATAGCTCCATGCTTTGGAATTCTGAGGATTGTAGTTTGTTGGGGCACCTTTGGTGCCCCAACAAACTACAATCCTCAGAATTCCAAAGCATGGAGCTATGCCACTTAAAGTGGGCTCAATCCGGATTAATCCTGCAGTGCGGATGCCGTCCGCCTCTCAATTCTGGGATCCAGCACACACATCCCTTCCCTTCCCCTTTTCGTGAGAAATACCACTATGACCCCCTTGCCTTGTCCCTGATGGTTGGGGAACGCAGAGAGATGTGGGTGCCTCCAGTGGCAAGGCAAACTGAGAGAAAATGAGAAATTTTTGTGGTGGATATCCCTCGGAGTGTGGTGGAGTCTCCTTCCTTGGAGGTCTTTAAGCAGAGGCTGGATGGCCATCTGTCGGGCATGCTTTAATTGGGAGTTCCTGCATGGCAGGGGGTTGGACTGGATGGCCCCTGTGGTCTCGTCCAACTCTATAATTCTATGATTCTATGATTATCTAGATCTGGCACAGGGTGGACTTTGGACTGAGGTTCTCTCTGGGGCTCCCTGGTCCAATTTTAACTATAGAGGTGGGCATCATGAAATGGGCATCACTTTGCAGGAAGATTACACAGAGAGAGGAGAGAGAGTTGAGGAGGCAATGGGCAGAAATGTAAGCAAAGCGCTTGGAAGAGGATGGGGGAAATTTGGAAATCTTTCCTTCTGGACTGAAGGAAGTTGGGTTTCTTCTCTGCATCATCCCCTTCAAGGCTGCACAGCATCTTCTCCCAATGAACACACCACAAGAACTCCTCTCTCTTTGCAACCAGAGGGAAAGTTGAGCATAGAGAAACAATAGTGTTGCATCCATAGTAGTTGATGTAGGAAAGAGAGGGAAAGAGCTGGCCTGAGTTTAGTTAAAACAACAACTTTTCATATGGTAGAATTCAAAGATATAGCTGTGTTAGTCTGTAGAATCAGTATGTAGAGAGATCTTGTAGCACCTTTAACTGAAAGAAGTTGGCAGCATGGGCTTTCATAGACTAAAGTCTACTTCCTCCAAATGCATCTGAGGAAGTAGATTTATGTTCATGCTGCCAACTTCTTTCAGTTAGTCTCCAAGGTGCTACAAGGTTTCTCTCCATATTTTTCAAATGGAGCAGCTCCAATTTGTTGTTTAATGTGTCGCCCAAACAATAGATGCTGTGCATACAAAAGCTGCCTGGTGTTTCAACCAAATTAAACATGCACAGAGACACCTGTAGACAGATATTCACTTTTATTGTATATTTTATTGTTAACCAAACCAAACCAATCAAAAATGAATACAAATAGTAAAAACATAGACAAATTCCAGACAAACTAAGACAAACATATCTATAAAAATACTTTCCATAAACAATGTAATCTCATATTAAACTTCCATAAACCAAGCTAATAAAATGACTTCCTTGCCTCTATTCCCTGAGTATTGTTGATATATATGAAAGAGAAATATAGTTCTCTTTTCATTTTAGTTTACTATAACTATTTACATATTATTTCCTCATGTTCTTTGAATTCTTTCCCTTGTATAAATTCAACTATACACAGATATTTGTGATGGGTTGGTTCATTTATTTAAAAGAAGTAAGAATCATGACTGACCTCCCCAATCCACAAAAAGAATGATAACTATTGGCCAGCCAAAATGCATAAAATACAGCATGCAAACTTTTGAAGCTTCACTGGGAGAAGATGTTTAAAATCATATAGGATAAAAAAAGGGGATAACGTTGGAGTCACAGGCCTACATTTTCTATCTCATTCATTACTTTTGTTGTCAGTTAAGATGGTGTCATCTCAATACAGGCAAAGACCACTCATCTTCTTGGCCAAATGGGGACCGGGAACAAAGGGCATTAAATCATTACTGACCATGAGGCTCTAAAATGTTGTTTGCATGGAGGATTATTAACCATCTTATTGGTAAAGGTATGTTTAGGGGAGATTCTTTATACAGAAAAAATCTGTAAGTGTTCTCATCTTCACCATCATCTTATTAGCATTAGCATTAATATGAAAGGTCTGGAAACCATGCCCTGTAAGGAAGTAGGCTATATTTAGTGTGGGAAAGAGAAAGTTAAGAGGGGACATGATAACCATATTTAAATCTTTGAAAGGGTGGCATATGGAAGAAGGAGCAAGCTGCTCCAGAGACTAGGACATGGAACAATAGATTCCAGGAAAAGAGATTCCACCTAAACATTAGGAAAAACTTCCTGACAGTAAGAGCTGTTCAACACTTCCTTGGAGAAGGTGGAGTCTCCTTCTTGGGAGGTCTTTAAACAGAGGCTGGATGGCCATCTGCCCAAGGTGCTTTGATTATGTGTTCCTGCATGGCAGGGGGTTGGAATGGATGGAAGATAATTGGTGGCCATTCCTTGCTTTATTTTATTATCTTCTTCATTGTACTGCTTAAAGACTTCAGAAATCAAAGCATTTGAGTGGAATGGTTCCTAACCTTGGTCCCTGTAGATATTTTAAACTACAACATCCAGAAGCCTACAGCATAGCCAATGGTAAGTGATTGTTGAAGCCCAAAGCACTTGGAGAACCAAGGGTTGGGGGAAAACACATACATACATACATATTGGTAGTTATTTTGAGCTTGGATTGTGGAGACCTGAGTTTGAATCTCAAACTTGGAGAAATCACTCTTTTCCAGCCTAGATATATATATATATATATATATATATATTGTGTGTATTGGGGGGGTCCATTGTATTGGGGGGGGGGGGTCCATTGGGTCTCCAGATATTTTGGACTACAATTTCCACAGTCTGTTACCATTGGCCATGCTAGTTGTGGCTTTTGTAGGAAAGTCCAAAACAACTGGCAGCCAAAATGTGTGATAAAGTATGATACTAAAAGTTGCTTAAGTGAAGGTCAGATTCCATCTGATGTTGGAAGCTAAACAGAATCAGCCCCGGTTGGTACAGTTGGTCCTCCATATCCAGGGATTTTTTTTTATTTTTATTTTTTATCCAAAGATTCAAGCATCCACAGCTTGAAAATATTCAAAAAAAGTATAAACATCAAATAGCAAACCTTGATTTTCCATTTTATATAAGGGACACCATTTTGCTATGGCATTATATTTAATGGGACTTGAGCATCCACAGATTTTGTGATCCACGGGGGATCCTGGAGCCAACCCAAGCAGATAACAAAGACCTATTGTACTTTGATAGGAGACTGCCAATGATTATGAAGTGCTCTGGGCTAAATTTCAGAAGAATGAACTGACAAAACTACCTCTAAGTATTCCTTGCCCAAGAAAACCCTAGGAAATTCATATGTCAATAGGAGACATGAAGGCATATGCCTGGGCACGTGACACTAAATGCCAGTATATCCCTTGCCAAACCACTTGGGGTCCTTCCAGATGAATGGCTTCTTGACCTTGCTATCAAAAGGCTTTGTGCAGGAATTTCTCTGTTTCCTTTTTAACACATTCTTTTGGGTGAAGAGCTAAGAAAAAATGGTGGGGAAATCATTTGACAGAGTGTGTGATCTCGACCTCCATCTAAAATCCCATGACTGAGCCAAGGCAATTGTGTAATAAAAGTCTCACCTGGGAGCACTTGCTCAGGATGGATGGGACAGATAAATGAATTCATTTCTTTCGTGTTCACTTCCACACAATTGAAATCTTAGTACCTGAGAATACATTATTTAAATGCTTTTGAAGTTAAACATAATAATCTCCTTGCATCCATCTGGAAAACAGCAGTGATGCCCTTTTTTGTAAAGGGCATATAGTTGAACCATGACACAGAACAAATTGTGTAACACCCACTCAAATTCATGTAAGCATCAGTCACTCAGAATAAGTAAGTATATCGCCAGATCACCATCTTGAGGGGAAAACACACACATTTTGATTGGCTGAATCCTGGACTTGAGGTCATCTTTCCCCTGTACTTGGGGACCAATTAAGAGTTACATTTTAAAAAAAATGCCCAGTACTGTACTTCTACTGATCCATTTTTGCTGACCTTAACCTTTCCATACGCTGTCATTGAATCCACTTAGCCCCAGATGCTGCTGAGCCCATAAGCAAAATCTCCATGTAATTCTAGGCTGCTGCCACTCTGTAGAATTATTGCAGTTTGACATCACTTAGCTGTCATGATTCCCATGGAATCCTGGGATTTGCAGTTTGTTGTGGCACCAGAGCTCTCTAACAGAGAAGGCTGAGTCTCACAAAACTACATATCCCAGAATTACATGGCATTGAGCGTTAAAGAGGTATCAAACTGCATTAATTCTGTAGTGTAGAGGCAGCCATAGAAACCTGAAATGAAAGTGTTTCCATATTTCAGTATGATATATCCTCCTCCTCATGTTGTCAATGCTCATTTTTAAAATATTATAAAATGAGTATTGGACTTAAAAATGTCATTGCTTTTTATCCATTTTCCCCTTGGGCCTCTGGCTATCATTACTTTTGGCCATTCTGTTTTTAAAAGACAATTATACAAGGTGATCGTAGAATTATAGTTTAAAGAAAGCCATTACTTTTTCCTGGATGTAAACATTACACTGTAAAGGATGTTTGCAAGATAAAGAATTAAATTAAGATCTCCTAGCTTGAGGTTCTGAATTTGTCTTTTGTATATGAAGGAAAACCAAAAAATGGTCAAATGAAAGTACTGTACAGTGTTTTAGTTCTGCTGAGCAGTAGTTTTATGGTGCCTCATTAAAGGTTAAGTGCTGTTGTAACTGGTTGCATGCATGATAAAGAGAAAATAGTATAAAAATTAGAAGATAGTACATTGGAACATGCTTAAATGCCACCATGACTGATGTAACTATCATTGGAAGTAATACAGTATGTTGTATCCCAGTATTGACTGCATGGCAGCCCAAGAGCCCTTTTGTTCATCAGTAGTTTTTAATATGGAAAACTGAATCCAGCATTGATTTGTATTTTAGATCTAGGCACATCCAGGGGGAGCTGAAGGAAGGGAAGATACATCCCAGGTGGGCTGTGTGGAGAGTTAATATGATCAAATAGGATCTAGTTTGAAAGAAATATGTCAATGACAGGAAGGTTACTGTGAAATGCATCATTATTTCTTTCAGAAATGTAACATGTACAGCTATGTTCACTCTCTTTTCCGGTTCTCCAAATATAGTTTGCCTGTCCTGGGCCATGTCAATGTCTTTTTTCTGATACTGCTGCTTCTGAAATTAGCAGTAATGGCATCTGATGTTTTTACACCTTTAGGACAGGAAAACATTGATGCATATATGCTACTTCCCATGCCATCAACTACCTATCACATCTGTTTTCTGCAGTATATTTTCCCCACTATTTGTTTTCCCCTCTTTCTGTCGCAACAAGGGCTCAAAATTTACAGATTGCAAGCAAGAGAGACCTATGGTTCCTACAAAACAGAAATAAGCAATACTAGAACAAATCCTGCCAAACCAACTGTATATTCTTTTGTAATTGAGTCACTAGTTTAGTAGATGGTGGAAATGATTGTGGGTGTCATTTATCTGGATTTCAGCAAAGCATTTGATAAGGTCCCCATAATATTTTGATTTGCAAATGAATAAATATGGAATAGATGGAAACACCATCAAATGGATCCATGATTGGTTGGAAAACCATATTCAAAATGTTGTCATCAGTGGCTGCACTTCAAACTGTAAGGAGGTCTTGGGTGATGTGCCTCAGGGTTCTATCCTAGAGCCATTATTGTTCAACATTTTTATTGATGACTTGGATGATGGGGTGGAGAGAATCTTATCAAGTTTGCAGATGACACAGAACTGGGTAGCTAACATACTGGAAGATAAGAACAGAATTTAAAAGGACCTAGATAAACTTGAAAATTTGGCAGAAATTAATACAATGAAATTCAATACAGACAAATGCAAAATTCTGCACCTAGGCCACAAAAACTAAATGCATAGGTATAGGAGATACTTGGCCCAGAATTCTCCTCCCCCTAAAATTTTCTTTCAGTTTCCAAATTTCTGGCCTTGTAGAAATTAAAACCTCAAAAATTGAACATTTAGAAATACAGTCTAGGCATCCAAACCAAGTTACCAAAGGAATGCAATCACAGCATTAAACTTGGCACAAATCAAGTTACCAAGGGAGTGCAATCACAGCATTAAACAATCTTCAGCATTTCACATTTTGCAATGCTAGAAATTTGGAGAGCGAGGAAAAAGTTTGTTGGGGTGTGTGCAAAATTCTTATTGGTGGGCAATGCCTTCATTCCTCCCCCCCCCCCCAACTCCTGGGTTCCACCCTCCCGTGTGTGAAGTGAGGAGTGGAATTGCTTTTTAAAGTAAAAAGACATGAGGCAGAAAGCGTGCCTCATCTCCGCCTGCCACTTATCTCTATGCCTTATCTCTGCCTGTCATAGACAACCACTCTTCTGGGACCATGGCCTAACTGAAGGAAAAAATGTCTAGAGGGAACAGACTGAGAGGATGCTATATCTCTCATCTGTGCACCTCTTTCCTTTTGCTCTGAAACTTGGATGAAACGCCTTCTTTTATGTGTGACTGAAACAGAGCCTCAATGAGCTCCCTGCAGCAGTATAGTCAGCACATGTTTATTTTGGTATTACTGTCACAGATGTCAAGTAATAGAAGAAATTTCATTTTAAAAAACAAATCTAAACAAAATCATGATTTTGTAAGTAGCTGTACTAGTAACTTATAAACTGTTCTTATGTGCCTTGCCTCAGAGTCAGCTCTGAGTTTTGGTGACCCCATCCTAGGGTTTTGTTGTTGTTTTTGTTGTTGTTTTGCTTCTTCTTCTTCTTCTTCTTTTGCAATATTGATTCAAAGGATTGTTGAAAGATAGTTAACTCACCCAGTAGATTTCCAGGGATTTAGACCATCATCTCCCAGAATCCTAGTCCATGTTTGCTCTCTAAATAATAGCTATGTAAGAGAAATATAAGCCAATGCATAATATTTTGCATCATATTAAAAATTATTATTATTATTATTATTATTATTATTATTAATACCCCACCCCTCTGTTAAAACAATTGGGGTGGCTTACAACAGTTAAAAATACATCAAGTTACAAGTTAAAACCCCAAAACCCACCCTCCCCATTAAAAAAGTATTAAACTAAACATCAATAAAATCTACAAAACACAATCAAAGATACACAAAGAGTGCTAAACGATTTACAAGTAAAGATAATATTCAAGTTATCCAAGAGCTCTTAATGTATCCCTATACATTAATTCTTAAGATGTCAATCTGAATAGTATGAATGGAATAAATCCATTGCTATGCAACTGTTCTGCTCATGTGGCAGAACTTTCTCCTTCTCTCCTCCCCCTCTCTCCTGCTGTGCCCCTTTAGATCTTCTCTAGACAATCCCTCAACCTTACAGAGCTGATTCTGAACATATGTAATAGACCACAAAGGGGAGAGGAAATCCCACTCAAGCAGTTAAATCAGAAGGATAAGCTCATTGGATTTCATCTTGTGTTGAAAACAGTTGTACACATGAAAAACTTTTTGTTCCTTGTCCTTCTTTTCTTTTATGCAGCTCTCTAATGCACAGCTGTTTTGATGCACTGTTGAAATTTAACGTAGTTTGAAAAATTACAGTACATACTAATGACAAGAATCCATTACTGCTTGTCTTCCCATCTCTTCTGACACTTAAACGCCCATAGAAACAACAGGACTTTTTTTGCACAATACGTCTAAAATATATGCATTTCTATCATTTTTAAGTCTACATTTAAAACATAAAAGTGTGGATGCAACTTGCATTGGGTAGTTTATCCCTCAAAGCACAGTGACTAGCTAAAGTTCAACCTCCCCCCCCCCCCCGAATTGTAGCTCAAGGCTTAGTGGCAAATCCAGTACCCTTAATAGGAAACCTAGGTTTCCTATTATTTAACAGACAACCATTTATATTGTCTTATAGAGGAAAGAGAAGCACTTGCATCAATAGCTATAAAAGAATCAGAACAATGCAAGCTAATATTCATTGTCTCATTGCTATGTTTCCTCTCCCCCTTGTACTGGAAACAATAGTGCAGATCCAGAAAAGTTTTGTTTGAGTGGGAAAATGCATTTCCAATTCTGCTGCAATGTCCCCCATACACCTAGCGCTCCATTTCATGCCTCTTCCAGGTGGAATTCATTGACCCCATGGGAGGCTTCTGTGAAGCTGAGGGGGGCTGTAGAAAAGGGCAGAAAATCCCCATATCAAGGTGTGCAATTCTACTTAACTGGATCCAGTCCAAAATTTGTGATTTGGTCCCCTATTACGCATTTCCAATAAAAGAGGAAAGGGACAAACTCCAAAAGTGCAGCCATATTAACTTATCCATTTCTTATTGAATTTATATATTATTGTGAACCACCTTGAAAGGGCAGAAAAACATTCTCAAAGGCCGGATGTTAATATATGCTGATTGAATGAACAAATGAAATTGAGGCAAATGGAGCAAATTCAGATTGTTCACTGGTTGATTTCCTGATTTCTTCTGGCTTAAATAGAAACTAAAGCTGGTTGAATAAGCACCAGTCTTTTCAGGGCAACTATCTGAGCCATGATTTCAGTGAAACAAAGTATGGAATTCCATTTGTCAAATTATCTGTTTGATGTCAAGAAAGGGTTTTATTGTGAAGTTGAAGAGTGCTAATCCTGCTGAGGTAATGGTTCTTACAAGGTCAGCCGTCTCCCTTTCACTTCCTTAATCTCATCTGTTGGTGCTTGGTGCGATCCATCTGCAGGTAGCTTGCCTAATACTTAGCATCTGGGAACCAACTTTCAAGGAAATGGCTTGGCTGGATGGGGTGCACATGTCAAATGTCAGTCGAGAAGACATTGCTCATTAGGGAGCAGGCAGCTTAAATCTGACACTGATACAAATGGTCAGATGTTAGTTACACTTTGATTTTTCCTGCAATTCAGCCTTGAAATTTCCACTCACCTCTTTGTAACCATATTCCCCTCTCTTAGAAAAAAACAGAGATCTGTAAATTAAGTTAAGTGAAGTATGGAACAAAGACTTTGCAATCAGTCTTTCTAAATTCATTCACTTTCATTTCTTTCTGTTACTTTTCCCAAAGAACTCCATCATTTGCAGGGATTATTTAAAAAAAAAAAAAAAAAGAACTCAGAACCTCAAAATATTGCTATATTTGAAAGAAAGAAAGAAAGAAGGGAGGAAGGAAGGAAGGAAGGAAGGAAAGAAGGAAAGGCTTTTCCTAAAAAATACTAATGGTAACATGCTTCAGTGCATTGGGAAATGGCATCTTAATTAAACTTTGAATTTAAATCTGAGAAATATGCTGAATAAAATACACATTACATTATCAGCATTTGTCTAAAACAAAACAAATTGTTGGGTTCAAACTGCTGTGTTTCTTTTGGGAACAGAGCCTTTCCTCTAGTGACACTTTCAAGTCACTAAACTTTTTGACTTTTTGAGTTATGGCCACACAAAACTTTACCAGAGAATTTTGCTCTAAACCAGGGATAGGCAACCTTTTTGAGCCGGGGGCCGGGTTGCTATCCCTCAGACAATTGGGGGGCCGAAGCACCAAAAATAAATAAATAAATAATAAAAATATATTTTTTTTAAAAATTAAAAAATATACATGAACACTCTCTCAGCCCCAGAAAAGCAATGGCAAACCCCCTGTGGAGATTTTGCCAAGAAAACCCCAAGAACAAGTAATAACAATAATCAATATCATCATGGCAGGCAGCGGCGGGGGGGGCAGCAGCGGCAGGGCCGGCCTGGGGCCAGTCCAAAGGCCTCGGGGGGGGGGTCGCATCCGGCCCCCGGGCCTTAGGTTGCCTATCCCTACTCTAAACCAATGAAAAACTACATGTATCATTTACTTTGTATATGCAGTCAAGGAAAATTTAGGGTATTCACCCTGTAGTCCAGACATGTACAGCTTCCAAGTGCTTGGCAGAAGCCCAAAGGGGTCTGGAAACCATGCCTTATGACAGGGGTAGGCAACCTTTCCCCTTTAAGGGCCGAGGGACTTCAGCTCCCAGAAGCCTCAGCCATGTTGGCCAATAGATTCTGGGAGCTGAAGTCCCTCGGCCCTTAAAGGGGAAAGGTTGCCTACCCCTGCCTTATGAGTAGAGACTTAGGGAGCTGAGTATGTTCAGCCTGGAGAAGAGAAGGTTAAGAGGTGATATGATAGCTCTGTAGTATTTGAAGGGATGTTGTATTGAGGATGGAACAAGCTTGTTTTCTGCTGATCCAGAGACTAGGACTGGAGCAAAGAATGCAAGTTACAGGAAAAGAGATTTCACCACAACATTAGGAGGAACCTCCTGACATAAGAGCTGTTCGACAATGGAATACACTTCCTCAGAGAGTGGTGGAGTCTCCTTCTTTGGAGGTTGTTAAACAGAGGTTGGACGGCCATGTATCGGGGGTGCTTTGATTCTGTGTTCCTGCAGGACAGAGGATTGGACTGGATGGTCCTTGTGCTCTCTTCCAACTCTATGATTCTATGACAGGTGGAGTGCAAAGATATTAGATATGATCCTGCCGCCCTTCATCCACACACTGAGTGCACACAGATGTGTAATCTGCATTAAGATCTTTACTGCTTTTGGTCTAACCCATCCAAGATATTTTGCTGTCTGAGGTGAAGGTGGCATTTCCCTCCATTTCACAAACCAAAGCCAATTAATAATAATAATAATAATAATAATAATAATAATAATTTGTATACCGCCCTGTGGCGAACCAATCCGGGCGGTTGACAACAGTAAAATATAACAAGAGTAAAATATAACATTAAAACATTATAATCCCTCCCCCCCTTAAGAAAGTATTAAACAATATGACAAATTAAAAACACAGTATCAAAACATAAAACCATAATTAAAACAAACTAAAAACCCTGGTGTCCCTCTGGAGATCCTCAACCATCACTAAAGATGGGGCCACGGGAGGAATGAGGGGATCAGGGAGCTGGGATGGTTAATCTGGAAAGGCCTGCCGGAAGAGATCTGTCTTGACAGCCTTTTTAAAGCTGTCTAATGATGTCAACTGACAGATCTCATCTGGCAGGTCGTCCCAGAGTTTGGGGGCGACAGCAGAGAACGCCCTCTGGGAGGTTGCTGCAAGCCTAGATTTTAGAGGCTGCAGCAAGTTCCTCCCAGAGGACCGGAGAGCGCAGGGAGGATTGTACGGGAGGAGGCGGTCCCTGAGATAGCTTGGACCCAAGCCATTTAGGGCTTTAAAGGTAATAACCAACACCTTGTACTGGCCCCGGAAGCTAACAGGCAGCCAGTCGAGGGACCTCAGAACCGGAGTAATGTGGTCCCTCCTAGATGTACCAGAAACAAGCCTGGCTGCCATATTTTGTACAAGCTGAAGCTTCCGAACCAAGCACAAGGGTAGCCCCAAGTAGAGCGCATTACAGAAGTCCAGGCATGAGGTTACCAGTGCGTGCACAACAGTTTCGAGATCCCTTACTTCCAGAAAAGGGCGCAGCTGGTGTATCAGCCGAAGCTGATAGCAGGTGCTCCTGACCGTCGCATTTACCTGATTTGTCATCAGGAGCGACAAGTCAAAGAGCACCCCCAGACTGCAAACACAGTCACTGGAGGAGAGTGTGACCCCATCCAGGACTGGAGGTTGCAACCCAATTCTTGGATTTGGGGCCGCTACCGTGAGCACCTCCGTTTTGTCTGGATTCAGTTTCAATCTGTTTTTCCTCATCCAGCCCATTACCGCTTGAAGACATTCATTGAGAGAAGAGATGCCATTGGAATTCGAGGCTGACGAACGAGACACGGAGAAATAGATTTGGGTGTCGTCAGTGTACTGATAACACCCAGCACCATAACTCCGTATTATCTCACCCAGCAGCTTCATATAGATGTTGAATAACATCGGGGACAGAATAGCCCCCTGAGGAACCCCACAAGTGAGGTTCCTCTTACTGGAGCTACAGTCCCCGAGTAGCACCCTCTGGGACCTACCCGAGAGGAAGGACCGGAACCACTGCAAAGCAGTGCCCCCAATACCTAACCCCCTCAGGCGGTCCAAGAGGATGCCATGATCTATAGTATCAAAAGCCGCTGAGAGGTCTAGGAGCACCAACAGGGTCACACTACCCACATTGGATGGGTGATTCAATCTGAGAATCTTTCATTGCACGTGAGAACAGCACTCAATGTTAAGAAGAGGCAGGGATAGCAATATAGCACACAGTTCTGGTTTCCAAGAGTGACCAGATGACTCAAAAATTGCCATGTTTTGCTGCTCCGCCCCTAGTATCTATTGCCTGAGGCAAGTGGCTCAGTCTCTCTAATGGTAGAGCCAACCCTAGGTCCAACAGCTAGTCCTTATACTGCTCTTATACACATTCATTGCGTAATATCATAAAGTCAGCAAAAGCTATAGAAGTGGGCAACCAAAATGATCAGAGATTGGAACAACTGCCATACAAGGAATTATGCATGGTGTGAAGAAAGTAACACTGACACAACACTACAACCTAGGGTCATCCAATAAAGCAGAATAGATTCAGATTCAAGGCTGATAGAAGGAAGTACTTCTTTACACAGTGCATAGTTAAACTATGGAACTCATTGCCACAAGATAATGGCTTGAAAAGGGGACAGAATAAATTCATGGAGCATGGGACGACCAATAACTGCTCATCAGAATGGTATTAGATAGACTATGTGTCTTTCTGTCAGTTGCTGGGGAGTGCAAGATGGAGGGTGCAGTTAAACTCATGTCCTGTTGATAGGTATCTGATTGGCTGCAGAATGAACAGAATGTTGGACTTCATAGACCTTAGTTTCATCCAGCATGACTCTTCTTACATTCTTATATTCTATGGCATCTCCCATGTAGTAAAAATTATTCCTTATAAGGCTCAGCTCAAGACAAAAGAAACAGTCAGATACATCAACAAACTGAAGTTTGTCACTTTCGCTTTATCTTTTCCTAGAAAATCTACAATAGTCTACATATTGAGAGTTTTTTCAATAAAATCACAATACTATCCACTTGAGTTTTCAATGTAAAGACATTTTGCTGCAGGGAAATGTGAGGGAGACAAAAACAATAATATATAATAAAATCTATCTCGTTCTCTTGCACACAAACACACACAAAATAAATCTACATGCTTTACTCATTTAAGGGGACTTTTTTACAAAATTGGAATACTCCAGGCTGGGAGAGAATATTCAAACCATTACGCACAGCAAGTGATCCTACATCCAGTGATGCTTACAAATTGTTTTTTGCATACTGTATATAGTTTTCTAGTTCCACATACAGTAATCAATGCTTTACTTATAATAGACTCTTCTCTGCATGTGTTTAGATCCTTAATTTTCTTGTTTGCTTCTCATTAACATTGTGGGTTAATGTAAATATGGCTTTTATGGGATCACTGCATAGCACAGGAGGTGTGGATTCACCATTACCAATTGATTAGAAATAGCACAGTGGGGCATCCAGAATTTGGACATCCATGACCAAAACTTTTTTCCTCCAGTTTTCCTTTTCCTTTCTCCTTTCTCTTTTACTCTTTCTCCCTTTTCTCTCTTAATCTGGGTGAGACCTATAAATAACAATGTAATGGCTATACAGTGGTCCCTCCAGATTCACACCCTTGGAACTTGCAGTTTTGATCATTCACACGGCCAAGGTCATGGCCCTCTCTCTCCCCGCTCCCTTATAGCATCTTCCACCTGGCGCTGGGGACTCTAATCAGAGCCTGGGCCTCCGGGGCTTGTAATTGGCCCTGGCAGCCATCAGGACTCGCTTTCCCAGCAGCGCTCGGGCCACTGTGCACATGGCCTGGGGGAAGATGCCGGGGAGGGAATTTCACAAATAGTCAAGTCCCATTGTTCCCAATGATGCCAATGGGGAAATGGGACTTTAATATTTGCGAAATTTCAGATTCATGCCCCCCTGGAACATATCCAGAGGAATCACTGTATTCTTAAGTGTACACTATCTATTTTACAGGCTACATTCAGCTCTAACAATCATAAAGAACTAATATATAGAGAGATTTTGTAGCACCTTTGAGTCTAACTGGGGGGAAAAAGAGGTTTGTAGCATTAGCTTTCATAGACTCCAGTCTGCTTCTTCAGATGCTTATGGTGAAGTGGAAGCCAGGGACAGACAGGAGTGCAAGAATTTAACTGAAGAAAGAATGTTGGCTACTGCAGAACCAGTCAGCATGAGTAGAACCCATGAACTCTACATGATATGTAGTTTTGCAAAGGGTTAACCACACATAGGTCCCCAGGGACAACATCCCATTGCTTGCACTTGTTGAAAAAGAAGATATCTGGAAAAAAGATATATTAATTTTCAGTTTTTTTCCCTTTTCTACCACTATGGAAAGCACCAAATTTAGCCAAATGAAATAGAAAATCCATTAACCTCTTCAAGAAACTTGCCCAGATACAGACAGATATGTTTTTCAACAAGTGCAAGCAATGGGATGTCGTTCCTTGGGACCTACATGTGGGGAGCCCTTTGAAAAACTACGTATAATGTAGACCTCATGGGTTCTACTCATGCTGACTGGTTCTGCAGTAGCCAACATTCCTTTTCAGTTTTCTTCAGTTAAACTCCTGCACTCCTGTCTGTCCCTGGCCTCCATTCCACCATAACGATCTGAACAAGTAGACTGAAGTCTATGAAAGCTAATGCTACAAACTCCCCCCCACCCCCACCCCCAGTTAGGGCCTTTGCAGACTGCCAGAAATAGTGCACATTAAATTGAGGCACTGCCCTGGCTCAGTGCTAGGGAGTCATGGGAATTGTATTTTTTTCTGGGACATTAAGCCTTCTCTGTCAGAGAGCTCTGGTGCCACAATAAATTACAGTTCCCATGATTCCCTAGCACTGAGCCAGGGCAGTGCCTCAATTTAATGTGCACTATTTCTGGCAGTCTGCAAAGGCTCTATATCTGCCATGACTCTACCTACAGAATTCTGGCATTTGTACACTCATCCCTCCACATTTGCGGCTTTGATTTTTGTGGATTTGAATACTCACGAATTTTATTAATATGTTATCTCTAGGAATAGCTAGGTCCTCTAGTGCAACTCTATTGTCAACTTTAACAATAGTTAAAGTTGACAATAGGCATCTGTAGGTATCTGTAGGTCCTCCAGCACAATTCTGTGGTCAATGTCTAGCAGATGTTGACCACAGAGTTGCTCTGGAGGACCTAGAGATTCCTAGAGAGGTGTTCTTTCAGTAAAAACCCAGTATTTTTGTTATTTGCGGTTTTTCCACATTCATAGTGGTCCTGTGCCTCTAACCCCAGTGAATGTGGAGGAACGAGTGTAGTTTGGTGAGGTATATAGCCGGGTCTGTCAGAAGATTCTATAGGATAGAGTCATGACAGTGAAAGTCGTGTCAAACTGCTTTAATTCTGCAGTGTGGGTGCACTCTTGAGTGATTTTCCTTTTCTGTAGAGGAAGAGGGAGCAATAGTATAGCTACTGAGGGGGTGGAAAAAGGACATTTTCCACTGGTAAGAATTTTGCTTTCCCCCCCGCCCTGAAATTTTTCTTCAGTCCTCACATTTCTAGCATTGCAGAGAGTAAAATACTGAAGATTGTTCACACCTAGGATTCTTATATTTGGCATGTTCATGTTCCCTTGGTATCTTTGCCTGGAACTTTTCTTTGGGTGCCAGTTTCTAAATGTTCAAGTTACTTCAGTGGTAGTAATTTGGGAATAAAGTAAAATAGCATTTTAGAGATCAGAATGCTTAAATGCCCTCCTTTTTATTCCCTCTGTAGTACACCCCTGATGTGAGCTGTATGTGGCCCTGTGGCTGTTTTGGTAGCCCATGAAGTGCCTGGGCCAACATTTTTTAAAACTCCTATCAACCTCAAACAGTGCAGTTTATCCTATAATAGCCCCTACAACCCTCTCTGTCCCCCAAAACACAAACCCCCCAAATTGGACAAAGATGAAATCAGAAATAAAGTACCACTGCACCCCACCAGTAGAGATTTCAAAGGTTTAAAATAATGACCCCTGGTATTGTTACCATTCATACCTTTGCTTTATGGGAGGGGCTGCAGTGCCCTTTAAAAATATATGACCAAGATAAATTTACTAGACAGTAACATTTCATCTCTATTGGTCACAACAAATGCTCCCTAAAATGTTTTATCCTGTGTTTTGAACAGTGAATACACAGGTGTGCATTATATATTAACATGGTATGATGCAATACAACTCATAACAACAACCCCCACCCCATTTTACTGGATCCAACATAGCTAATAGAAAATTCTGGTTGAGAAGTGCTGAAGGTTGGAGTGCAAAAGGGTAATTTTTCCAAGCTCTCATTCATAATGACTGGCTTGAATTATTTAAAGTTCTATGTATGTACTCTCAGGAGGAAACAAGAAGCCTAACACCACCCATTCCAAAAGAAATCACTGCAGACCTGAAAGAACTTGACAGTTTAGTTTTGTATTTTCTCCTCAGTAAGTTGTATTTCACATTGTAGGCTTGTATGCCTTAGGAGAAACCTGGTATACAACATAAGCAAAGAAATAAGAGAATATGTACAAAAAGAGCATCAGAATTAGGAGAATGTGGACTCGGATACCAAGTGGATCTGCTATCATGAACACCTGGCACATGGATATCTTCAACACATCATTCTGTTTCATTATAATAGGTTGTTGTTGCTGCTGCTGCTGTGTTATTGTTGTTCTTAGGGAATGGAACAAAATGAAGACTTGTTTCTATTGCTCCTTCATTTTCTTTCTGTGCATACATAAAGACATTTGTCTCTGGAAACTGTCCCAAAGGGAGTTGTTGTGGTGTTGTTGCCTCTTCCAATAAAGGTAGACCAAACCCAGATATTACTGAAGGCAGGTCCTTCATAAAAAGGGCAGTAGAAGGAGAATAGTTTTAGCTTTAAAATTACTCATCCAGTGCTTCAAAATTATTGTGGGGGTAGCTTGTATCATAAATGTTCCTGCTTAATCCTCCCGCTCCCAATAATACCTTTCGAGTTTGAATATTCCTCACTGACAACAATATGAAAATTCATTCTCTGGTGCTGACATCCATTCGTTACCACATAAGAAAGTAGCATGGCTCTTATGATTGTGTTTCTTGAGCTGGATCCTATTTTAAAGTCAAATGTGTTGAAACCTGTACTATTATACTCAATGCTGCTCTCAAATTTCTATAAAAGGGACTACATGATCCTCACAGAACTGAAGTAAGGCTTTCTTTGTAGCTGTCTGGAATTTTATTCCTAAATTTTCACCAGATATTCCCATGTAGATCCAAATCATAAACACAAGGTGCAGAGGAGGGGGTGAAAGGTGGCATATATTCCATTTTCACCTTAATGGTACCAAAGAGGATGAAATGTGGTCTTGCATTTTATGGCTTCATTAAAAACACTATTGTAAAGATTCCAATTATAGCAGTTGAGTCTGTTTCATTTTATGCTGTTTGCCTTTTGGAGGCAGGTGAATTACCGTAAGTGGTCGACAGTGGCCTGCCTATGACTCATAGGGTGGTCTTCTATATACATAAAAGTAGTAACCTCATGGAGCCTTAGGTTTTCCTTTAAGAAATCTATTTCAAGGCATTTTTACTGTTACATTACTCATGTGTATTAAAGGTTCATATGTTTGATTGAAAACAAACACATCAACATAAAATATTATTTATATAATCAGGACCAGGGAAATTAAAGGATAGAGCACTGGGGGAAAATGAAGCTACAGGTTTATATTATAACTGCCCAAGTCTATCACATCAACACATCTGAACCCACAACTTTACATTGTTTTATCTACAGCTCAAAGAATCCTAAAATGGTTCTTGGCATTATAGAACTAGAATGCATTAGGACATCTATGAATGAGCTCATGACTTTTTTCTTTCCCTTCTTTAAATGCAAGTAAACTGCTAATTTGATGTAAGAAACAACATGCTCTGTAGAAACCCACATGACTAAACCGAGGGTTTCTGCATGGTAGGGGGTTGGACTGTATGACCCTTGTGGTCTCTTCTAACTCTATGATTCTATGAGGCTGGCATGTATTGGACATATCATGCAGTGACATTCCTCACTAGAAAAGATTATAATGCTTGGCAAAGCAAAAGGTAGCAGGGAAGAGGAAGATCACATTGCAAGTGAGTAAATTAATTCAAGGAAGCCACAACCCTGAGCTTGCAATATCTTATTAGGTCTGAAAATAATAAGGTGTCTTAGAGGTCTCTCATTTATAGGGTCACTATAAGTCCAAGTTATTTTCGTGGCAAATAAATGAGGGTGGAACAATCTTTGCTGCAATGTACTGGGAGGAGGGATGCCAGCACAATACATACATGAGTCTTCCCCATTGTAGATGCTACTCATGTCTAAAATGTATATCTGGGAAAAGGGACAGTATGACTGCACTCTTACCACAAAGATGAATTTCCTTCATTATTATAGATGAAGGCTTAGGTAATGAGTCCTTGAAACCACAAAGGGTACTACATTTTAGATCCTAGCTAAAATGTAGCACCCAGTTTTCATCTTTTGCTTCTTCATTTATCTTTTATTTTTGAGGAGGAACACCAAAAGAGAAAGTCAGATATCAAGAGAAAGAAAAGGACAGACATACATCATTTAGAATTAAATTAGAAATTTACAAATGGTGTCATGTAAACTAAACTTGGAAGTTGAATACCAAGACTGTTTTAAAAGACAATATTTATTTAATAAGTACATAAAGCCAAATGTTTCACAAAATCATTATGTTTGCTTTAGACTGCAACATACAGGAATATGAGCCAAAAATGGAGTGGGTGAGCATAGAGAATTTAAAACCTGCTGTCATCTACCCTTTTCTGAGTATAAAATAGGCTGCAGATTCACCTGTGTTGGAAAAGTCACTGAATCAGTGTAAGGAAGGTTGAGCAAATGAGAACACACCACCTGAAAAGCCTAAAAAGGGAGGAAAACTATTAATTGCAAATGAAACACATTGCATATGGACATTTATGGTGACCTCTACTGCATTGTAGAGCATGAAAAGGAAGCTTTAATTTTAAAATTCTAACAACCATGTTGTACAAAATCAATGCATTCCAAGAAAGCCACAACACTCTTAAATGTTATTACAAGTTAGACTTCAAAATGTAAAGGTATGTAAAGGAAAGTTGTTATTAATTATTGTAATTGTTTTTGTTTTAATTGACTTTTATTATTTTACCCATTGTTTGTACTTACATTGTATGCCTTTGGCAGGTTTTATTCTGTTTTATCCTTGTCTTTGTACAGTGCTGTGTACACTGACAGTGCTCTAGAAATAAACTATAATAATAATAATAATAATAATAATAATAATAATGGAAGCAAGGCTTTTAATTTAATTTGTGCACAGGGATATTATTAATGTAATGAATTTGCAGCCTCAGCTGAGAGCATTACTAGCCACAGGATGTCGTGAGTGATGATCATTTGATAGCTGCAAGCCACATGGTGACAATATTGCTGTAGTAACTGGTAGGTGGCAAATAGCAACAATATCAACAGCACCCCATGCAATTCAAACACTTTACAGCCCAATTACTGGCAAAAAATAGCACCTTAAACTGCAATTCAGATTATCTGAAGATTAAGGTATGGCAATATGCATATGAAGCTAAAATGCAACTACAGACTTTATCACACAGGGCTAGAAAGCAGAATTTTAACAGGATAAAAGCAACTGTGGCTGGTACTTATAACAATGTATCTGTCCTGCTGCTGCCTTGCATTCCATTCATTACTGTAGTGCATTTTTTCATTGACAGGCAAAACCTGTCAATAGGCTCTCAATCTCACTGCTATTCCATTCTTGTCTTTGTGGGATAGATTCCTTCCACTGCGGTTCTGCTTCTCAGGTAGTCATGTGGTGTAATGGGCATGATTCTGCTCCCTCTCTCTTTCCTCTCTCACAGTGATCACATCGCCAAAAGCTTCCAGAAGCAAGCTGCTGTATGTCCATTCACACAGCAGCCAGCTTCAGAAGACAGTTGGTGGCTGTGATAGCTCATCCTTACCCTTCCTAGCATATGGCAGTGCAGAAAACAGATCATGTGACTATGGCTCATCAAAGCACTATTGTGGGGGAAAGTGTGATAAGAAATAATGCCAAACTGATATGCTTCCATTTTTAAACTAATATGACAGCAGGCTCACATTATAAAGTCTTACTATCCAGCAGCAGTTGCCATGCCTCTTGCTAGCCAATCTTTCTTTTGAAACCCTGTAACCCTGTTCTCAAAGCATTTCAGATCTCTTTGTGGCTCTCACTCCAATTTACATTCCACATAAACCCTCACCAGTGCTCTCTGCATAGTTACTCTTAGGTTGATCTAGCAGTAGATACCATTTCATCCACCTGATTGATCCTAGGCAATGGCCTAGCTATCTCTCAGGAGCTATGCTTTTTTCATGCTTTGTATATAATACTCTGTTGGGAACAATTAACTGTCATTGTTGCTATTGCTGTCATCCCCTCCTCCTTCTCCTCCTCCTCCTTCCAATGGATTTTTAACCTCCCTTTCAGGAAAAATAATTAATCCAAAGTGCTTTTCAACAGTCTATAAAACAACATAATAAGAATATACAATGTCTTGAGAGCATTCCAACACTTGTCAAAGACCTTGGGCTGTATCCAGCATTCCACTGGTGGAACATCTAGAACTTCCCTTCCCTTCCTTTCAATTGAAATAATCAATTCCTTCTGGAAACCATCTCTGGCAGCCCTGGGGGGTACACAGAGGGCTACAGTAGTGAGGGGGCATTGCTGCCCTAACATTTCCACTGGAACTCACTGTCTCACGAGCTGAAAACAACTACAAAATCTTTCCTAACTTCTGTATAGAAGGCATTTGCTAAA
Source organism: Phrynosoma blainvillii (assembly GCA_026167975.1). Classification (NCBI taxonomy): domain Eukaryota; kingdom Metazoa; phylum Chordata; class Lepidosauria; order Squamata; family Phrynosomatidae; genus Phrynosoma; species Phrynosoma blainvillii. The sequence continues at coordinate 320,338,734 of JANUYF010000002.1, read as the reverse complement.
TTAATGTTAACTAAGGTTAGTATAATCTGTCTGAAACAGGAAATGGCAAGTGTTGATCTAGTAGGTAGAACCTTCAAGACTAAGGGCCTTTGCAGACTGCCAGAAATAGTGCAAATTGAGTCCACTTTAAGGGTTAGGGTTAGGGTTAGGGAATCATGGGAACTGTATTTTATTGTGGCACCAGAGCTCTCTGACAGAGATGGCTCAATGTCTCAGAAAAAAAAAACAAAAAACAGTCCCCATGACTCCCTAGCATTAACCCTAACCCTTAAAGTGGACTCAATTTGCACTATTTCTGGCAGTCTGCAACGGCCCTAATTTAATTATTTCAACATGTGCTTTCATGGAGATCAATGCACTGTTCTAAATGCACTGAAATGCACGAGATTTGGCATCACTTGGTGGAGTAACTTATGATGCCACTCCCCACTGACCTCATCCCACACCACACTATACAGAATCCTTAGTAATGTTTTTGTACTAATGTTGCTTATAAATTAAAATTCCCATATGTCACTGAATGTAATGGCAATCGTTGTGACATAAACAACATAGGGCCTTTACAGACTGCCAGAAATAATGCAGCTTGAGGCCACTTTAACTGTCCTGGCTCAGTGCTAGGGAATCATGGGAACTATTTTTTTTTTTTTTTTTTGGGACATCAAACCTTTTCTGTCAGAGAGCTCTGGTGCCACAATAAACTACAGTTTTCTGGCAGTCTGTAAAGGCCCATAGTCTACTAGTAAAATTTAAATTATACCTTTAAATTACAATACCATCTGTGCAGCCTAAATGTATTTACATTTACATAGTTTAATGAGCTTAAAGTGGAAATTTGGTAAGCTTTAATGTCTTTAAAGAAAATATAAGAGAGAGAAAAATTAAAGCCTGGGGTCTCTTACTTTCTCCTTCCACTGAGCCTCCCCCAACTCACCCCATCTCTTCCACTGAACTCCAGCATTTTAAGGATACAGGTTAACATCACAGCCCGTTTCTATCTGAAGGCAGATGTTTGGGGAGCAGTAGTGTCAACTCCTTTTAGGGTGTCACCTGATATGGTCTGTACTTCCTGCACCGTCTTAATAATGCCCCTGTGTGACTTTCCTGACATTTTTTTAATTCATGGCTGAACGTGGATGAATGAATCCTGGGATGTGGGGAGTGCCACAACCCATTTCTGCCAAACGGCAGACAGTTCAAGAGCAGTGGTGTCACCACCACCCCTTAGGTTGTCACCACAGAGTGTCATCTGGTGTGGACTGCACCCCCACACCCCCTAGTGATGCCCCTGGAAGGAGTAAATATTAAAGCTCAAGCATATTTTTAACCCCACTTTAACAACTACATGACTGTGTTTAAACATCCATGGTTTAATGTTGTATTTCAGCAGTGAATCTTAAGAAGATGATTAATATCTACAAAAGTGCATGTCAAAATAAAAGTTGGTCTTAAAAGGTGCTACTAAATTCCTCTTGTGTCCCCAATCCATTCTCTCTTTTTATGCTTTGACATACTAACATGGCTGTCTCTTTGAAAATAGTACTTACTTTCTGTTTTCTTACTTTGTGCATGTAATTCTGTTATATTTTATGTATTATGGGTTTCCCCTCTGTTAGCCACCCTAAGTAGTCTGCCAATGGTAGAAGGATGTGATTTAATATTTTTTATAAAATAAAATAAAATAAAATAAAATTGAACCCAATGGAAAACATTAATATATTAAATATATATATTGAAATACATATACTGCAACACATACATGAGAGTTGTTTTTGTTTTTTTTGTTTTTTAAAAAAAACACCTTAAAAACATTTTTTTTAAAATCAAATACAGTATAAATCAGCAGGAGACAAATCTACATTGAAATACTCAGAAAGGAGAGATGTAGCAGTGATGGGTGACTTCAACTATCCTGAAGATAACTGATAACTGATATTTGCTGGAAGTCAAACTCAGCCAAAACTTTAAGGTCTACCAAATTACTGATTTGCCTCAAAGACAATTTCATTGTCCAAAAGGTAGAAGAGGCAAGAAGAGGGTCCACTATTTTAAATCTGATTCTAACCAACAGGGATGACCTGGTCAATGGGGTGCAAGTGGTGGGATCCTAGGAGGGAGTGATCATGTTCTCCTGGAGTTTGTTATACAGTGGAAAGGAGAAGCCAGGCATAGTCAGACATGCATTTTCGACTTTAGGAGAGCTGATTTCAGTAAGCTTAGGGAAATACTGGAGGTGGTCCCATGGTCAGGAATACTAAAAAAGAAGCAAGTTCAGGATAGATGGGAGTTTCTCAAAAGGGAGATACTGGAGACACAATTTAAAACAGTTCCAATGAGGATGAAGAAAGAACCCCCCCCCTGACATGTCGGGAGGGGTTACCTGTTGCGCTGACAATTGGAAATGACGCCAGACGCCTGATTGGCTGGGCAAGAGGAAGTCCCGTCCCTTCCCCACTGCCCAGCCAATCGGGGAGGGGATCTTCTAGGATCCCCACTCGCTGGTGATTTCACATCTTGTGAGATTACCAGTGAGATTTGGGGGCTATAAAGCCCCCTGGCTGCCACGAGGCGGCAGCCATTTCTGAATAGCCAGCAAGCGAGGTGCTTGTTAGCTCGTTTGGCTATAGGCGGTTCGGGCCTCTTTGGAGGCTTTCTCGAACGCCTATTGAAGGTTGGGGCGGCCTTGCCTGGTGGCGCAGGGCCCCTTTAAATTGTGCAGTGTGGGTTCGGGCTCGTGGCTGTTGTTTTTGGGTGCCACGGTCGAGCCTTGGTTGGTGACCGCAACCACCAAGGCTGGTTGAGAGGCCTATTTGGAAGCGGATCGGGGGCAGGAGGCCCGCAGCACCTTCCAGGAGTGCCAAGAGAGGTGTGTTTGCCCCGAAAAGGAGTCGGGCAAGCCCCATCTCCCCTCGGGTTTGGAGTAAAAATAAATAAATAAAGGATATTAAAAAAAGAGGCGCGGCCCTGCGTGGGCAGGGGGGAGCCTTCTCCTATTGGCCGGGGGTGGCCTGGTTAATATTTGGGCCCCTTTTGGGAAGGGCCTTTGGCCTAGCTTGGCCTGTCTCCCTTGGAGGGGGCCATAGGCAAGCTGCCAGGCTGCAGGGCCTAGGTTTCCTAACGAGCTCATTGCGGCCTGGTTTCCCTTGCAACAGGTGGTGGGCCTAGTGGTACTGTCCCCCTGGTGGTGATACACTCGCCAGTTGTCCTGGCTGAGCTCTTTTTGTCCCCTTGGGGATTTGGTAGGCCATTGGCCTTAATTGCGTCCCTGTTTGGGACAGGTTTACTGGTGCGTGACCCATGTCTTAATTAGTTAATCTCAATAATAATAATAATAATAATAATAATAATAATAATAATAAATTAAAATAAAAGAACACTCTGCCCTCACAGGGTGGGGGGGAATTAATTTCAAAGTACACTCGGTTTCTATAGGTATTATATAAGGCTGCTCTGTTTCATCTGAGATTTAAGGGTTGTAGCTTTAGGAACACTATAACCCACAGCAGCCTGGGCCATAGACTACTAATAAGGGATCATGCCACACAGCAGGCCACAGTCCAAGCGGCGCGCAGCTTCTGCTGGGCCCAATACTGGGCGACCGGCTCTGAAGAGGTCAGGTGATCCACAAGGTAAGGACAATGAGATAGTAGCCCATTTGGCACAACTGGGCCACACTATGCAGGCTTGTGCCACAGTGTGTGAACAGTTAGCTCAAAGGGGGGTTCAAGGTTCTCATCCTGGGCCCTCGGTCAGTGTAGTTCCTACTGGAGTGCAAAATTCAGGGCAGCAGGCTACACAGGTGCAACTGGATAGCACACCTGGTGTTTCTTAATTATTTGGCATGTGGTCCCCCAGTGGAATCTGCTATTGGGGTTGGGCAACCAACCATAGCAGATGTTATGGAACTGCTAAGGAGAGTTCCAGGTGTGGCACAGCATGGAGAGGCTGCCCCTGTGTTACAGCAGCGCACTCTGGCAGACTTGTATAGTTTGGTCCAGAGGCCTGTGGGTTCAGTTCAAGATGGTGGGATAGCACCTGAATCTGGTGAAAATTTCTAACAGGGATGGGGGAAGTGTCCCTTCCTTTTCACAGATTGGCATCCGAGCAGAGGCTATCGCACACTCGGAGGGAAATTCACTAACAGCGAGGGAGGCTACTCAGCAATCATCCAATCCAGGTTTGTCCATGTCTACTACTTCTATGACTGCTTGGCCCACCTTGGTATGGACTCCAGGAGGCCAAGTTGGGCAAAATGCCAGTGGTGAAGGCTCTCCTTCTGTATCCATTATAGCACCCTCGACAACACCAACGGCACTCCAGGTGCCTGACTTGAGGGTGCAAGCTGAGCAGCCATCAGTCTCTAAGGTAAGTGACTCTAGGCCGGTGGTGACTGTGGGAGCGTTAGGATTAGCTGGGGTAGAACGGGCAGTGGAGTGCAATCCCTATGCCGGGATGTCAACTCCCTTAGGATCTCATCTTCCCCTCTCTACTAAAGAGAGAATATGGAAAGGTGAATACATCGATTTATTTTCACTGACATTCTGGAACCCTGAGCCAAGGATAATGGTAAAGGACGGGGTAGTATTTAGTCTTCCCAAGGAATTCCAGGCTCACAAATGTCTGAAGCTCGAACGGAACTTTGTGAACTGTATGATGGGATTTACCATATACAGAGGTGTGATTGAACAGAAGGATCCTTCTAGGTCTCCTGGTTTCTCTAAGTACCAGGAGATTATGATTAAAGCATACACGAATTGTCATTTTAATTCAAGGGGCTCGGCATGGCTCCAGTATGATGAACAATTCAGGATGAGAGCTGCTTTGGATCTTTCTTTGTCTTGGCAGCATGTCCAATCAGAACTGTGGGCAGATGTTATGATAGGGGCCTCCCCTTTGAGCAGGTGTGATAATGGGTTTGTGCCCATGGTCATGCAGCCGAAAGGGCAGTATGCAAGGCCTAGCACGGGAGACAAAAAAGTTACAGGTTTATGCTGGCACTTCAAGTCTGGCAAGTGCACTAAACAGCCCTGTAGGTATGAGCATAAATGTCACACCTGCAGAGGTAATCACCCAGGCACTTCCTGTTTTAGGGGGAGGAAGGCTGAGACTGGAGGTTCCTCTCAACTATCCACAGCAGGAGGGAAAAGTGCCAACGCCAGTTAAGCTGGATGTTTTGGCGGCTTGGCTATGGATTTACCCAAACAGGGATTTCACTCAGTATTTGTTAGATGGTTTTTCAAATGGTTTCCATATTCCTTATTCTGGCCTGAGGGTTCACCGCTTTGCATGTTCGGTGAGGGAATTGCCAGAGATTATCAGGGAGAAGCTGGGTAAAGAGTTGGCAGCCGGTAGGATATCTGGGCCCCATCAGCACCTGCCAATGCCGACCTTAAGGTTGTCACCTTTGGGTGTTATACCCAAGAAGGTGCCCGGTGAGTTCTGTTTAATTCACAATTTGTCATACCCAAAAGGGAAATCTGTTAATGATGCCATTGATCCAACTTTGGCATCGGTGAAATATGCATCATTTGACGCAGCAGTGTAAATGGTACGGGCTTTAGGTAATGGTGCCCTATTGGCTAAGTTTGGTATAAAATCTGCCTTTAGGCTTTTGCCAGTACACCCTGATTATTTTGACCTATTGGGCTTTCACTTTGAAGGGATTTGAAGGGATGTACTACTTTGATAAAGCAATGCCAATGGGGTGTTCTATTTCTTGCTCCGCCTTTGAAAATTTTAGTACATTTTTGCACTGGTGTGCCATCAAGAGGTCAGGTAATTATAGTATTACTCATTATTTGGATGACTTCTTGTTCGCGGGAGCTCCTGGATCATTAAGGTGTGTGGATACTTTGTCGGCATTTCAGGTGTTGATGGCTGAAATGAGAGTGCCCTTAGCAGAGGAAAAAACGGACCCGTCTTACCTTTTTGGGCATCAAATTAGATACAGTTGAGGAACTTTCTCGCCTCCCTATAGAGAAGGTTGAGGCGATGAGACAACAGGTAAGGCTTATGAATAGTAGGACTAAGGCCACACTTCATGATTTTCAATCCCTGACAGGCTTGTCAAATTTTGCTTGTAAATTTATTGTTCCTGGGCGAGCATTTTGTGCTCGCTTATACCATGCTACTAAAGGGGTTTCTGCCCCGCATCACCATATTAGTATGACTAGTGGGATAAGAGTGGATTTGAAGGTTTGGGAGTCATTTTTGGATCAATTTAATGGAGTCTCCTTTTGGCGGTCCGAAATGCTTTTAAAGGTGGACCTCCAAGTACACTCTGATGCCTCTGGCGCACACGGTTTTGGCCTTTATTGGAAAGGTCAGTGGGCAGCTGAGAGATGGCCACAAGCTTGGGCGAACAGTGGATGGACTCGTGATCTCACTTTTCTTGAACTCTTCCCTGTTGTGGTTGCAGTTCATTTGTGGTCAGTACAATTTGAGAATAAAACGGTTTGGTTCTGGTGCAACAACCAAGCAGTGGTTCATGTAGTGAACTCTCAAACCTCCAAATCTCTAAGAGTGATGGCATTGGTAAGATCAATGGTTTCTCAATGCTTGCAGTATAATGTGTTGTTTCAGGCTCGCCATGTGCCGGGTTTACTAAATCCTTTGGCGGATGCCCTTTCCAATTTTCAGTTTTCCAGGTTTTGTCAACTCACCCCGGAGGCAGCATCTCAACCACTGGAGGTACTGAAACATCTGTGGAGCCTTGGAGATTAGAGATCAACAGGGCGATTCTTCAGTCCGTCGCTCCATTGACACGCAAGTCGTATCAGCTCGCAATGCAAGCTTTTAGACTGTTTCTAAAGCTAACCAACCCACCCACCCTTTGTTAATAGCTGCTTGATTAATTATTCTCAGGTTGCGGCTGGTCGCCTTCAGGGGCTGGGAGGGAATTTTTTCCCAGTGTTATTGTGACCTGGGTTTTTCGCCCTCCCTGAGAATAATACAGGGTCTGCTTGTATTTATAGTTATAATCAATTTGTTATGTGTTCATGATCATTTACACTGAAGTTCAAGTTTAGGCTTATTTGTCACAACTGGGGGTCAGGGTCTTGTTATGGATGTTTTCAAGAAATGAAGGTATAACCTTTGGCAGGCAGGGACCCACCCCCCACCCGGGGATAATTCAGTTAATCAGAATTACCAAATTTGGATCACTTTAATCAGGATGAAGAGTATGTGTTAGTTGGGTTAACAAAATTTTCCTATGACGTCACCAACTAAGTGGAGGACGTCATAGATAGGTTATGTCATGGGATAAGCTATGACATCATTTCTGGTTGGGGGGAGAAGATTTATTTATTTGTACATTTAATTGGAACTTGTTGTTATTGACACATGTTGTAAAGGGCTTGATTTACTTTATCAGCGAATTTCTTATGTACATGGACACATGTGTCATGAACAGATTAAATTATGGTTAATTCGGAATTGTTAATGAACTTGTTATGACCCTGTACAGATAAATAAAATTGTGGCCAATTTATTACCCATATAGAGGTGTACGGTGTCATTTTGTGCCGGTGCAATAGGAGGCGTCTCAAGAAACCAGGATGGATGACTAAGGAAGTTGCAACTGAGCCAAGTTTTAAATGGAACATGTATAAGAAATGGAAAAAAGGGGAAATCACCAAAGAGGAATTCAAACAAATAACAAGCACATGTAGGGGTAAAGTCAGAAAAGCGAAAGTGCAGAATGAACTCAGGCTTGCTAGAGAGGTTAAGAACAACAAAAAGGGCTTTTTTGGATATGTCTGTAGCAAAAGGAAGAGGAAGGAAATGGTAGGGCCACTGCACAGAGAAGATGGCAAAATGCCAACAGGGGACAGAGAAAAGGTAGAACTACTCAACACCTTCTTTCCCTCAGTCTTTTCAGAAAAAGAAAAGGGTGTTCAACCTGAGGAAAATGGAGCAGAGGACAGAATAGGGGAAATGCAGCACAGAATAAATAAAGAGGTAGTACAGGAATACCTGGTTAATCTAAATCAGGGGTAGGCAACCTAAGGCCCAGGGGCCGGATGCGGCCCCCCGAGGCCTTTGGACCAGCCCCCAGGCCGGTCCTGCCACCGCCACTGCCGCTCCCACCCCCTGCCATGATGATATTGATTATTGTTGTTATTACTTGTTCTTGGGGTTTTCTTGGCAAAATCTCCACAGGGGTTTTGCCATGCCTTTTCTGGGCCTGAGAGCATGCATATTTTTAAAAATTTTTAATTTTTATTTATTTATTTGTTTGTTTATTTTTGGTGCTTCGGGCCCCCCCAATTGTCTGAGGGACAGCAACCCGGCCCCCAGCTCAAAAAGGTTGCCTACCCCTGATCTAAATGAATATAAGAGCCTTCACAGACTGCCAGAAATAATGCAACTTGAGTCCACTTTAACTGTCCTGGCTCAGTGTTAGGGAATTATGGGAACTGTAATTTATTGTGGCACAAGAGCTCTCTGACAGAGAAGGCTCAATGTCTCAGAAAAAAATACAATTCCTATGATTCCCTAGCACTGAGCCAGGACAGTTAAAGTGGACTCAAGCTGCATTATTTCTGGCAGTCTGTAAAGGCCCTAAGTCTCCATGACCAGATGAACTTCATTCAAGTGTATTAAAAGAATTGGCAAACATAATATCGGACCTATTGGCAATAATCGTTGAGAACTCCTGGAGAACAGGAAAAGTCCCAGTGGACTAGAGGAGGTCAAATGTTGTCCCCATCTTCAAAATACGGGGGGGGGGGGGGAGTAATCCCAATAATTATCCTCCAGTTAGTCTGACATCAATACCAGGAAAGATTCTAGAGCTGATCATTAAACAGAGAGTATGAAAACATTTAGAAGGGAATGCCATAATCCCAAAAAGTCAACATGGGTTTCAGAAAAAGTCATGCCAGACAAATTTGATCTCTCTCTCTCTTTCTCTTTTTTTATAGAATTACCAGCTTGGTAGATGAAGGGAATGCTGTGGATATAGCATATCTTGATTTCAGTAAAGCCTTTGACAAGGTTCCCTATGACATTCTGGCAAACAAGCTAGTAAAATGTGGGCTAGACAAGATAACTGTTACATGGATTTGTAATTAGTTGACCGGGCAAACCCAAAGGGTGTTCAGCAATGGCTCTTCTTCAACTTGGAGAGAAGTGACCAGTGGGGTGCCACAGGGTTCTGTCCTGGGCCCAGTGCTATTCAACATCTTTATCAATGACTTGGATGAAAGAATAGGGGACATACTTATCAAATTTGCAGATGACACCAAATTAGGAGGAATAGCTAATACCTCAGAGGACAGGATGAAAATTCAAAATGACCTTAATAGATTAGAAGCTAACAAAATGAATTTCAACATGGAGAAATGTAAGGTACTGCACTTAGGGCAGAAAAAATAAAATGTATAGATATAGGATGGGATTTAGGAGTCCTCCGTGTGAAAGGGATCTAGGAGTCCTAGTAGACCACAAATTGAACGTGAGTCAACAGTGTGATGCAGCAACTAAAAAGGCCAATGAGATTTTAGACTGCATCAATAGAAGTATAGTGTCTAGATCAGGGGTAGGCAACCTTTCCCCTTTAAGGGCCGAGGGACTTCAGCTCCCAGAAGCCTCAGCCATGTTGGCCAATAGTCCCATGTTGGCCAATAGCTCCTGGGATTCTGGGAGCTGAAGTCCTTCGGCCCTTAAAGTCCCTGGAGTCCCAGGCCCTGAAGTCCTTCGGCCCTGGTCTAGATGAAGGGAAGCAATAGTGCCACTCTAGTCTGCTTTGATCAGGCCCCACCTGGAATACTGTGTCCAGTTCTGGGCACCACAATTCAAAAAGGATGTTGAGAAACTGGAGCGTGTCAAAAGGAGAGCGACTAATATGGTGAAGGATCTAGAAACCATGTCCTATGAGGAATGAATTAGGGAACTGGGTATGTTTAGCCTGGAGAAGAGATGGTTAAGAGGTGATATGATAGCCCTGTTTAAGTATTTGAAGGGATGTCGTATTGAGGAAGGAGCAGGCTTTTTTTCTGCTACTCTAAGAACAAGACCCAGAGCAATGGATGCAAGCTACAGGAAAAGAGATTCCACCCCAACATTAGGAGATACTTCCTGACAGTAATGTGTGTTCACCCATAGAAAATTCTCCCTCAGAAAGTGGTGGAGTCTCCTTCCTTGGAGGTCTTTAAACAGAAACTGGATGGCCATTTGTCAGGTATGCTTTGATTGAGAGTTCCTGCATGGCAGGGGGTTGGACTGGATGACCTTTGTAGTCTCTTCTAACTCCATGATTCTATGTTTCTAGTAAAAGCAAAGAAAACAGCTACAGTGGCAAAAAACAAAACAAAACTATACAGATACCAGTACCAACTAGAATAAAAGGTCCTATAAATGAGGAAAAAGGGAAAGGAAAAATTTATTCCCCTGGGGAGAGTATACCAAAGATTTGTGGCCTCTAATCAAGAATCCCTGTTTCTGGGGGTTACTACTCTACTATCTCTGATTGGTGGAGCAGATTTTAGAGTATCAGATGCTGATCTTAAAGCTTGGAAAGACTGGCTTTGAGAAGGGTTGCCAGCTGAAATATGGAACAAGGCTCCTTTTAATCTAATGATTGTTTAGAAGAAGGAACTTCAGCAGCTGGAGCTTTTCATGCAAGACAATACTTCAGTGACCATATTCCCCAAATGTTTTTTTTAAGGTGTCTGAGTTCAATACTAACATCTTAAGCTGGGCTCAAAAGCAGATAAGAAGCCAGGCTAATAGTCCAAGAATAATGAGATCAGTCCATGTTGGTCCGACAAATATTCTTGCTGCTGCATCAATCACTGAGCAAAGAAATGTGAAGGTAGGTCTTAGGACTCTGCTTAAAATCAGGTTAGACTATTTGTCCATCCATTCCAAACTGGCATTAGATGGAAAAGAATTTCCTTGGATTTAACAGTCTCATCCAAAAGTAGTCTTTTTGTACCTCATGAGACTTATGTGTGAGAGAAAATATCCCATGTAAGAATTTACGTATTTGGCATCCTTCAGATAAAATGAATCTATCCTTCATAACAGGGCAACACTAATGTATATCCAGAATATAAGAGTTATTAAAAATGCAAGTAGTGGTGGTACAATCTCTGAGGTATAGACAAAGTATATCTTGTCACTTCTTCTACCTCACAAGTATGAAAAGCTGATTGGACTGGCAGTTGAATCTTCTTTCAACACTGGTGAGGGGACAGCAATATTTAAAGGAGCAAGATAAATTAGGAACATATATCTTTCAACCCCTGACATCTGGTGCCCAAACTGCTTGCCCTGCTCTATCTAACTTTAGGACTGATATTGAAAATAGTCTGTCACTTACATCTATTAAAATATGGTATTCTATGCCATTCCCACAAATGAACATGGTCTGTGTACAAGGCTTGAGTAGAATAGTTAGCATGATGTCAGCAAGGCTGTTTAAATAAAACCTATTTAATACCATAGATTTAGACTAGGGTATGTAAAATGTCCCCCTTTAGACGTTGTTAGACTGTATTTCCCAGCAACTGTAGACAGCATAACCAATGATGAAGAATTCCTGGAGTTGCAGTTCATCAACCTCTGGAGAATTGCACAGCTCACACATCCAATTTAGACTACAAAAATGTCCTGGGATCTTTGAAAGTAACTGTAATCCTGTGAGTATCTTTCTACTCAGAAATAGTTTTATTTAGTTCCACTGCATCAGATCAAATTTCATATCTAATGCAGGTGGATTCTATAAAATATTAACTAATTTTAAAGTAATATATCTGACATAACTTCAGATCTTAAGACTACTCAAGATTTTAGTTTTACAAGGATACTGAAAATTATAATAACATCTATATGGCCAACATGGCTACCCCTGGATATGTTTACTGAAAATTATGTTTGAGACACTGAAGTCTTTCAAATTTATAATTCCCTTCATGGTAGGAAGAACCAAGACAAATCAAGTGATTAAGAGTTGCTATAGAAAATCAGCTGAAATGCAAGTACTTTGGGTTAAACTTTTGTGGCTCAATATGTAAATTTCAAGAATAACCAGTTGTATGCATTTTTTAAAAGTTAGAATCTTGGGTTTATGCATGTAAATTTTATAATGGAGCTATTCAGCTCCATTTCCTTTACAGCAACAGCTTCTTATTGTGACTCACAGTTTTCCTGCAATTTGAAGCTATTCTGGCAGCCTATCGTTATTTTACTCAAATCAATTTAGTTTCATTACTTTGAGAAAGAGTTCAAAGGCAGTAAGATGCTTTTACCCACCAGATGCCTTACTTACAGGTGATTTACATGAGAAAAAAAGAGTGCAAGAAATAACCAAAACTTGCATTTTAGCATTATTTCAAGATGTCTGCTCATTCATTTTCTTCTGCTTTCAATATATGTAGAAAGCTCACTTTGATTTTACTATAGGAGCATATGAGTCTCATTAGCTTAACGATGTGCTTAGATATTCTTCATCAAAATGCTGTCGGAGGAGTTTCTTTAACTGCTGCAAAGGGCCAGATGAATTGCATTTGTTTGCAAGGGCAGAACAACTCAGTCTGTAATTGACTTAAGAAATAACCTAAGCAATATCAGATATCCATAACCAGATCTACGTACTTTGTCCTTTATATGTGCTTATTTTGTTATTTTTAAAAGCAAGGAATTGCAACTTTCTTAATGACTGAGTTTACCATCTTTCTTAAAATATTATCAACCCAGTTATCTGTTCTTTCTACTGTATTTTGCATCTGCACAAAACAGAAATCTGGAACACACTTTTTTTTTCTCCTTCCTCATAGTGCCATATGCTTGTATGAGAACACAAAATACATCTTAGTAGAGAGTAAGTATTGTTGACTTCATACATTTTTGGCATCCACATTTAATAGTGAGCAGATGTGTGGTGAGTAGAGATCATGATGGGAGTCCAAGGCTGGTCTCAAGAGAACAGCTGGTATGAAGTTGGAAAGAGGGGAGACCCTGGGGAAGGGAAAATGCAAGAATGTTTTGTTGTATCAGTGAATGGGATACAAGCCCACCCAAAGTGTGAACTGCTATGCTTTTATTATGCTGTGTAACTGCCATTATTTTTGTTCTGACAACATATGCCTGCTGTGAACATCTCTGGTTTCTGAATAAAATTTTCCTGGTTTACTACTGGAGCTTGAATTTCTGAACTGAAGTGATCCTGTAGATGACAATCATAATTTTGCAAGATTTATTCAGAGGAGAGTTGTCCTTGCCATCTTCCAAATATAGTCTATAGCACCTGTGATTCCCTGGCAGTCTCCCTTAAAGCACTAACCAGATCTGACCTGCTTGACCTCTGTGATTAGCATGGATCTGATGCCTTTAGTTGCTTTCAAAGGCCAAGGTAATCTCTATAGATATTTCACTACTGTTCCATTCTTTACACATATACACAGGATTTTCTGCAGAAAGAATAGAATAGATTTTCTAGAATAGAGTGAGCAAATATGACTGCTTTATTTTATACCATATTCAAATTTTGAAAATGTTGTCACATCCTGATAAAAAAAAAAAGTGAGCCTGGAAAAAGACACAAGGAAGACAAAAAGACATGAGCAATTTTGTGATAGGGAGATCAGCTCAAAGCCAATCCAAAAAGTGAATAAAGAGTGGCAATTCTGTAAGCAACATCTAGTGATGGATCTACACACTTAGTCATGAGTATACTCATTGGGGCACACTAAATACAATTCCTGCTGCAGAAATGCCAGATATCTGTAAGTCACTCAAGGAGAAATTTCTTCAGAATACTCACCTGAAAGCTGCAGCTACAGAGCAAGTGAGTGTCATCTCTTTACTGTTCCACTAACTCAGATTTCATGAACCTGGTTACCTTCATCAATCAACTGGCTAGGAAAAATTGAAGACATGGGGCCTTTGCAGACTGCTAGAAATAGTGCAAATTGAATCCACTTTAAGGGTTAGGGTTAGGGAATCATGGGAACTGTATTTTATTGTGGCACCAGAGCTCTCTGACAGAGAAGGCTCAATGTCTCAGAAAAAAAACCAATTCCCATGATTCCCTAGCACTAACTCTAAACCTTAAAGTGGACTCAATTTGCACTATTTCTGGCAGTCTGCAAAGGCCCATGATCCCTATAATCTGAAGGGAACCTAATTAGGAGTGGCTGCAAATTTGTATGTAATAATAATTTAATTTAACAATATAAACATGAATTGTAATTCATTTAAATATTGTGAATAATTGTGTGTATTATATTGCTGCATGTATGGACGTTATCACATATGGGCCAGTTTCGTTGTTAAAGAGATAATAAAGTGGAAATGAAGCATCCCAAAAAGAAAGCGAAAATAGAGCTTAATTGCGCAAAAGCTTTTCACACTGTAATTATTACAGTAATAACGGAATTAAGTTAAAAGTGAAAAAAAGATGTTTTTAACTTTCATACACAAGTGAAAAGAACCCATACATGTACTGGAAATGGGTGTGTTTTGTGACAAGACTCCTCCTTTTCCAGCGCGGGTCCTGCATTTCCCAGGAGGAAATGTCAGACTGTCTTCCATTTGGGGTCATGTCCTCCTGCACAGGTCCTAACCCCCTTCCGTTGGGGTTAGGACCTCTCAAGAGAGCAGAGGAGGAGGAGGAGGCTGGAAAGGCAACGCAAGCCGAGGCAAGGGAGGGATTGGCATGGCTCACCCTCCCTTTTCTCTCTCTCCTTTCCTGGCATTGGAGGCTGTTAGCTGCTGGGGAGATGGGCAAGGAGGGTAGGATCACAGGCAGAGCTGGCAGGGAAGGAGGAGGAGGAGGAAAGGGAAGGATGGAAGGAGAAGGAAAGAAGGAGGGAAGGAAGGGCTGGGTGTTCCCTGGGGAGAGCCAGAGCCTTGGATGATGCCCAGGAGAGGGGAAAACTGGAGGTAGCTCCCATGCCCCCCCCATAAGCCTTTCCCCTTTGGAGGACCTGCAGGGCAGAACTTCATGGTGAGATGGATCTCCAAGTTGCTCCACAAGCACACCCCACACTTGCACCCACATCCACCCACAGCTGCTGTGAGGGAAGCCTTCTTTCCCCTCCTTTTCCCTCCATCCCAAATGCCAAACTTCTTCTCCATCCCAAACTTCCCTCTCCTGGGCTGCCTTCCCTTCCCTTCTCTACATGGCACTGAGGAGGAGCCCAGGACTCTCCCTCCCTGGAGGCCCCTCCTCCTCCTCCTCTTGGCCCTCCTCCTATTTTAAAAGAGAATTGTCCATGCGTATTTGCTTTTCAGATTAAAGTAAACGCGCAATTACTGTAATTTCACAAATGCATTTTCTCTAAACTCCCAAAATTAAAAAGATCTCAGATAATACCACTTTCTGTCCATTTTCTGTGTGATGTCGTGTGAAATGGTGAGGCGCAAGTGCGGTTTTTCTTTGGGATTTGTGTGGGATAACCTACAGATTTCCCCCCGTGTGATAACGTCCTATGATGTGAAAGAGGTAGTGTATGAACAAGAGTCAGGGTATAAATCTAGAGAAGGTACTCTGTACTGGATAACATTTCCTTTTGAAAGTATGTAAGAGTGCAATACTAAAAGGAACAAATGTGAAGTAAAACTCAGTAGCACATAACAATTGTATTCTGTAGCAGAGCGGTACAGGAAACAGTTTTATTAGTAGAGGAAAATAACATGTGATAGGAAACACCTTTCTAGCCATTAATAATGGAAAACCTTACAATACTAATTAACAGCTTTTGTGCTGATAGCACTTTATAGCTTTGTACACTAGGCTTCATGCAGGAATATATATCATAGAATTTTGCACAAACTGTTAGGAAATTTTCCCTGGAATAATTTTAGATAATATTGTTCTAAATGTCAATGTGATATTTTGGACTGTTTTATACATACTCCAGGAGAAATAAAAACTGAAGGACCTTGTTCCCAAGTATCTCCTGGATCCCAGCAAACTCTTAGACAAGAGGAACAAAAAGGCTGAAGAGAGGGCAACAAGAATGCATGGAGAATTAAACAGACTGTCAAGTTCCCAGTCTCTTTTCAGTGGTGATTAAATCAGCCTGGGCATGGCAAATCTATTTTTTAAAATAACTATATGTGGAAAAACAAAGATAAGTCTTATATCTTCATCATTTTCATCACACACACACACACACACACACACACACACATCTCCTGACCTGACTGGTAAACAGGTAGTTTTGGGAAGTAGTAGATGATCTTCTTCACAGTCCTACCCCAAGCCAATTAAGATTACACTGAGAGAAACCCATCAAATAGCTCTAAGTAAGTAGTTGTATTTGTGAGTACACTCTGAAATTTTATGCCCAGAACAGTTTACAAAAGGGAGTTTAAAAACTACATGTAAATGGGAAAGAGAATGAACGAAAAGCCACACCATTACAAAAGCAATGCAAAATAGTAAGAAAGAATAAAAATGCATCTTGATGTGTTTGGACTACGGTAACACATTCTACTTGGGGCAGCCTTTGAAGAGCGTTCGGAAACTTCAGCTGGTCCAAAGAGCTGCAGCCAGGCTGTTAACTGGGGCAGGTTACAGAGACCCCACAATTACCCTGTTGAAACAGATCCACTGGCTGCCAGTTTCTCTCCAGGCACAATTCAAAGTGCTAATTATGACCTATAAAGCCCGATATTTAACAGATTGTAGTTCCCTGCATGAATTGGCCCAGGCTCTGCAATCCTTGGGAGAGGCCCTTCTCTCCATTCCACCACCATCACAAGCACAGTTGGTGGTGCATGAGAGAGGGCCTTTCTGTAGCTGCCCCTAGACTGTAGAATTCCCTTCCCAGGGAGGCCTGAATGACACCTTCCTTGTTATCCTTCTGCTGGCAGACTAAGACCTCCCTGTTTAGATAAGCATTTAAAACAGAAAGTTTTAAAAGCATGGGATGGAGTGTTGTTTTAAAGTATTTTTTAACATTTTTATCTCTTCAATTGTATTTTATTCTTTTAACATGTAACTTGTTTTAATATTGCAATAATTTAATTCTATTTTAAGTACTATTTTGGTAGTACTGTTTTTAAATATTGTGAGCTGCCCTCAGTCCCTGTTTTGGGAAAGGGTGGTATAAAGATATCATCATCAAGATCATCATCATCATCTTAAAGGGTTTGGGAAAACAAATGATTCTTGTTGGGTCCTATAAAGACAATAAATAGGTGCCAGTTTGACTTATACGGCATATGTCACTAACAAGATGCCAATCAATAACAGCACAACAACAAAGATTCATCAAAGTTGTTCTTGTTAACTGCCATCAAATTGATTTCAGTTTATGGCAACCCTATGAATGGGAGACCTCCAACTCTATCAACAGCCCTGCTCAGGTCTTGCAGACTTTGGGCTGTGGCTTCCTTGATCCAGTATATCTATCTGGTATACACTCTTCCTCTTGTCCTACTGCTTTCTACCTTATCA
Organism: Phrynosoma blainvillii; assembly: GCA_026167975.1. Taxonomy (NCBI): domain Eukaryota; kingdom Metazoa; phylum Chordata; class Lepidosauria; order Squamata; family Phrynosomatidae; genus Phrynosoma; species Phrynosoma blainvillii. The sequence continues at coordinate 320,321,318 of JANUYF010000002.1, read as the reverse complement.
GGCATTGATATATTTTCTGGTAAGTCTTATCTTCTCATGATATGTCTAAAGTATAACAGTCTCAGTTTAGTCATCTTGGCTTCTAGGGAGAGTTCAGGCTTGATTTGCTCTAAGGTCCATTTATATTTCTTTTAGCCATCTGTACATGTAGAACTCTTCTCCATCACCACATTTTAAATTAGTTGATTTTCTTCCTATCAGCTTTCTTCACTGTCCAGCTTTCACAATCATACATAAGCACTGGGAATGTGATGGTGTGGATCATCCTTACTTTAGTATTCAATCATATATCTTTACACTTCAGGATCCTGTCTAGTTCCTTCATAGCTTGCCTTCCAAATCCTAGTCTTCAGAGATTATCACAGTGATAATAAAACCAGTTTACCTGATCTGGCTTTAAATTAAAAATGGGTGGAATCCTGATGTTATCAGGAAGATTTAGCCACCAAAATCACTGCCCGAATCCAGCCCAGGTCCATCTCTGTTCTCAGGTTTTCTCAGTGCACATCTTCTCAAAGGTGGGAGTTTTCTGGCTTAAGGAAATGGCCACTGGAGCAGCCCTGGAAGCAGCAATGGACCCGGGATGGTCCTGGGTAGTGATTTCAGTGGCTAAATCCTTCTGATAACACCAGGATGCCACTCATTTTAAATTTTAAGCTGGCTCAGGTAAGCCAGTTTTATTATCACTGTGATAACCTCCTTCTATTGATTTCTTCACTGCAGTCTCTATACTGATTAATGACTGAGCCATGAATCATCAAGGAGAACTTCACAACTCAAGGTGAGAACTTAGTCCGTTACTTGGGCTTACAACCTTACCTAGCACTTTTCTTTTTGGTAGATGAAGCATTAACCCACAGTATTTGCATCACATCTGGACTAAACTAAAACTTATTACTCCTCTTCCAATCCATATCCTTGGCTAAGTGCCACTTTACCTGAAGCATATTAAGTTTATTTAAAAAATAACAACTAATTAGGTGTCATGTACATACTCCTTGCTCCAAACTCTTGGAAGACCCCACTCAGCAGCTTCAATAAGGAGAAAGAAATAGAACCCATGTGAGTCATAATCATATAAATGCCAAGGAGATGAGGAGTGCAATGTTCATTGTTTTAGTTTAATCTCTTAAAGTAATGTTTTAATTTGGCTGAGTGTTCAATGCTTTTTAAACTTTTTTTTTATTTACATACTGTGTTAGCTATTTTTCTTTTAACTGATATTATAAGGTGCTCTGAGTTCCATTCTGGGAGAAAGGCAGGATATGATCAAACAGACAAATTACTTTCTGGAACTGCAAGCTCCAACAAAGGACTTCGTCTATAGCATAGGACCTACTACAGTCCCCACCCTACTCACCCCACCCAAAAACATACCTCGCTTGATCTGAGAGGTCTCAATGAAACAACATCTCCCATCTTTCACCTGTACATCCAAAACTCCCATGATAGCAAAACCAAGCTCGAATTCTAGTTGAAGTAGTCTAGAAAGGCAATCCCTTCCAAAAGTGCTTGGAGTAATCTAATAAACCCTCTTCCCTTTTTTGGGAGGGGGGAATCTTCATTAGTCATCCCTAAGTATCTTGTTACTGATTATGTGTGCAGAAGTCAATATTCCTGTTTACTTTTAGTCTGGGAAACTCATCTTAGGGAAAACACTCATTAACTGTGTTAGCAGAATGCTGTGCTGAGTGTTACTTGAGACTGTTGAAGATTAAAGGAAACCAGTCAGAATGCTCTGAAATCTCTCACTCTGTTAGCTGAAGTGAATCCTTCTGGAAAAAGGTTTAGTCAGTTCTTGGGGGTTCACTGAGACACTGAGACCAAAGAAGCAAGTTATTTCCTGAACATAAGACAGAAAGTTTATTTTTTAAAAAAGCTGATACACTGAAAAGTTTCCAATAGTCAGCTGACAGGAGGACAGTAGACACTAAGCATTTTAACTACTCATTATGTTAATACTTTCATTATAAAAATAAATTAAAAGGCAAAAACTTTTTTCACTTCCTAGCAATTGAGTGACTGATGAGAAAGGGTTTCTTTTGGTTTTTCTTCTGTGTTTTGGATGGTTGGGTGCTGCAATTTTATGCCAATGTCTTTTTAACTGCATTTTCAAAATCAGCAGTGTTTTCATATCACATTTTTTTTAAAAAAAAAAAAGTGCTTTAGAGTTGTAAATTTTTCTGATTTTTACCTGCAACTCTTTAATCTTGTGAATCATCTTCAGTGTTAGTTTTGGGAGGAATAAATCAATAAATGAATAAAAAATAAGTATCTAATTAGAATTTTAGGAGAGCATATCTTTGTCCATTCACCTATCCATTCATCTGGGTAATATGTACCTTGATTGGGCAGTAGATGCATGGCTGTGAGGGAGAAGCATTTAGAGCTGTAGTGGAATTATACTCCCATTTTAGGATGGAAGCAATAACAAAAATCAAGGAAAGCTGGTAAAAGAAAACCCACATTGCACTCACAATTAAATAGTACTGGCCCTTTGTGAGTAACTGATTAAGATAATTCCTCTGTTGTGTATATTGAGAGCTGCAAGTGAGATAAAGATCCCGTGTTCTTGAGTAAGAGCATGGCCTCTCCTCTTCATTTGTTGACATTAGTTAAATCAAAGAGAAGTGACCTAATGATAAGCAATCCATTGTGCATGCTCTCCACTAAGTAAAAGCTATTTGATATTCCAAGACACCTAAAGGAGCTCAAAATAGCTTTCTTTGCCTCATAATCCCACTGAGCAAAAGCTTCCACATAATGATTGGATTAATTTTCTTTATACTTAATGAAATGTTAGAAAGAGCAAAACAAATTACTCAGTCTAACCTATTAAGATGATAACAAATAGAATCTCATTAGTATGTTCAAATGGTGATTTAAGAGCCCAAAATGGATTAAATGGCATTTAAGAATTAGATAGCAATTAGGTTCAATATCCTCAAAGTCTGTATTATCGCACTTGTGGTGACAGAGCACAATTAAATATTCATTTGAGCCACAGCTTTTTAATTTACAGAGAACAGTAGTTATCAGCATTTTAAGATCTACTCACAAGCTTCTTTATTTCAAACTCAGGGTTGTGAGGTCTTTAATGCATGATGTCTTTCACACTGCATGCTGGTGTGATAACAAAATTACTGTGGAGAGAAAAGAGTTCACCAGACATGACAATTAATACTTCCCCACATATTCAACTGATATAGACTCAGAGCCTGAACATTAATTTGTTTTTTAAAAATTCAACCTTTTTTTTATTTTAACAATTAACATGGGTGGGGTTTGGTGTTTTTTTAGTAATAATTAACTGTTCTCATTTCTTTAGGAAATTATTGTTAATTTCTAGTTGTTGCTTTTTAAAATAAAAAGTGGCTGGCATTCTGTTTAGTAATTACAGTGTTGTAAGCCTGGTTTATGACATCATAATTACACTTATATATTTTACTTCTATAGCACCCTTGCAGGGCCAAAAGTGTACCCCCACCCACTACTTTTTAGACATACAGCCCACTCCAATAGAAATTTTCAAGTCCCTGAAGACTAGAGTGGCATTGGATGCACTTCAACAGATAGTTCCTTAAAAGTTAGGTTTCTGGGCTATGACAGCTATGTTGTCATAGCTATGGCTCTCACTGCAGTATCTTGGCCAAAAGTTAAGTATATTGACATTTTAACAGGTAAATTAACAAATCCCATACATACCTAGCAGAGAAGTCTCATTGAACACATGTCTGGTTTGATATGTGTAGAATTGTACTTGATCAATTACAATCTTGTTGAAAAGGGATCTTGTAGCATCTTTGAGGCTAATGGTGCAAAAGAAGTTGCAGCATAATCTTTCATAGACTTGGTCTGTTTCCTCAGATGCATGGAGTGAACAGGTGCCCATTGAGAAATACATCTGAGGAAGGTATCTAAAGAAGTAGACTTAAAGTCGACAAAAGCTTATGCTACAACTTCTTTTGCACAGCTAAGGGCCTCGGCAGACGACTAAAAGAGTCGTCTTCCGGGCAGGGAAGAGGAGGGGCAGCCGCACGAGTGGCGCCCCTTCCTCTCCCCGAGGTCGCCCCCAGAAGCGCCGGCCGTCCGCACCGGGGATGACCTCACGGCGCAGCGCCCACATGCGCTGCGCCGTTTGAGCCAGGGAAAGTGCGCCCGCCGCTTTTAGGGCGCACTTTCCCTTACATCTAAAAGGAGCGCCAATTTGGTGCTCCTTTTAGATGCGCCGCAGGAGCGCCGCGGTCCGGAGGCTGAACTCCGGCGGCGCTCCGACCCGCGGCGTCTCCGGGGCCTCCGTCTGCTGAGGCCCTTAGTCTCAAAGGGGTTACAAGATCTTGCAGACGAACTCAACCATGGGCCTCAGCAGACGGAGGCCCCGGAGACGCCGCGGGTCGGAGCGCCGCCGGAGTTCAGCCTCCGGACCGCGGCGCTCCTGCGGCGCATCTAAAAGGAGCACCAAATTGGCGCTCCTTTTAGATGTAAGGGAAAGTGCGCCCTAAAAGCGGCGGGCGCACTTTCCCTGGCTCAAACGGCGCAGCGCATGTGGATGCTGCGCCGTGAGGTCATCCCCGGTGCGCCGGCCGTGCGGACGGCCGGCGCTTCTGGGGGCGACCTCGGGGAGGGGAAGGGGCGCCGCTCGTGCGGCTGCCCCTCCTCTTCCCTGCCCGGAAGACGACTCTTTTAGTCGTCTGCCGAGGCCCCATGTCTCTAAATCTTGTTGAAGTAAAGGGAATGAAGGAAGGAAAATTTTAAGTTTGTTTTTTTCCATCTACTTTGCATCTTGCTTCTTTTTTAGAATCATTCTGAATCATTGGACTGCATGTAATATAAATTATTCAATATCATATTGTTAAATGACAGATTAAGAATTAGTGAATCATTTATATGTGATCTAGGAACTGATTTAATAATAGAGACATTTGTTCAATTAATTGATTTAGCAGAAATGCAGGAAATCTTCATTGGATTTCTTATTTGCCATTAGTATTCAAGCATATCTAACTGAGGAATATTTAATCTATAATTTGGTATGGAAAGAAGTACACAGGAAATTACTAAATGCAGTTGTGTCTTTCTGTTCAGAGAAAGAGAATGAAAGAAGAGCAGAGCAAGAGACCATTCTCAAGGGCAGAAGAAAAACCACTACAAAAATCAGCACATCTTGATGTTTAACATTGTCAGGGGAGTGCATCTCCTGTACTTTTTCAAAGCAGGAGCACTTGCCAGCATGACAGACCCTCCTGGATCTGGTGGGTGAATGAAGAGCTAAAGAGGCTTTCAGGTTCCTTCTGTTGTTTCTGATAAATTAATACACAGGAAAGTCAGAAAATGATTGAGCCAAGGTGGAATATTTCTTTTTGATGCCATTCCTATTTAAAGAGCAGCACTTTTTTGCAAGGTATTTTATGTTTCTAATGAAAAGCCTAAGGCTGCATTTAACTGGGTGAAGATCTTTTCCTAAAGTTCAATGTGATGTACAGTCAGAGGTAAGCACCAGTGATTTCAATGAAGCTAGAATTGGAGCTCTATGGTCCAAGCAAAGTAGAGACTGTCCCCGTCCCACTGTGGCAAGATGACCCCTACTCCTTTTGGACCACAAGTTACTCATGCTCCAAAGTAATTATGTTTAACAGTACAGTCATGCCCCATCTCTCATTGCGGTTTTATTACTTTTCATTTATTTGGGAAGCCAATTGAGTCATTTTGCACAGAATGCTTGCTCTTTTGAGTGTGAGAGAAAATGTGACTGTGTGGTTTATTTGTGCTTTTCTCCTGCAGATTCTTCTTGGGGGCATGGAGGGTGTCACAAATGAGTTCCTATACTTCTGATTTTACCACTGCACCACTGGGGATTGGCTATTGTACCCAAAGGTTTTCATTGCTAGATCTATGATAGATTAGACAAATGGGAACTTTGAATGAATGATGCCAAAGGAAGTGTTGCTATACATAGAAACTAATTTGAGCCAGTATTGTTAGTTCTTTCAGTGTTGATCTGAACTCCAACAGGCCAGAAGTCAAATCCCTGATCACCCAGGAAAACTCTGTTGGATGACTATGGACAAGTCATAATCTGTTAACTTCAGACAAAGGAAATTGCCAAACTCCCTCTTGCTGAGAAGCCCTAGGTTAGATAACTTGAAGGTACATAACAACAACAAACAGGTCTTTGCATATGTCTTTAACATAGTATAAATGTATGTAATGTGGTAGGCTAAAAAACCTTAACCCCACCACCAAACAACAACAACAACAACAACAAAAAAAAACAGCAAAAGAGTTAGTAGTAGGCATCGTTTGGTAGAGTGAATGGGACTTATAGGCCTAAGCAGACTGCCAGAAATAGTGCACATTAAATTGAGGCACTGCCCTGGCTTAGTGCTAGGGAATCATGGGAACTGTATTTTTTTCTGGGACATTGAGCCTTCTCTGTGAGAGAGCTCTGGTGCCACAATAAATTACAGTTCCCATGATTCCCTAGCACTGAGCCAGGGCAGTGCCTCAATTTAATGTGCACTATTTCTGGCTGTCTGCTTAGGCCCTTATATCTTCTTGAGATGCATCCACCATCCTTGAATGGGGATGAAAGTATTTTATAAACATAATTTATGCACTGCATTGTTAACTAGGGGGAATCTTCTATTAGAATTACTATGTACATCATTACTTATGAATAATTTTAAACAGAAATCAAGTGAAATTAATTCTTAGTCTCTCATTTCTGATGTTAGATGTAGGACTATTCTGTTTATCAAGAATTAATGAACAACTTAGATGGCAACATAATGCTACACAATGGCAACTAAGAAAACAACAAAAACTGGAGGTATTTAAAAGATAAGTTTTAAGTTGTTTTGTAATCCTCCTGGACATTGTGGTTGAAGGGTAGAAGGAAAATATGTAGAATAAATAAATAAATGTAATACTGAAATTATATACTTTAAATCCCCAGGAAAATGAACATACCCTTTTTTGTACATTTACATTTATCTTTCATATATTTAAATAATGTTCTAAAGTTCCACACATAGTTATTTAAAGTTGGCTCTGCCAAATGTTAAGATACAATTCAGGCATTTTTCTAATTTGCAGATGAATATATTGTCAGGGATGATGGGAGTTGTAGCTCTTCACCTCTGGCTCAAACTCACCACCTTGTTATGCAGCAGAGCTGACCAGCTTTGATCAGTGGTTGATGCTTCTTTCCCAAGCAGCAGAGTTTCAGAGAATAGGCTGAAGACCCTGACAAACTCTCCAAGCCTTCTCTCTCTTCTTCCTGAGATGTCTCCAAACTTCTCCAGGATTCTTCTGGCTCTTGTATCTTCCCTCAAGACGCCAGACAACTCAGTAGTCTTATATAAAAGATCTACTTTATTCTACTATATACATAAATACTATAATCTCTACACTTCACAATATCTCCAAAACTACTCCACAATATGCATTGGCAAACATTGCACTTATAGCCATTGTTAGTCACCACCCACTAGTTAGTTTCCACCCAGTGGGTGTGTACATTCATTTTGATTGGTTTACATGGATCATCCCATACTTAAGACCAACCCAAGTATTTCATCATTTTACCTTGACTACTTAATGAATCTCAGGTGTTTGCAATCTGTAACAGGTGTTTTCAATATACACTCTATAAGTTTGTCCTTGTCTCTCAAGGCTTCCAAATTACATTATCCTTTTCACCTGTGTAGCTTCATGATTGCTCCTGCTTAATCACTGTGACTTTCACGTACACATTTTATTTCTATTACTGTAAGTCCCATGTTGCATTTTCCTTAACATATATTTTGTGCAGCAGCAAAATAAAATATGCAGTGCTTTTTGTGCAACTGGCAAAAAAAAAAGCTTTAATCAGGAACAAATTTCTTTAAAACAAATCAATGAGAGAGTGAGAAATGTACGGGAAAAGTGACTACTGCTTTCTTTTAGTCACAACTTTAAATTAACAGTATATCATTGGGATCAACTTTCCCTAGAAGCCAAGATGACCAAACTGAGACTGTGATACTTTGGACATAACATGAGAAGACATGACTCACTAGAAAAGATAATAATTCTTGGTAAGGTAGAAGGCTGTAGGAAAAGAGGAAAACCTCATTACAGGTGTATAAATTCAATCAAGGAAGCCATGACCCTCAGTCTGCAAGACTTAGGGCTGTGAATAACAAGGTGACTTGGAAGTCCCTCATTCATGGGGTAAACATAAGTTGAATTGACAGTAATTAATAATGACAATAATTAGGATTGACTACCTGATGGTTCCACCAAGGAAGATACATGCATGAGGATGGGAGTAGGTGCTTTGGAGCCAACTATGCTGCTGAGTGCATTGTCAGTGGCATCCAGCATTCCTATGTATCATGACTTAAGGACTAACTTGCACCTAGAAAATTTGTGTAATAATATTCAACATTATATAAATAGTTGTCATCTCTGGTATAGTCCACAGTGCTATCACACCTCAGGAAAAGTGTCAATGTTGCTCTGGGCCTCCATTGCTGAAGCGAAGCACACTCTGGCCTTTCTTCTGCCACCAGCCAGGAAGCCAAGACCCAGTGGAAGGCTGCACCCTTTCCTCCCAGGAACATCATGGCAAGAGAAAAATTGGCCTGGTCTTATCCATCAACAGCAGAAGGAGCAGCTGCTTCTCTTGTGTTCCCTGACAAAGGAGAAAAACTGCTCCAGTGGTTATGCTTAGATTCATCTTCAATTCCCATTCCATTTTTTTCTTTTTTCTAATCATGTCTAATAGATTTTCTACTTTCAGGCAGGGGCTGTCTTCATAGGCATCCCACATTCTGAGTAGGGGAGTCCATTGATTCCCCCGATACAAGGCAAAGTCCTCTTAATGTAATCACAGGTTATTGCGTTACCTTTTAATCTATGCTCATCCATTTTAGACTCTTATTTATTAATCAATTTATATCCTAAATTCCTCCCGATAAAACAAAATACAACTAAAATAGTGGATAATGTAAAAGTTAAAATTAATAATCATATTAAAAACATTAATTTAAAACAGTTTTTTTAAAGCGTGTCAAACTATTATAATAATGATAAAATACAAATGCAGTGCACTACAGTTAAAAGAGCTTCTGCAACAGACAGTTAACTCAAAGGCCTGGGTAAACAGACAAAAAAAGCAGGGAGGGGGCCAACTGAACCTCCCATGGGAGTTTATGCCACAACCTGGGAGGGGATCACTGAGAAGACTCTCTCCTGTGTCCTTATCAAATGTGCCTGTGATGGTGGTGGGACTGAGAGAAAGCCCTCCCCCTGTAATTTAAAACTTGGACAGGCTCGTATTGGGGGATATGGATAACCTCAACCCAAGCCATAGTTTATGAAATAAGTAGGACTAGTTGTATTAGCAGCTCTTTGGTTTTCAACATGGACTCTAAATATGGGCTATGTACATATATGTACTTTCTAAAGGACTTATTTAGATGAATAAACTAATAAATGTCAAGTCAATATGTAAAATAATTTAATTTGGGGATAAGTGCACAAGCTAGGGGTGTATGTCAGCAGATATTCATTCAGGACACCCATGCACATTCACAGACCATGCAAAGACAGCACTGTATTATTTATAAATTTTATTGTTAAAGCCTTAAAACATACAGTCATTCTAAACACAAGCAATTGTTGTTAACTCATTACAAATCCACAATTTTAAACTCACGCAATATACCTTCATTACCTTTGGTGTACATATAATCTTAAATTTTATGTGCAGTGAGGGTACTCTGAATGAAGCAATATCACCTTTAATCATCCATCACTCTTGTTCTTTCCTTCTTCTATATCCTCCCTTTATCTTTTCCTCATCCCAACTTTATCCTTCTTCCTTATATTCCTTCCTCTATCCTTTGACTTCAATTCTTCTTTCCCTTCCTTTTCATCCTTCCCTTTCATTCACCTACCTACCTTCTCCTATCTACATACACACACCCTCTTCAACTTTCTCATACCCTCAAGTCAACCACCTCCTCATCTCTGTGTCATTCATCCTTCTTCCTTCACATACATTTTTACTTCCTTCTTGTCCTCACTGGATTATCTCTTGTTCTTACAGCCTTCCTTTATTCTCGTAAAATATAAATTAACCTTTACTCTGTTACATATGCTGTACAATACCTTAGTATATACATTATCCTAGTAGACTAGTTAGCTCTATATTTAGTTAGCTCTTTATTTTGAAGACTGTATTTAAAGCCAAGAGCTACTGCTCTATGTTTTTCAAATATTCACTGCAAACCACAACACAGTAAGGGTCTTCTTACATTATACAATAATGATGATGATGATGATCCTGCTTTCCCCCCCCTCCCCCAAGATTGGGACCCAAAGCAGTTTACAATTTAAAAGAACAATAAAATTAAAAACACAAAAAAATGAACATTAAAAGAAAATTAAACCATTTACAGTATTTAAAAAACACCCTCAAATTAAAAGAATAGAATTCAATAGAATAGAATAGAATTAAATTAAACTGTTTTTAAAAACAGTTCAACTAAGGGCCCTTGCAGACTGCCAGAAATAGTACAAATTGAGTCCACTTTAAGGGTTAGGGTTAGGGTTAGGGTTAGGAAATCATGGGAACTGTATTTTATTGTGGCACCAGAGCTTTCTGACAGAGAAGACTCAAATATCTCAGGAAAAAAATATCCCACGATTCCCTAGCACTAACTCTAACCCTTAAAGTGGACTTAATTTGCACTATTTCTGGCAGCCTGCAAAGGCCCTAAAACAATCCAGCACCCTCTAACCCAGTCTTTAAAAACCTTCTATTTTAAAAGCCTGTCTGAATAAAAAGGTTTTAGCCTGCCAATGGAAGGACAAGGAGGTGGCAATTCTGGCCTCCCTGGGAAAGGTGATCCAGAGTTTGGGGGCAACCACAGAGAAGGCCATCTCTCATGTCCCTGCAACTATTCTTGCAATGATGGTGTGACTGGGAGAAGAGCCTCCCCAGATGATCTCTGAGCCCAGGCCAGCTCATACAGGGAGATATCTGCCTATTAGCCTGGACTTGAGCCATATAAGGTTTTATAAGTCATAACCAGACTTTGAATTGTGCCCAGAAACAATTGCCAATGAAGCTATTTCAACAAACACATTGTATGATCTCTGTAACTTGCCCCAGTTAACAGTCTGGCTGAAGCTCTGTGGACTACCCAAAGTTTCCAAGCACTCCTCAAAATCAGTTCCAATTAGAGCATGTTACAGTATTCCATACAGGATGTAACTAAGATATATACCACTGTGATCAGATCTGACATCTCAAAAATCATTTAGCAGTTGGTGCACAAGCTTTAAAAGTGCAAAAGCACTCATGGTCACTGCAGAAATCCATGTTCAAAACTGAGTCCAGGAGTGAAGCTGTGTCTTCTGGGGGAGTTAACTCCATCTAACACAGGTTGAATCCCTTTTCCCTGATCTGCCTTACAATGGACCAAGAGCACTTCTGTCTTGTGTAGATTAAGTTTCAATTTGTTTGCCCTCATTACTAATAATAGATCCTGGTTTAGGACCAGGACAGCCTCCTTGGATTGGTGTGGAAAGGTGTAGCAGAATTGGGTGTCATCCACATATTGATGGCACCGCACTCCAAAACCTCTCCTGGAAGTTGAATGTGTATGTTAAATAGCATGGGGGGGGGGGCAAAACAGAACCCTGAGGGACCACACAGGCAAATGGCCAAGGAGTTGACCAAGAGTCCCCCAGCACCATCTTCTGGGTTCACCCTCCAGGAAAGAACAGAGTCATTGTAAGGAGTTTATTGATCAGGAAAAAGAGGCATTTTACCTCTTCTGGGTTCATTCCTCAATCTAGGATAAACCTGGATGTTATCACACATAATTCACCACTGATTCTGCTGTGATGCCACTGGCCGAATCCAGCCCAGGTCCAAGGATTGCTCAGCTGGCTAATTTTTAAAGTAGAAAAACTTCCATTTTCAAAAAAGTGCTGGCTGAATGCGGCTTCAACCCGGGCTCGATTTGACCGACAGCATCGTGGCAGCGAATTATGTGTTATAACATCTGGGTGTATCCCTGATTGAGGACTGAACCCAGAAGAGGTAAGGCACCTCTTTTGCCTGAGCGATAAGCTCCTAAAACAATGCCTCCAAGTCCCATCCCAGCAAGGCATCTAACAAGTATACCATGGTTGATGGTATCAAAAGCCTCTAAGAGGTCCTGCAGAACCAACAGGGACACATTCCTCCTGTTCAGTTCCCTGAGTCGCTCATCCATCAAGATGACCAAGATGACCTCTGTTCCATAGCCTGAAACAAGATTAAAGCAGAACTAGATAATCTATTTCATCCTCAAACCCCTGGAGCTGGGACACCACCACACACTCCAATATTTTGCCCCAAAATGGTAGGCTGGACACTGGCCTGATTCCACTTTAAAGTATGACTCCACTTTAACCACTCTGGCTACATCCTATGTATTCCTGGGATTTTTAGTTTGGTGAGGCCCTACAGTTCTCTTGCTGAGAATTTTAAATGCCTCTCCATAAACTGCAAATTCCAGGATTCCATAGGATGTTACCACAGCAGCTTGAGCAGAATCATAGCACTGTAGTTATGTAATGTGAAAGGTTCCCAGTATGACAAGTGAAAGCAGCCCTGGTGGTGCAGTGGTTAAACACTGGTAGTGCAGCCACAACACTGTAAATTCAATCCTAGAGGAGGGCTCCAAGGTCCACTCAGCCTTCCATCCTTTCGTAGGTCTGTAAAATGAGTACCCAGCTGGTTGGAAGCAATTGACTTACACATTGTAGACCACTTAGGGGGTGCTAGTTCACTGATAAGTGGTACAGAAATGTACTTGCTATTGCTATTGCTACTGAATATCACAAGGCGGGGGGGGGGAGCCCAAATCATATTTCTAAAATTCAGCTCTCAGTTAATATAATTATACATTATATTAACTATTGCTTTTTTATTAAAAAACAAAAAACAAAAACATCAACAGCTACTGTTGGCCCCTACTACAGTAGACCTATTGAATCAATGTAACCCACCAATATGTTAACTAACCAATCAACAATTGATTGAATGTTGCATAAGATGCACAGTTTAAACCAATTTCTTTCCAAGCAGCTGCCTAAAGGGAGCCCTAGTGGCACAGTAGTTAAACACCTGTACTGCAAGCCACAAGGTTGTGAGTTCAATCCAAGACAGGGCTCCAAGGTCCACTGAGCCTTCCACCCTTCTGTAGGTTGCTAAAATGAGAACCCAGCTTGTTGGGGGCATTGTAAACTACGTAGGGAGTATTAGTTCATTGGTAAGAGGTATAGAAAAGTACTTGCTATTGTTATTGCTATTCCAGCTGTTCTACACCACAATACCCAGTATCCAATCCCATTAGCATGGCCTGGGTGAAAGTGTTAGTTCTAGAGCTTGGAAAAGTAACTTTTCCAAGCTCTGGTTTTAGTCCAACACATCTGTACGTTTGAGAAAGATGGGTTAAACAATGGAGGAAATTTCAACTTTACTCAGTCATTTTCAACATTTCAGCAACACTCCCTACCACCTCTTAACTTATTTTAACTAGCCTCTTAAATGAGGTGCCATTATACTCCAAAGTAGTATTTCTTTGGCAATTATAAAAGTAAAAGGCAGCATAAACCAGGTCTTTGCTGCTAAATATATCTACATACCCAGTGCCAAAGAATGGGAAAATGCCAATGAGAATCTTGGGAGAAAAAATTCTTTAAAGGACTTGGAGAAGGGATTTAACATCTATAAAAGAACAGAAAAGCTGGCAATATCATCACCTATAAAACAGAATAAGAGTCATAGGTGTCCATGCAGAGGGAAACTTCATCCCCCCACAATCCTAAATTTATTTTTTTTATTTTAATGTATACCCTAAATGCACCAGATCCTGATTAGTAGTTGGTCAGCCCTGGTTAGCAGTTGGACAGATAACAGCCAATGAATATCAGGTGTATATTTCAAAGGATGGAACTGGTAAAAAAAAAAAACACCTCTGAGAATTCCTTGCCTAAGAAAACAGAATACAGACATATTTTAAATAAATACATAAATCCCCATGGAATTCATGGAGTCATCATAAGCTGACAAGGAACTTGAAGGCACTTGCAGAGAGAGAGAGAGAGATACAACCAGCAACTGATCAAAAAGTTTGGAGTGATTTCTGAGATGGCTCCTCCTGACAGTCTGACTATCAGACTTGAACTCCCTGTGTTGTTCTGGAGGAGAGCTGTTTTGGGTCAGTAGCAGTTGGAATGAATGCTGGTCATTTTGATCTAATGATGCTGTTTCTGCAAATTTGACATTGTTGAAAAGAAATGTATTCCTAGAAATACAATAATATATAAAATAGTAAGGTGTAGGTTTGCATAAATATGAACTTTAATGTTAGTATAGCTTGTATAGTTGTTTGTCATAGCCTTCAGGCTTCCCTTACTGTGTCATTTCCCCATTTTATAAAAGAGGAACAGTGAGCAACAATCTGTGGTATTACAACCCTATATTTATTGACTATATTATCTTGGCAGCCATGGGCATCTGCAGGTGGGAAAGCAAGGGAGCTGTTCTCAGATCAGCCATAATTCCCTAAATCTAAGCTTTTGTGGAGATGGTAAAGCAAGTCTCTATAGTGAAGTCAAAGGCTTTCACAGGTGGCAACCATAGTTTTTTGTGGGATTTTTGGGTTGTGTGGCCATGTTCTGGAAGAGTTTATTCCTGATGTTTTGCCACCAATGTGGGTGGCATCTTCTGAAGATGCCAGCCATAGCTGCTGTCAAAATATCAGGAATAAACTCTTCCAGAACATGGCCACACAACCCAAAAACCCCACAAAAAACTGAGGGCCATTGCAGACTGCCAGAAATAGTGCAGCTTGAGGGCACTTTAACTGTCCTGGCTCAGTACTAGGGAATCATGGGAACTCTTTTTTTCTGGGACATTGAGCCTTCTCTGTCAGCGAGCTCTGGTGCCACAATAAACCACAGTTCCCATGATTCCTTAGCACTGAGCCAGGATAGTTAAAGTGGCCTCAAGCTGCACTATCTCTGGCAGTCTGTAAAGACCCTAAGTCTCTAGAGCTTGTTAAAACCATGATATCAGGCAAAATGTGCTGCCAATATTATGTAAGCAACTAGCCTAATCTTAAAATATTTCAATGTTTTTACTTAACAAATTAAGGTATTTTTTCAGACTGGTCAAATAACATGGTCAGGAAGTTATGGTTTTTACTGGTTTTTATTACTTTTTAAAAATCCCATTAATCCAACATTTTTCTCATCAAAGGATGATTACGGCTTCAATGGTATCACTAGGGTTGGCATCACCTTGTGCAGTAGCTCATGGTGTCACCTGACTATTGACCTCCTTCCATACCATACAGAATCTTTAGGAATGTTTTTTATACTAATATTACTCATATATTGTAATTTCTATATATCACTGAATTTAATGACAATAGTTAATAATAATAATAATAATAAATTTTTATTTGTAGCCCGCCCCTCTGCTAGGCAATCGGGGCGGGGGACAGCAATAATTAAAACAGAACAACGTTAAAACATTCCCTCTCCCCTTAACCCCTACCTCCCCCCTCCCCATAAACAACTAGCAAAACACCCCTTTTCACCTTTAATTTACAATATCATACACATAGCCTAAATGTATTTACATGTTCATAGTTTCATGTGGTTAAAGTGAAAATTTGGTAAGATGTGCTATTTTCAAAGAAAAATTAAAAATAATAAAACATTTTAAGATTTAAAATTTAACTTTTAAAATTTAAAAAAACAACTGTGGCCTCTCCTTTCTCCTCCCACTGAACCTTGTCCCACTCGCCCTATCTCTTCTGCTGAGTTCCAACATTTTAAAGGGACACAGGAGAACTCCACAGTCTTGTTTCTTGGGGAGCAGTGGTGTCACCCACCTTAGGGTGACTCCTGGTGTTCACTGCACCCCCTGCACCTCTTAGTAATGCCCCTATGTTATTTTCCTGACTTTTTTTAATTCATGGCTGAAATTACTCCTGCCTGATATTATGCAGCACCTTTCTGTCTCACTTTTGGGCTGTGACTGCATATATGGTTTGACTCACCCTCTCTTCATTTTTCTGCTGGATTCACTTTGTTGCCAGATTCATCTTCTGCCTCTTTTTCTCTGCAACAAACCCTTGACATGTGCAAGGTCCTTTTACCACCCCACCTAAGGGAAGGGTGAGCTGGGAGAGTGAAGCCAGTTTTGTACATGCCCTCTCTGCATCTTTGTCATTCAGCCCATCTCCTCCTTTTCCCCACACTTCCTTGAGAGTTTGAATATTCTTTCCATCCCTACCCTTCACTCATTGGAAGCCTCAGACATGGCTGTTGGGAAGCCCATCCCTTACATCAGTGGTCCCCAACCCCCGGGCCGCGGCCCGGTACCGGTCTGCAGAACAAATGGTACCGGGCCACCCTGTTACTGCTTGTTTTGATTTAATAATCAACGCGATGCCGCACCCCCCCCCCCCCCAGTGGGCCGCAAAAAAATTGTCAAATGTTGACCGGTCCACGGCAATAAAAAGGTTGGGGACCACTGCCTTACATTGTTGCTGTTATTATGTGCTTTCAAGTTGTTTCTAACTTATGGTGGCCCTAAGGCAAACTTATCACCGAGTTTTCTTGGCAAGGTTTGTTCAGAGGATAGCCTTCCTCTGAGGCTGCTGAGAGAGTGTGACTTGCCCAAGGTCAGGCAGTAGGTTTCCATGGCTGAGTGGAGATATATGTACCCTGGTCTCCAGAGTCCTGATTCAATGCTCAGACCACTACACCACACTGGTAAAAACATATGAGAGAAGCAGGTT
Source organism: Phrynosoma blainvillii (assembly GCA_026167975.1). Taxonomy (NCBI): domain Eukaryota; kingdom Metazoa; phylum Chordata; class Lepidosauria; order Squamata; family Phrynosomatidae; genus Phrynosoma; species Phrynosoma blainvillii. The sequence continues at coordinate 320,304,456 of JANUYF010000002.1, read as the reverse complement.
TTGCTGTCATTAAACATCTAAAAAGTTGTAGTACTTCACTTTTAAATAATGTTTTAATCTGAAATCTTTAGAAAAAAATTAAGGGCCATTGAGGAGTAAAGGAAACAAGAATGGCATTGGGGAGCAAAATCAGGAGTGGTATTAGCACACCTTATATACACCAAGCATGTCCAGTGGTGACCCAGACATTTCACAATCTCACATTTAGACAGGCTAGCATTAAGAAGGGACAAAAAGCACCAATAATAATAATAATAATAATAATAATAATAATAAATTTTTATTTATAGCCCGCCCCTCTGCTCAGCAATCAGGGCGGGTTACAACATTTAAAAAACAACAGTTAAAAGACATTCCCTCAATCTACAACCCTCCCCCCTTAAAATCGAATTAAACTTGGAAAGAATTAAAATAGAACAAAATAAACAGCACAATAATGCTAAAAATTCGAGAAGAAAAATTAGGGGCAGAGTAAAACCACAGTTAAAAACTCATCCCTCTGGAAACGTTATTCCAGGAAGGCCTGTCGGAAGAGATCCGTCTTTACTGCTTTCTTGAAAGCAGCAAGTGTCGTAATAAGATGGGTCTCATCCGGCAGGCCATTCCAAAGTCTAGGGGCAGTGGCGGAGAAGGCCCTCTGGGAGGTCTGCGAAAGCCTAGTTTTTATCGGCTGGAGCAGATTCCTCCCAGAGGACCAAAGGGTGTGGGGAGGATCATACGGGAAGAGGCGGTCCCTAAGGTAAGATGGACCCAAGCCATGTAGGGCTTTAAAGGTCAAAACCAACACCTTGTACTGCGCCCGGAAACTAATTGGCAGCCAGTGGAGGGATTTAAGCACAGGTGTAATGTGCTCCCTCCTAGAAGTTCCAGTGATTAATCTGGCTGCCATGTTTTGCACCAGTTGAAGTTTCCAGGTTAGGCACAGGGGTAGCCCCATGTAGAGTGCATTGCAGTAGTCCAGACATGAGGTTACCAGAGCATGTACCACGGTTTCCAAGTCCCTCCTATCCAGATAAGGGCGCAGTTGGCATATCAGCCGAAGCTGATAACAGGTACTCCTGACCACCGCACTCACCTGACTAGTCATGTGGAGCGATGAATCAAGGAGTACCCCCAAACTGCAAACACAGTCCTTGGAGGAGAGTGTGACTCCATCCAGGACTGGAGACTGTATTCCCAAATCTGGTTTCAGGCCTGTAACTGTAAGTACCTCCGTTTTGTCTGGATTCAATTTCAATCTGTTTTTCCCCATCCAATCCATTACCGCTCTAAGACAGTCATTAAGAGGAGAGACGCCATCTGAAGTCTGAGACGATGATCTGGTCATGGAGAAATATATCTGGGTGTCATCAGCGTACTGAAGACACCGCGCTCCATGCCTCCGAATGATCTCACCAAGCGGCTTCATATAAATGTTAAATAACATCGGGGACAGGATGACGTCCTGAGGGATGCCACAATTAAGCTCTATTTTAGAAGAGTAACTGTCCCCGAGCCTCACCCTCTGGGATCTGCCCGAGAGGAAGGAATGGAACCACTGTAAGGCAGTGCCTCCAATTCCCAGCTCTCTCAGGCGATCCAAGAGGATGGCATGATCTATTGTATCAAAGGCCACTGAGAGATCCAAGAGCACCAACAGGGTCACACTACCCCTGTCAATGCTCAGGCGGAGGTCATCGGTCAGAGCAACCATGGCTGTCTCAACTCCAAATCCTGTCCTAAAGCTGGTTTGAAATGGATCAAGATAATCAGTTTCATCCAAGATTGCTTGGAGTTGGGAAGCAACTGCCGCCTCGATCACCTTGCTTAAAAACGGTAGCAAGGAAACTGGCCTATAGTTGTTTCTGTCCAGGGGATCCAGGGAAGGTTTTTTCAGGAGTGGCTTAACTGCTGCCTCCTTTAAACAAAATGGCATACTGCCTTCCCTGAAGGACACGTTGATTGTGTCCCGGAGGAACACTCTCAGCGCGTCCCCTCCCTGGACGATCAGCCAGGATGAACAAGGATCAAGGGGGCAAGTCGTCTTCCTCACCCTTCCAAGCAACTTGTCCACATCATCGGTACTCACAGACTGTAACTGATCCAGTAAAACACCATCAACTGAGTTACTGGATACCTCGTCTACGGATTCTGCCAAAACACTGGCGTCTAAGTCGGCTCTTATCCAAGAGATTTTATCTTCAAAGTAGATATTAAATGCCTCACAGCAGGCTGTCATTGGGTTAAGTAGGGGATTTGGCGCAGGAGGTACCAAGAACCAGTGAAAAGTAAAATGAACAATCTAGGCTCCCCTGGAACTCCCAAGATGGATCAAGCATGGCCATATCTCCATTCCCTGCCAAAAGTATTCCATGGATGACTCTAAACTCAACCAGTGTTTCCTAGAAGGAAGAAAATAATTCTAAAACAGGTGGATCCTTTTCTGGATGAATTTAGTAAAGCTGTTAATGATATGATATGGGCAACAATGCCACACAATTCCCAATGCAGTCTTAAGCACTACATTTCTTCATTTGAATTACCAAATGCCCACCAAGTGGATTATACAGTTGGAAGGGGGCCTATAGGGCATCAAGACCACCACCACCCAGCCACTCAGTGCAAGAATTCCAGACACAACATTCCCAGCAGGTATCTATCCAGCCTCTTTCTGAAGATGTCCAGAGAAAGAGACCCCACTATCTCTTTAGGTGATGTCACATTTTGTATTACTGCATTTCTGGTAGCAACAAAAATGGAAGCAGGGATAATGAGAGCTTAAAAGTCCCCATGACACAGTTGGACATTTCCACTTCCCACACTATAGACTCAGTGCAAGTATTACTGGTCACTTTGAAGTTGAGAATGGGGTTTTGGCTCTTGTTTTCTGATAGATATATTGAACAAAAGGGAGGAAAGAATTATTTGTATTATTTGTTTATCTTGCATGGGTTACCTACAGTACATTGGGGAAGACTGGACAGGGTAACGTGTTTAAATAGAGGTCTCATTGGCAGATAAAGGTGGAAGAGAGAAACAAAGGGACATAAGTAACCACTCAGCAGATTCCTCTTTTCTTGAAAAGCAGGTTCCTTGACAGGTATCTAGGATTGAATGGGAGACGAATTCCCTCTGGGACTGGTTCAGAGCTGGATTGACATCATAGGGTTTCAGGGGGGATTGTCTTCAGAGTGCCCCCTGGGTCATAACAGACCAGCCAACACGTAACAGGCTATAGACATACAGCATAGCATCTGGGTTTGGGTGCTCACCCTGATAGTTCAGGAGGAGGTCAAAGATGACCACTGCCTAAGCTCAATTTTACGCCAGGAAGTCCTCATTGCAGGTTAAATATTAATCAAATTAATAAATAAATATGGAATTGTGAAGTAGGCTTTCATGGCCGGCATCCATAGTTTTTTGTGGGTTTTTTGGGCTGTGTGGCCATGTTCTAGAAAAGTTCCTTTCTGATGTTTCGCCAGCATCTGTGGCTGGCATCTTCAGCCACAGATGCTGCCAAAACATCAGAAATGAACTTTTCTAGAACATGGCCACACAGCCCGAAAAACCCACAAAAATGTGGAATTAATTTATCCCATATCTTTATTTCTAGTGGATGTACAGTCTTTTTCCCCATCTGCTTCTTACATTGTTGTTGCTTTATAAAGGTCCCCCATTCCACATAAAGTTTGATTGTAGTTCATGATACCTCATTTACTACCAAATTCAATGACTAAGAATTTTCTTCACACAGTTTGAAGGGTTCTGCATGTCACTGGATAGGACGCTAAAACACACAGGGTGTAGGCTATGAATACAAATCATGCTCACATCCCACTAAACAACTTTGCATCCTATCCATCAGGGCCTCGTAGAAAGGTTTTGATGATTTCACATGCCATTTTTAAACATATGTTTTGATATTATTGGATCCATGTGAACTACCAATTAATAAAAGAATCCTGACACATTATAACAACCAGCAGAATCTGTTGTTGTACCTTTGATTGCATGCATGCTTGCAAACTTTCTTTGTCATTCATCTTCACTGAGGAATACTAAAACTTCCTTCCACTGCCCTTTTGTTTAAAAAAGAATTTAATCTTAATTCCATAAATGGAAGGGGAAAACTCAAGAGAGAAATTCATATAGACTATGTGATATAACATGCTTGCAGTGATTAAATCATACACTATGGAGAATATTGTTCTATGAGCTGCAGGAGAGGTAAAAGAAACAATGATCTGTTTAAATATTCATTTTTCTTTGCAAAATTGCCTACGGACTAATTCCATTATTAAACATGACTGAGTGGCTTTAATATGCTAATGATAGATTATGTCACAGCAACCTATTTCAATAATTGGTTTCCTTTCAGCTCCATATAGATTAATGGCATACTTATGGCAATTATTAAAATTCATTGGAAGAAGGGGAAAAAGGCTATTTTAAAATTAATCCAAAATGATGAGAGCAGCTACAGTTAGCTAAGAGTCAAGCTTGATGTGATGGGGCAAACATGTGTCCTTCCCATTTACATCCATGGGGCCAGTGAGGGCCTTGGAATTTGCTAGTACATAGGTTTTATGGGTTTTTCAGGCTCTGAGGCCATGTTCTAGAAGAATTTCTTCCTGATGTTTTGCCTGCATCTGTGGCTTGCATATTCATGGAACCCTGAGTATGCCAGTCACTGATGCAGGTGAAACATCAGGAAGAAATTCTTCTAGAACATGGCCTCACAGCCTGAAAAACCCACAAAAACCCATGGATGCTGGCCATAAAAGCTTTCGACTTCATATGCTAGTACATAGTCTGGATAACATGAAAGAGGGTATTAGCAAAGTCGTGGAAGATAAGGGTTATATATTTCCTCAAATATTGAAGGCAATATGCCCCTGCATATTAGTTGCTAGGCAGAATGAATGGAAGGATGTTGTTGCCCTCACATCCTATTTGTGTGTTTTCCACAGAAAAGCAGTTTGTCCCTGCAAGAACAGATTGGCCCTGCAAGAACTAGTTAAGCCTTTGGCCTAATCAAGCATGGTGTTTGGTTTGTTCTTAGAAATAAATGAAACATTTAGGAAATGATTGATGGGCACCTCTACCCAGCCCCTTGCCTCACTTCCCAGATGTTTGAAGCATATTTGTCTGTCCCTGGCTCACCACAAACAGGGGTATTGCTACAGGGGGAGTGTCGCAGCAGTTTGGACCCATAGCCATTGCTGAAGCAATTTGAGTGTGCAGAAAACTCAGAAGTTCACTTCTCTACGCTGAGGAGGGAAAAACACCAGGCAGCCTTGAGTTGTCTCACTGCTGGAATGTCTCCTTCCAGCCTCCCATGAAACAGACTGTAGACAGGATTTAACTCCAAAGAGGTTCATTTATTCTTCAGTTGCAGTATACAAAGAAACTATGTACATGCATATCCAGCACCAGCAGGAACAGAACAACAACAATAATAAGAGAGTAGTGGAAGAAGGAAAAAGAGAGAGAGAGAGCAAGTCCAGCCCACTACATACTGTGTTTTATAGACATTTGCTATTCAGCCACAGAGTCCAGTCTCTTCTTGTGACATGTAGTCACGTGAGTTGTAGTTCTCAAAACATGATGACCTAACCTGTTTACAACTTGTCTACAAGTTCTCAGACACATCCTGACCTTGGACTCTGTTATGTTGTTTTGTATCACAGCTGCAGAAAACTTTCCCAGCTAACAAGCTGCAAGTGCCCTGTAGTTCCCTTATTGTCACTTTCCCACATCTGGACATTTACACACAAGTTACATTTTCCAACAGGGAAGGGGGGAAATTAGGACATTGTCTCCCATGTAAGATTCTGCCACCCTAGATTAAATTGGCCTTAAGTCACCAAATGTCTAGCATTTCAGAGAGTGAGAAACTGAAAAATGCTCATACTTAGAACACTTATATTTTATGTGTTTGCATTCCCTTGGTAATTTTGCCTGCTCCTTTTCTTTGGATGCCTAAACTCTATTTCTAAATGCTCAACTCAAGTTTTATATACTTGTAAATGCTAGAAATTAGATGACTGAAGGAAAATAAAAGGACAGAATACTTAATTGGAGATAACAACCTCATCTTCCCAGCCCACCCCATAGCTACACTCCTGGCCCCATCTGGGATTGGAGTGAAGTGGTAATGGGCTGAATGGGGCAAAAGTAAGACTGTCTTCCCATGTAGTCTATTTACTGTTATATTAATACACACACCAAAGGCCCATTCATATTACAGAATTATAGCAGCATGATTCCATTTTAGCAACCATGTTTCTATCTAATGGAATCCTGTTCAGGGAGAGACATATAGAATTCTCCACTAGAGCATTTAGTGTCTGACCAAGATACAACCCAAGGATTTCATAAGAAGCAGTCACAGCAATTAAGTGGACCATAACACTATAATTGTGTAGTATAAATTGGCTCTAGGCAGCCATCCTATTAATGAACAGTGCAGCTGTAGGTCCAGTTTGCAGAGCTGCAGAACTAACTTGCATGCCCAAATTTGCATGCTGCCTGCCCCCAACACTAGGGGCATCATTAGGGAGGTATATGAAGTGTGGAACACATTGGGTGAGACTCTAAGGGGGGGGGGTGACACCACTGCTCCCCAAACATCTATCTTTTGACAGAAATGAGCTGTGGCATTCACCTGCACCCCTTCAAAATGTTGGCGCTCAGTGAAAGAGATTATTTGAGGTGCGCGAGGGTCAGTGGGAGGAGAAAAGAGAGGGCTCAGGTTTTTGGTTTTTTAAATCTTTTAAATTTTTCTTTAAAAAGTCACATTTTACCAAATTTTCACTTTAACCACATGAAACTATGTAATGTAAACACATTTAGGTTGTGTGTATAATATTGTAATTTAAAGGTGTAATTTTAATTTTGCTAGTTGCTTATGCCACAACTATTGCCATAACATTCTGTGATATGCAGAAATTACAATTTATCAGTCACATTAGTCCAATGAACATTACCAAGGATTCTGTATGGGAGGAGGTTAATGAGGGAGGTGACACAATGAATTACTGCACTGGGTGACACCAACTCTAGTGATGCCACTGCCTAACACATAGTTGGGAATGTCTGAGATCAGACATACAGGGGAATATTTGAGAAGCATCTACTTTGTCCCTATACCCACATCCATGAGGATGACATCATCCTCTAAGTTCTCCAGAGAACCCCATAGGGACATAACCAGTTGCTTCTCTGATTTCTGCTACTCTCCACCAGCCTTTATATGTCCATGTTGGGGGTGGGCAGCATAGAAAAGGTGGGTTTACAAGGAGAGGACACTGGTGATGTGGCCTAGTTCTGCCTGTGGAATCTTTATGAAATGTGTCCATGATACAAGATCTTGGCCACTCATTTTATATATGAATGGAGCACTCACATATATAATAGCCTGACCACAATGTGTTTGACTCTTACAGGATACAAATGAACGCACTAATAATAAATTCACAGAGAGGTGCTGTGGCTACTGGGACAACAGATTCCTTGGCTTAGATTCATTCTTACTCTAACAGAATGATGTGGTTGCTATGGGGTTTCCATCATAGAATTGCTGACTTATCAAGTGCCAGCATACCCATAAAAATTATTCATTACTTACTCTTGGCTTCGCACACCTGTAAAAACAGTCAAAGGAGGCAAAAGACTGTGAATAAACCTTGCTCTGTTTTTACATTTTTATTCAATCATTACAGCAGCATCATAGTATAAAGCATATTAAAAGAAAGATACTGGGCACTCAAAGCAGTGTATTTAAATGGAAAGTAAGTCCCAACAGAATTTATCTGTTAAGTCCCAATAGAATTTAGTCCCAGCTAAATGTGTGTAGGGATGGAGTCTTGTTTAACCATCAATTAGGCCTGTGATCCATTTAATGGGAAAAAAGCAAAAAGTATCTTGCTTCTGTCCTAAAGTATAATTAATGTTAGCATTTTCATAACTGCAGAATTGACTAGAATTTCACACTGAAATGCTGCAGCATGCTGTGCTTTAAAAATGCTGCAACTAGAATTTTTTATTTCTATGTTATTAATAAATCTTAAGAACATATGTTAATTGAATTCCATACAGCCAGTCCACCAAAAGAATGAACACCCCTAGTGGAACAAACATCATCTTCCCTGTGCAGATGCTTACATACTTCCAAAATCTCCTCTGAAGGACTGAGGAAGTATTCAGAGAAGATTTGGGGGCACTTGAGAAGATGGAAGTGGAAGGAACGGAAGAGTAAGTAAATTAGGAAGTCCTTTGTATGATACTGAATGATGCCCAACATGAACTAATTTGAACAATAATGCCAGTTCTGTTAATATGCAAATTGAAATTATTCAAAATTTGAAGGACTGGCAGGATTTTTAATATTCTGACAGGAAACAAATTAGTCAGATTAGGCATGAAGCAAGGTCATAGAACTGAAGTGTGCCATATGACTCTTTATCTCGTTGGCACCAATTTACTCCACAACTAGACTTTATCCCAGTGCTAGCTACTGGGCTATTCATGCTGCTATGAAATTGCAACACTGATACCAGGAAGGCAATTTCCCAGGCAGTCTACACACCATTCTCAAACCTAGTTGTGTCTGTAATGGTGAAATGGCCCATTACTACCATGAGCCCATGGTTCTCTTTAAGACATGACCATGACATGAGATTATATCTCTTCATTCTCCACAGAATGGATCTCTTCTGAGGGCCATTTCAAGGCTACCTCATAGTTACCTTCTCCTTCCCCAAAACCTTCCTTTTCCATATCAGCAGAGCAACTGTTGCCTTGAGAGTGAGACACTACAGGAACTTTCCCAAAGGCCATGCACAATAGCCTGTCTGCCTCTCCTAAGTCCTCCAGATCAGATATCTTGTAATTTGAGATCAAGGAGCTCATTGCACTGAGTACACAACAACAAACTGTCCAGGAGTTAAATTGTCACTTATGTGTTCTTCTGTACCTTTCATCTGATGACTTTCTAACTCTCTGTATCACGAAACACATCTTCTTTTTCTTAAATTCATGGACAATTGACAATTGAGTACATTTTACTGACAAAACAAGATCCAGACTAGAGATCACTTTTCTATACTTCCTATTTATCATGTTAGCAAAAGCTACAGTAGCAAATGATGATTATCTGTAAATTTCTGAGAGTATAGCAGAAACAGATAAGACACAATAATTACTGTGAGCTATTTAATTGTGAGGAGTATAAAACACAATAACTATAAATATCGAGACTGAAAAATTTAATCAATTCTATCAGTAGATCAATCAACAGGAGCTTCAATTGCAAACTAAAATTCCCCCTCTCCCCATTAAACAGTGGAGTCAAGACTGAAGGGCACACTATTATTCAAGCTGCACAATACACCAGCTTCTCTGTGATTAAATAGCACCATTAAGAATGGCTTCTCCTTCAACAATGTATCTAAGACAGGAACATATTTTATCCATTTTAGCAAAGATTTGGGCAACTATGGCTCTCCAAACTTTTTTTTTCTTTACTGGAACTCTCACCATCCTTTACCATTAATTATTGGCTGATGGCAACTCTAGACAACAAATGGTAAGCCCTATTGTAGCATAAGTTCCTTTGTAGCACCAAAACTGATAATACAGAATTCTACCTTTGTTTCCAACTGATGCCAAAGAGCCTGTAGAAATCCTAGATCACTATCTGGATGCAATGGGAGATTAGATGTGAGTGAACAAACTGGACAGCAGGTTTAATATATCTTTTCAATCTGGCTGTTATGAAAATATATTTGTTTTACTGGTGGGCTATATTTTTAATAGTGGGCTTATTTTATGTATGTATGTGCATGTATGCACACACATGCACACACACAAACACAAAATCTGCTCATGGAAGCTTTAGTACTATCTATCTATCTATCTATTGTTTTTTGTGGGGGTTTGGGGCTGTGAGGCCGTGTTCTAGAAGAATGTATTCCTGATGTTTTGCCTACATCTGTGGCTGGCATCTTCAGAGAATGACGAAGATGCCAACCACAGATGCAGGCAAAACTTCAGGAATACATTATTCCAGAACATGGCCTCACAGCCTGAAAAACCCACAAAATCTATGGATGCTAGCCATGAAAGCCTTCGAGTTCATATCTATTTGTTGTTTATTGTTAGCTGCCTTCCAGTCAATCTTGACCTATGGTGACCCTGTGAATGAGATGTCTCTGAGCCTCCCTATCCTCTACCTTTCTGCTCAGGTCCTGTAGATCAGGCTTGTGGTCTTTCTGATCTATCTGGCACGCAGTCCTCCTCTCTTTCTACCGCCCTCTACCTTCACCAGCATCATTGTCTTTTCTAATGAGTCATGCCTTCTCATGATGTGGCCAAAATCCAACAGCCTCAGTTTAGTCATCTTGGCTTCCAGGGAGAGTTCAAGCTTTATATGTTCTAGTACCCATTTGTTTCTCTTTTTGGCATCAACAGTAGCACCTTCTCCAGCACCACACCTCAAATGGATTCATTTTCTTTCTTTCTGCTTTCTTCACTGCCCAGCTCTCACATCCATACATGATAATGGGGAATGCAATGGCTTGGATGATTCTAACTTTAGAGTTCAGCTGTATATCTTTGGACTTTAAGGTCTTGTCTAGTTCTTTCATAGCTGCTCTTCCCATTCATAGTCTTCTGATTTCTTGATTTCTCCATTCTAATCAATGTTTTATCCAAGGTACAGGGATAACTATTTTGATTTTCTCATTATCTAGGTTGAATTTATATCTTTCTATGCATGCCACTTATTTTGGCCTTGGCTGGGCTGAAAAAATGGCTTTGTAAGTTGTAGGCATATCATGGTCTACCTTTTGCCCATCCCTAATTACAAGAATGGTCTGAACTTTCTATAGCTCTCTAAAGACCTTGTTAAGATTTCAATATGTACATTTTCTAAAAACCTTCACTAAAGATCACAATTTCTTTATTTGAAAAAATAAAATGGCCAGGAGGAGAAGTGACTTTTTTATTTTGTCTAATATTTAATTTGTGTTAGCACTCCTAATTTTGTTAAATATCTTTCTCTCTTGGGTTAGCTGCTGAATAAAATAATATTAAGCAAAACAGGCCATGTTTTGGAACACAAGAGAATTTATTATTCAGAGCAGCTAAAATTACAAAGCAATTGTTTGCATAGTTATCTAAAATGAGCTTTTGGGAAAAAGTCCCATGGTCTGTGTAAAATTAATCTTAAATGAAGTATATTTAATATGAAAAGTATTCCCAGTTCATAGTATCTTGGAATAAAAATTTAACTTTTCAAAATATATATAAATGGATTTTAGATTACATATAGATGAAGTGCAGTGAAACTATGCCTTGGATCCAGAATTCTGAACTGAAGCTAGGGACAGTGTGAGAGAATACTGCAGACACTGTCTGTAGACAAAAAGAGGGAGAGAGAGGGAGGGAGGGAGAGAGAAAGAGAGAAAGCATCAATGGATGGGACATGAAACTCTTCAAGCAGTTAAGGACAGAAGAGAACAAATGTAAAAAGTGATAGAAATAAAGTCAAAACTGTGAATACAACTGTTCAGTGACTTTAGTGCAGGAGCAAGGAGAGCTAGTATAATACTCAGTACAGAGAAATAGAAGATGTCTACAATATCTACAACAAAGGATGGTTGTTTGTTTGTTTTTACCATATATGGATTGAGAAGTGCTAAATCTGCCTTTTCTCCACATTCAGTCTATTTGCATTTTTTTTAAAAAAATATTTGGCACAAATCACATTTGAGATTTGAACTGAAATGGACAGATGTGAGCATCTTTTGAGTGCTTAATTCTGAAAACTCTGGGTTTGAATGCTTTACATACAAGACAACACTATTATATACTGGGAATAGCTGTAATTACTGGATTTTGCCCATAGTCTAAATCTTCTAGGGGAGAATTTCAATTTTAATTTTAATTCATTTAATTTGAGGAGATTTCACCCAAATATGACAATTTCTTCATTTCTGACACAGAAAGGGGTTTAGAAAATGTGAATGTTCTAAAGGGTGAAACTAGAAGAGTTCCCGATCTGCTTACTGCACTTAGGTCTCTGAGACCTAGTTCATCTGAGTAAAAAGTAAATGAGTTCAAAGTAAATGCAAAACATCATCACTAACAGCATTACAGCACTATAAGGGGTATCTCTAAGCAGATTCTATAATGAATGAATTTGTACAATCAGTATGCAAAAACACAAAGCAAAATGAGATGAAAATCATTGCTAGTCCTGAAGGTTAAAAAAATACAGTGAGAAGCCAGTGGTAGCAGAAGTTTGGGGTCTAAAAAAAAACTGCTGCTGAAATGTGCTTTTACTGGATCATCATAATATTTGCCACTTACAGACTAGCAAAATTTAAGAGAGTGTGGGTTCATCCCATGCTTTCATCTTTTTTCTGGCACTGGTTTACAGATGGTGATATCTGCCTAAATTGCAAAGTCATCCCTGATATAATGAGTTTCTAATATCTACGCTGTTCTTTCCATTTCCTGTTAAGCAAATTTTCTGTACCCAGCAGCTAAAAGGTGATGCTGAGGGTGAAATGTGGGTTGCTTGTCCTCCTGAAAGGTCCCAATTTTCACAATACAGTGTCGGTAAAATATTTCCTCTTTTTCTTTTCATAACTCCAGAGGGAATTGATATCACCATTTGGCACTAAAAGGAGTCACAAGCGCTTAGGTTTTGATGCTCATCACTACCATGGAGAGGCAGCCATGGAGAGGAAGAAGCAAAAGAACAGCAACAAAGCTTTTCCTCCCTTTCTCCCAGGAGAAGTACTGACTTTGCAGAATAAGACAAGGGCAGAGGAAGTTCAAGATTTTCCATACCTTGGCTCAGTTAACCAGAATGGAGACTGCAGTCAAGACAAAAAGGCTAGAACTTGGAAGGGAAGCTGTGAAGGAACCATACAAGATCCCGAAGTGTAAAGATATATCATTGAACACTAAAGGATGGTCAATGCTATAGTTGTGAAAGCTGGACATGAAGAAAGCTGATAGGATGAACTCAACTCATCTCAAATGTGGTGCTCGAGAAGAGTTCTACATATAGCATGCACTGCTAAAAAGATAAATAAATGAGCCCTAGAGCAAATCAAGCCTGAACTCTCCCTAGAAGCCAAGATGGCTAAACTGGGACTGTTGTACTTTGGACATATCATGAGAAAACAAGACTCATTAGAAAAGATAATACTTGGTAAGGTAGAAATACCAAGATAATACTTGGTAAGGTAGAAAGCAGTAGGAAAAGAAGAAAACTACATTTTGAGCCTGGAAGACCTGAACAGGGTTGTTGAGGACAGGGTGACTAGAGGTCTCTCTTTCATAGGGTCACCATATGTTGAAGTCAACTTGATAACAGTTAATAACAAAGAGGAAGCTATGTTGAACATTAAAAAAAAATCATTTTCCTTGCACTCCCCCCCCCAAAAAAAACCAATCCATACTGTGATAATACCTTTCTAACCAGTCAAAAATAGATCTTTTCATTGGGCAAAATGGTACAAAAAGTACACAGTGAAAGGTAAAGAAAAGAGGGAAAGAAGAAGACAGTCCTAAATTCATTACTTCTGCATGGTGTCTTGAGACATAGAGGAGTCTACAGCCTTTCAAATGAGGACCATCAGTGTTGCAACTGTGTTGGCTTTTACCCAGAACAGGGGTTAGACTTGCTGGAAAGTGAAAAAGAAAAACAGTTTGTCCCTTTTGGAAATACAATACCCCAGGATAAACTTAGGAGCTTATCACATTCACAATTAAAACGTCTTACCTGAGCCAGCTTAAAATTTAAAACAGGCAGCATCCTGATCTTATCACAAGGATTTAGTCACCCAACTTGTTGCCTGGGTCCGGCCCAGGTCCATTCCCGCTCACAAGGGTGCTCAGCACACCTCTTTTCAAAGTCGGGAGCTTTCTGGCTTAAGAAAATGGCTGCCAGAGTGCCCCTGTGAGCGGGGCTAGACCCGGGTGGCAAATTTGGCAGCTAAATCCTTGTAATAAGATCAGGATGCCACCCATCTTAAATGTTAAGCTGGCTCAGTTAAGACGTTTTAATTGTGAATGCGATAAGCTCCCTAGATTTGTCTCCATCCTGGACAAAGTTCACAAGCTCCTTTGTTTCGAGGAATACAGAAAGCAGCTATGGCCTCACACTGGTAGATTGCTTGAGTAATCATTTAATTTGTTATATGCATGTAACCCTATTTTTCTACACAAAATATTCAAAATGGCTTACAAAATACACTACTAAAAGATTGTGCCATAGGTCTAATATTCTACATTTGACTCAGCTCTGACAAAGCATCTTAATAATGATTGTCCTTCTTCCATGAAGTCTACATACCCTCCAGTTCTCCTGATTTGGAAGAAAAAGTCTTTATTAACCCTGTCACCCTACTTTTCAACTGCTTTTTAAATATCCTACTTTCTCTCTCTTCCTCTCACTTTCCTTCCTTTGTTATCAGATTACTTCCTTGCTGCTGAGTTCAAAGTGCAAAAGTAGTTTCCCATCAATTAACTCAGCAGGAGGAAGAGAAGAAGGAAGGCAGAATCTTGCCCTTGTGGAAGATCAGGCAAAAGCAAACTCTTGCAGCCTCTCCTAGCTTGTGTGTTATTTTTCATTTATAGTTTTTGCTTTCTTGATCACACTCTGATGTTGCCTGCTCACACTCTTTCCAATTTTTATCTGTGCAATATTGGAAGGTATCTTCCCTATGGTCTAGCTAACCTATGAGGCAGTGATCCCAGAAATATGTACAGCACAGCACTCTTAAAAACACTTTCACTTTTTTAGCTGGACACCATTTTAAGTGAAGCTGCACGATGTCACCAACAAGCATCCCACGCTAACCTGGCTGTAAACTCTTCACAGTCACTTCCTCACAGATTACAAACAGATTTTTGCCTCCTGCACCAGAATGAGATATTTAAAATTTAAGTGAATCCCTAACGTTAAAAATCTAGACATTTGCTTGGAATTCTTCATGAAACATAAATTCATTTCCTTTTTTTCAATTTAACAAAAGATGTGACTTAAAATTCAAAACACAGCAGGTGCTCTATAACTGCTTTACAATTTTCAGGTTTCTCCCCTCAAATCCTTTAGCTATATGCACAAGTATTTATCATTGGCAAATGTGGAGGCATTCCACTGAGCAGATTTCATAGTTTTATGTTTCCATATGGGAAAGAGAATCACTACATATGAAGTGTACAAGCAAGCTGGTTCAATCTATCTCACTACCAATTAATACCTAGAGAGATATCCCATCTCATGTTCATTTGGTTTCATTTACTTATTCTTAGTCACAGTAGATCAGATAGCTTTCATTTAAGAACCCACGAAACATATTTCTTCCATTAATATAATTTGTGGTGCAATAGCTAGAAACCTACCACTGAGTGACTCCAGCCTTGGCTGGATGTCACAGCATATCTGCACACCTCATAAAAACTCTATGAGGCCATTATATTAAACTGATGCCCTTCAGTTGCCCCAAAGATAGGTCATTTACCCCCTCATTTAGAATTTTTTAAATAAACACTCTGATTTGTTAAATTTTAACTCAGGTGTAAACATTCTATGCAGTGATAGAAATCTACTCTGAAATATCTTGGTCCTTGAAATATCTTGGTCCCACACACTTCATGATCTTAAAGGTCAAAACCAGCACATTGAAGTGAGCCTGGAAACAAAATGGTAACCAGTGAAGTTTACAGGGCACATTCCAGAGAGTGGTACTAGGAAATTCTTCTCATTCCCATGCCTCCTAGATGATTCCCGTGGGGTGCCTCATTTTATCCCCAGTGTTGTTTAATGTTCATATGAAGCCATTGGAAGTGCTCATCAGGAGAGCACAAAGTGGTTTGATGCCAATTACAGCAACTCTACTCCTCTTCCACATCTGAATGAGATTCAGCCATCAAGCCTTGTCTAATGCCTGGATGAAGGATGAAGACTAATAATCTGAAATCAAATCCCACTTAGACAGAGGCATTGTTCTCTCATTTCAGAAATGGGCAGGCTACCTGTTTTAGAGAGGTTTACACAGTGCAGAGGCACTTCCAGATTCAATTTTTTTGCTCACCCCATGTGACCACTAGAGCTGAGAATGCCTTTTATTAGCTTTGATTGTTCTTAGAGTGCTGGTGGCACAATGGCTAAATGCCTGTACTGCAACCACTCACTCACAAACCCCAAGGTTGTGAGTTCAATACCAGCCAGGGGCTCAGGGTCGACTCAGCCTTGCATCCTTCTCTAGGTTACAATGAGTACCCAGCTTGTTGGGGGTAATTGGCTTACACATTGTAAACTGCTCAGGGAGTGCTTAGTTCACTGACAAATGATATAGAAATGTGCTTGCTATTGCTATTAAAGATAGTTTGGCCAGTGGTTCACATATAGGTAACCTCAACTATTAAACTATTACGTGTCCTATATCAGACTGCCCTTAAGGTTGGAATGGAAACTGCAGCTAGTACAAGAAGGCTTCATATTGCTACCAGTATATAACACATTCTGAAGGAAGTGCACTAATTGCCTGTTATCACTGTGCTGGGTTTGTTGTTAGTATACTCTAAACAACATGGGATCTAGGCATCTGAGAAACCACTTTCTTCCTTATAGACTTCCTTATAGACCTAGTCAGTCCTTATAGTCCTCTGGAAAGGTCCTCCTGGTGTTATGGACTGGTAAGCTGGTCTTTGCACTTGTTCAAAGCAGTGTTCAACATGGCAGAACACACAATGTGGACTACTCTTCCCTGTGACATAAAACATGTGCCAACAATTCTTATTTTTAGGCATATATGAACTACATAAAGGAGTCAAAAAAATGAATGACACATGGAATGAAGAATCATATGAAGATTAATCCCAAATTTTGGAAAGAAAAGGGGGAGTGGCAGTCAGAGAAAGTGAAAAGAATAAATCACCAGGAACAGACGATATCCCAATTGAACTGCTTCAGACCACACTAGCAGATTCAATTCCAGTGTTAATCAAAATATGCCAACAAATATGGGGATTAAAAATTAAAAACAATCAATATACATCCCCTTCCACACACAAAAAGGAATCACAAAAGACTGCAGAAATAATAGAACCATAGAATTAATTTCTCATGAAAGCAAAATTATGCTCTGCAACATAGATTCCAATCATATATCAAGAAAGAGAATTGTCAGATGGGTAAGTGGGGTTCAGGAAAGGAAGAGGCACTAGAGACCACATCACCAACATATGATGGATAATGGAGTGAGCCAAGAATGTGGCCTCCAGCTCTTTTGGGGACATGGCGTTCAGACGACGCACACCCCCAGAGTGGGCAGAAGCTGTACAGAGAATGCACTGAGCTGGGAAAAGCCTGCACAAAAAGGAGTAGACCTCTGGCTGCTCCTTTTGGCCAGTCTGCTTAACATATTTGATAACACCATACTACTAGCAGAAAGCATCATAGACTTGTAACAATCACTAAAGAAAGTCAAAGAAGAAAGGACAAACATAAAGAAAACAAAAATAATGATCATGGAGGATTTCATAGAATCATAGAATTGAAAGAGACCACAAGGGCCATCCAGTCCAACCTCCTGCCATGCAGGAACTCAAAATCAAAGCAGCCCCGACAAATGGCCATCCCGCCTCTGTTTAAAGACCTCCAAAGAAGGAGACTTCACCACACTCCAAGGGAGTGTGTTCCACTGTTGAACAGCTCTCATTGTCAGGAAGTTTCTCCTAATGTTGAGGTGGAATCTCTTTTCCTTTAGCTTGCATCCATTGTTCCAGGTCCTGTTCTCTGGAACAGCAGAAAACAAGCTAGCTCCCTCCTCAGTATGATATCCCTTCAAATATTTAAACAGGGCTATCATATCACCTCTTAACCATCTCTTCTCTAGGCTAAACATACCCAGTTTCCTAAGTCATTCCTCATAGGGCAGACCCTTCACCATTTTAGTCACCCTCCTTTGGACATGCTCCAATTTTTCAACATCCTTTTTGAATTGTGGTGCCCAGAACTGGACACAGTATTCCAGGTGAGGCCTCATCAAAGCAGAATACAATGGCACTATTACTTCCCTTGATCTAGATACTATACTTCTATTGATGAAGCCTAAAATCACATTGGCCTTTTTAGCTGCTGCGTCACAATGTTGACTCATGATTTCCACAAATTCAATTTAGATAACTACGAGTTAAAGATTTCCCATACTTTGGATCAAACATTGATCAGAGACTGTGGTCAAGAAATCAGAAGAAGATTAGAAATGGGAAGGGAAGTTATGAAAGAACTAGACAAAATCCTATAGTTTAATAGATATACAGCTGAACACTAAAGTTAGAATCATCCAGATCATTGTATTCCCCATTATGGATGGATGGATGGATGCAGGAGCTG
The DNA here is from genome assembly GCA_026167975.1 of Phrynosoma blainvillii. Lineage (NCBI taxonomy): Eukaryota > Metazoa > Chordata > Lepidosauria > Squamata > Phrynosomatidae > Phrynosoma > Phrynosoma blainvillii. Next base: position 320,286,053 of record JANUYF010000002.1, on the reverse strand, counting down.
GACAGTGAAGAAAGCAGAAAGAAAGAAAATGAATTCATTTCAGATGTGGTGCTAGAGAAGGTGCTACTGTGGATGCCAAAAAGAGGAACAATTGGATCCTAGAACAAATCAAGCCTGAAATCTCCCTGGAAGCCAAGATGACTAGATTGAGGCTGTTATACTTTGCCCACATCATGAGAAGGAACAACTCATTAGGAAAGACAATGATGCTGGGGAAGGTAGAAGGCAGTAGAAAAAGAGGAAGACCACACACCAGATGGATAAATTCAACAAGGGAGGCCATGGGCCCGAGCCTACAGGACCTGAGCAGAGAAGTAGAGGATAGGGGAGCTTGGAGATATTTCATTTACAGGGTTGCCATGAGTTGAAGTTGACTCAAAGGCAGCTAACAACAACAAAACAACAAATTTATCCATTTTTGCAAGCCTTCCTGCTTTAGACCAGCCTTACCTTTTTAAAAATGTTATATCTGAGTTTATTATACTGCTTTATACAGGTGTGTGTGCACCTTCAAGTCACATGCCAACTCATGGCAACCTCATGCTTTTTACAGGGACAAGGACACCTAGAGGTGTTTTTGCTAGTTCGTACCTCTGAAATATACCCTGCAGCACCTGGTATTTGTTGACAGTCTCTTCTCCAAGTAGTAACAAGGGCTGACTATTTAGCTTCCAAGATCAGACAGAATTTGGTGCCTTTGAGGTATTTATATAGTTTTATTATTGTTTTAAACAACTTTGAAACCTCTGCATATGAGTAGTTTATAAATATTCATTAAAAATAAACAAAATGGATTGGGGTGTAACAGCTGCCATCTCCCCAAAAACTTTCTCAAGCTCTGATTGATAGCATATTAATAGTTCTAATAATACTAAGGTATTTCAAGGTTTACTTGAAAGTCACATGGGTGAATAACAGAACTCCATCCTTCTTTTTGCAGGGAAGGGCTTTCTTGGTCAGCACAAGTGCTACCATTAAATGCAAATAATATTAGATCTGAAAGGATTAGCAAGGGCCATCCAGTCCATGCAGGAATACACAATCACAGCACTCCTGAAAGATGCCCATCCAATCTCTGTTTAAACACCTCTACCCCAAAAAAGGTCCTTAAAGGTCAACCTCTGAGGCAGTCTAGTCCACTGTCAGATAGGTCTTACAGTAAAGAAGTTTTTCCTAATGTTTAGCTAGAATCTCTCTTCTTGCAATTTGAATCAATTGGTTCATGTTCTAGTCTCTGGAGCAGCAAGAAAAAAGGTCACTCTGACTTCTATGTGAAGTGAGTAGAGAACCAAGGTGGTAAGTAGTGAAGATGGTACAATGCTGGAATTGTTAAGGAAAAAGCAACATGGGATATACAGTAATAGAAATAAAAATATGTATGTGAATGTCAAAGTGACTAAGCAGGAGCAATCAGGAAGATACACAGGTGAAAAAGATAATATAATTAAGAAGCCTTGAGAGCCAAGGACAAAGTTATAGAAGGTATATTGAGAACACCTGTGATAGATTGCAAACACCTGAGACTCATTAAGTGGTCAAGGTAAAGTGATGAAACACTTGGGTTGGTCTTAGGTATGGGATGATCTATGTGGACCAATCAAGATGTATGTACACACCCACTGGGTGGAAACTGACTGGTGGGTGGTGTCTAACAATGGCTATAAATTGCAATGTTTGCTAATGTACATTGTGGAGTAGTTTGGTGTATATTGTGAAGTGTAGAGATTGTGATTTGTAGGGCATATAGTATTTATGTATATAGTAGAATAAAGTAGATCTTTTATATAAGACTACTGAGTTGTCTGGTGTCTTGAGGGAAGATACAAGAGCCAGAAGAATCCTGGAGAAGTTTGGAGACATCTCAGGAAGAAGAGTGAGAAGGCTTGGAGAGTTTGTCAGGGTCTTCAGCCTATTCTCTGAAACTCTGCTGCTTGGGAAAGAAGCATCAATCACTGATCAAAGCTGGTCAGCTCTTCTGCATAACAAGGTGGTGAGTTAGAGCCAGAGGTGAAGAGCTACAACTCCCATCATCCCTGACAATATACTGCATTTCAAGCCAAGGTAACACAAAAAGAGCTACACTGATAATACATTTTTTTATATGAAGGCATGAATAACAGTGACCAAATGTAGCATGGAAGGGCTAGATTTCTATTTTTTAATGGTTTCGTGTTATTTTAAAGTATTGATGCTTTAATATGATAGTTTCTTTAATTAACTTTTATTCACTAGATTTTAACTCATATAACTTGTTTTAATTTAGATTGCGAGCTTCCATGAGTCCCATACAGGAAAAAAGTAGTTTATTTTTTTCCCAAAAAACTTTATTAATTTAGATAAAGAAATAACAAAATTTAAAAAAGAAAGAAATACATTAAATAACATTAAATATAAAAAGTAGTTTATAAATCAATAAAACAAACTCTTTATCCTTCTGTATTCCCAGAGCTACATTTTCCTGGTTCTTAGGTGCATATCAGTATTATAAAAACTATTTCTGAGCATTTTGCTGAATCTAATAGTATGTGACAGTGTAAAATTCATGTCATGTAGATTTTCTAAAGCATACTATAAGGCTACACATATATATATTCTTATACATTTACTCATAAATAAGAAAATACTACTATTAGGTGCTTCTCTTTGACTAGCTGAATAGGAGTTCTCTGTAAATTCAGTTACATTAGGGGAAGTTTTTTTTCATTTGGAGGAACACATGAAACATATGAAACTGCCTACTATGGAACTAGACCACTGGTCCATCTGCTCCTGTTATTTCCAGCTTTGACTAGCTCTGGCTGTGCAAAGTCTCCATTCTTCTTAGCTGAAGTCCAAGCTGTTTGCCACTGCCTCCCATTGATCAGAATTAATCCATAATTTGCTACATTTCAAAGCTTACTTATTTGAAGAACCAAGTTCTGAGCCATAGCAGCAATCTCTTGTTTTGTTTTGTTTCATTTCAGTTTATTACATCAATGCAACCCAATGGACCAAGTCTGTGGAGTTTCCAGAGAGTACAAGGGAAATTTTGACAATGCTAGTCTGATGAGTCTCACCCAGTTCTTCACTTTATTTTCTTCATGGAATGCAATGGCTAGAATCCAAAAAGCACATCCCTCCCTCTTGGCAGCCCCCCTTGCAACCCTCCAAATCTGCCCAGGATGGTTTCTTATCCCTCCAGAACCAGTTTAGAGGGTATGTAGAAGGCTGCAAGAGGATGGGGTATTTTCCTCTCCCATTTCTACTGCCAGAAGCCATTCCTTCACTGAAACAAAACTACTGACCAATATAGACATTAATTACAGTTGCAATACATTTTGTTCACATGATACCCATTGGTACTTGACCTTTCATAATGCTACTGTGGATGTCTCCTCATTAGCTTTATAGCTTGCCTTAAGAAATGTGCCTAAACCTGCAGCGGCAACATAATAAGTGTTGTTTTTGTTGAACATCTCCCAAACTTTTGCATTGCTATAAATCTAATGTCATTCCTCCTGCAGGTTGAAAATCCAAGTGTAGCCCTTGGGAGGTGAGTCATTTCCCCATCCATTTCCATTCCGCTGCAGCTGTAACACTCTCAGTTTTCAGTTGTGCTCACTGAAAGAGAGAGATTTATTTAATACCTTTTATCACACTATCTGGCAATGGAAAAATCTTATATAGGGAAAGTTAAATATTCATACTCAATCTCATGGAAAGGGCAATTCAATAATGTTACTAGTGATGTATATATTAATCACCTGGAGTAAGGCTATTAAGTGGTATCCCTGCTATAGTCTTACTTAGGGGGGAAGCAGACGGCTAAAAGGGCTGTTTTGGGGGCAAGGAAGGGGAGGGGCAGCTGCACGGTGGGCGCCCCAACCCCTTCCAGAAGGCATCGTCGGAGCGCCGGCCCCTCCGCACAGCCAGCGCTCCAACGATGCCTTCCTGCCACAGCGTTCGCACATGCTGCTGCGGAAGAGTCGCCGAAGGTGCGCCACCAGCCTTTTGCGGCGCACCTTCGGTGACTTGTGGAAGGAGCGCTATTTTAGCGCTCCTTCCAGGGGTGGCGAAGCTGCGCCACGGGGCCAAGGTGCGGGGATACCTCGGCCCAGTGGCGCAGCTTCCTGGGGCGGCCCACGGCCGCCCGTCTGCTTCCCCCCTCAGAGGCAGAAACTGATCACATTCACTTCTTTTTTAATGTACAGATATCACTAGAATCAAACTAATTGTGTCATTTAACAGGTCCACAATAATGTATCATTTGCACCAGTTCTGAATAGAGAAACAATTCCAAGTGAATACTCTTGCGGAGTGGGATGTATTACATAAAGGGGACATACGCTTGTAACATGCGGTAGACATCTGCTGTGTTTACAACAAGCCAGCTTTCAAGTTCTTTGGGGATATGATTCATTTTTTTTTTACAAACCGGGCACACCCCTACACTTCTACTATTGATATTTTTAAAAGCCTTCATTGTAGGGAAGTCAGTTTCTGAACAAGAGTAATGGAAAAATACATAGTTCAGAAATGTTACTAGACTAAAAAGCCAACATTTTCTCACCATTTGTGAAATGTTGGGTATTTACATCTGAGTAAACTTGATACATATCTAAATATATTTGATTTAGTCTGCAAGTATGATGATATTCTGGGTGTCATCTCTGGAATAATCAATTTAACTAGGGAAAAACTGGCAAGTTCATTTTATTTGGGACATTTTTTGGAGGAAATAGATCCATGGCTAAAATGCAGAGTGCATTGAACATTTCCCCCATTTTCTGCACTGCATAAGAGAATAATACATAATTGCCTATTAAATTGTTGGCTTAACTCTCTTGACAACACAATGCACTAAAATGAAAATTGGCTCAATAAGCAAGCAATGTGTGTACAGTCCATGCTTTCATGTGGATAAGTTGTTCCAGACTCATATTTGCTACTTTGTCCAGCTGAAATAATACGCAGACCTGTGTGAACCAAATGTTCACAGTGGGCACATTTTTCCTCCTTCTGTTTGCAATTTTTTAAAAAGAGGCTAAGGAGGAATCAAACATAATTAGTAACACTTGAATCCATCTGTGCTGATGGAAGATGGTGTGAGAACATCAGTGAAGCCTTGACCAAGGGCATGGGTGTGTCTCACATTAACATTATTATGAAGTGAAGCAAAAAGCAAAAAACCTATATTCACTTAAAAGAGTTTACATTTTGATGCACATACTATGATGATGAAGCCAGCATAATTTTATTTTTTATAGAACACTGAACAAATGTTTGCTGTTGCCTTCAAGTTGTTTAGGACTTATGGTGACCCTAAGGTGAATCTATCATGCAGTTTTCTTGGCAAGTTTTGTACAGAGGAGGTTTGCCTTTGCCTTCCCCTGAGGCTGAGAGTGTGTTACTTGCCCAAGGTAACCTAGTGGGATTCATGACTGAGCAGGGAATCACTCTGGTCTCTAGTCTAACACTCAAACCACTATGCCACATTTATTTTAGTAAATAATACATTGTAGAGCATCCTGGGTTCAGTACATTATACTACAACTACAACTACAACTACTACTACTACCACCTCCTCTTCCTTGTCCTTATCCTCCCCTTCTTTCTTTCTTCCTTTCTTTTGCATAACTTTTTAAATCTTATGTCATATTCTATAAATAATGGCCTTGATTCTGTTGCTAGTCCTACCTAAAGTAGACAGGATTTACTTATGCATTGACTTACCATTCATCAATCATTGAATGGGTCTACTCTACCTATTTTTAATTTATTAATTATCACAATTGGTTCATTTCTGATGTGGTTCATTCTCTCTCTCAACTTGTGGTGTTATTTTTTTGTTGTTCATAGCAGTGCTGATATTGGAAGCAAAGGGATACAAGTTAACAAATTTGCCTATATTGCATTTCTTTTTGGAGTAGCAAGTGCATTGATGGCCAAGGCTAAAGGCGGGGTATAAATATATTATTATTATTATTATTATTATTATTATTATCTCTATTGCTGTTATTTTTAAGAAAAATAATGTCATGGTAATGTCATGACTTTTGGGTGTAACAATTAATTGTTTTATTGATATTGGGTGAAGAGAGGGCTTGCTTTCTCCAGGAATTTGGGAGGGGTTTTTTTTTTCAACTTTAGGGTCATTTTCATACCTTTAAAGATTGTTTAAAGGACATAAAAAGTAGCAGGAAAGCAACAAGCAGTGGAATGAGAAATGTCATGGGTTGCTTTCTTGCTGATGTTGATGGTAACAAGACACCATGCAAAATCTGCAAGTTACATAATTAAAAATTTCTAAAATGTAGCATTCCAGACTCTGAGCATTGTTATGTTCATCCACCCCCAATGAACTTTCCATCCACTGCTATAACTCACAAACAAGTGCAGTAAGTGTTTGGGGAACTTATTCTGCAACATATTTCCCCTTGTGATAAACCACGGGGGTACCATCTATAGTGTAAGAGCTCCACAATGGTTGACAGCTGGACCAAAATTAAAGAATCCTTTGTTCCCATTCATTAGAAACCCAGCAACCTACTGTCACCAGTTTGGGTGAACTCCAAGTCTCTGCTTCAAAGTTTTATGATTTAGGGCTGTTCTCCAGGATCTAAGAAAACTCTGCTTAGTTTGTGTCTCCAAGGTGCACTTCCTTCCTTCATAAATAAGCTCCAAATGGAGAAATCTCTGCCTGAGCAAGGGCCTACTAGCTTTCTCTCTGTTTCCCTCACTTATTTTGTTTGTTGTTTGCTCCACAGTAGATAACAGTAATAATATTGTGTGAATTGAGTACTATTTGAATTTGAAATAGAAGTAAGATGAAAAAGACATGATCGTAATCATGTCACTTCCAAGAATTTAAAAGATATAATTCTGTGACCACATGCATTGGATTTCTGTGGGACTATAATTCTGACTTATTTGAAAGTTCATCATGTTACCAAAATGAGAATATGATTTTTCATCGGAATGGCAATTTTTCCAGCAAGTTATTTCTTCCACCCACAGTTATCCACTGTATCTAACATGTTTGAATATAAAGACATAGTCATGTTATTCTGGAAAATCAGTATGCAAAGAGATCTTGTAGAATCTTTGAGACTAACTGATCTTTGAGACTAACTGAGGAAGTAGACTCTAATCTACGAAAACTCATGGTACCAGTTTCTTTCTTTCAGTTAGGTGCTACAAGATCCCTTTCCACAATGTTTGAATATACAATGAAAGGCACCTCTAAAATATTTAAACAATTTGTCTGTGAAGATTTCTCTTCACATGTCAGTCGTTATATCCAATACAGCAGTATTCTGCTCAAGATTTATGGCCCTTGATCATTCCATCACTCCTCTGAACCCATGATAGCAAAATATCCTTGATATTTTCTAAAGTGTTCTATTTCCATCTCATGAGGAAGATCTATAAGCATGAAAAATGGCTTCCTCAACAGCTGTATTAGAAAGGAAAGAAAAAGAGTACATAGCAGATAGAACAACAGTAATGAATATGTCTTCACTTTTCCACAAAAGTGATGGGAGAGGAGAAACCAGCTGACACTCATGGGTTGCAAAGGAATAAACCTTGTCAAGCAAAGCCCAGAGAAACTATCTGCTGATGGCATGTCTTGCCTTGGCTACCAAGAACCATTACGAGAGAGCAAATAACATTGGAATGGAATATTTTTTTCCATTTAAAAAGAAATCTGTCATATACATATTAGTAAACAGTAATATTAGCATAATACAAGACTTGTAAAAGGTAGTTTCTGGACTACAGCTCCCAGAATCCTTTAGCAAGCAGTAATTACAAAAGGAACATAGAGAGGCTATAGCAAAATCAACATAGCTCTCTAAATCTATTATTATTATTATTATTATTATTATTATTATTATTATTTGTCTGTGCTGTGTTGTGTTGTGTTCAAGTCATTTCTGACTTATAGTGACCTTAAGGCAAACCTATCATGGGTTTTTGTTGGCAAGATTTGTTCAGAGGAAGTTTGTGATTGCCTTCCTCTAAGGCTTAGGGTGTGTAGCTTGCCGATGGCCACCCAGTGGGTTTCATGGCTGAGCTAGAAAATGAACCATGTTCTCCAGAGTCATTGTCAGAATCCATATGCATGGTTCTGTCATGTTGACATGATGGTATGATGGTATATGAGGGCATGGTGATATGGTGATTTAACACTGTATAGTATATTGGCTATTGAGAAGGGGATATCAGTTATGTTAAATCCAAGCCTAGGACACAAATGGGAGGAGCAGATGGCCAGCAGTGGAAAGTAGTTGTAGTTTTATGACCCCAATCTTCCTGCCATGGATCTGAGCTGTGAAACAGGGATGATCTTCTTCCTGAAGAGAGATGAAATGATAACACAGGAGGGGAAGGAGGGAAACATGAAGGGCCCTTTGACCTGGATCAAAGAGGAGTGATCGGAGTTGGAAAGAGGATCTGGAGGATGGGAGTGGATTTGTGATGGTCTGAGGGGGACTTTTTCAGTTCTGACACTGAACCCAAGAAGGGAAACTTTCTGTCTTGATATCCAGAATATATCTCTAGTTTCTACTACATTATGATGCTGTCTTGGTTATAGGGAACTGGCTCCTCTGATCCTGACAGTGTGTCAAAACTCACAACAACACGTTGTATGATGCAACATCATTCGGGCCAAGGTGCATCCATCTCAGAGGAGCCTCCCAAAGGTGAGCAGGGAGGTAGCCAAGGAGCTCAAGCCCTGGAAGTGAGTGTGGGTCCTGACCGGGGAGCCAGACCCAAATGACCCTGAGGTGTCGAGGGAAATGTGAGGAATGGAGAGTGACTTCAAGAAGAAGTCCAGCAGATGGTGCAGAGACCTGCGGAGGAATGGTCCCCTGGCTCTGATGGTATAGAGGACCAGTCCCCAGATGATAAGGGGGATGTGGGAATGGAGGACTGGTACTGGGAGGAATCCCAGCAAGACCTGCTGAGCTATTTGTAGGAGGACGAATGGTTCCAAACCCCAACCATCAGTTGGAGCTGGGAGTGATCCAGGGAAAGGAGAATGTCAGGCTGGGACTCTGCAGTGGCAAGCCCAATAGATGTGGATCCCTAGGACTAGGACATCGAGCAGCAACAGGCACCAGCAGGAGAGTGATCGATGCGGGACCTCCTGACTGAGGTAGCAGAACATAGAATTATAGAATCATAGAGTTGGAAGAGACCACAAGGGCCATCCAGTCCAACCCCCTGCCATGCAGAAACTCAAAATCAAAGCATACCCAATAGATGGCCATCCAGCCTCTGTTTAAAGACCTCCAAAAAAGCAGACTCCACCACACTCCAAGGGAGTGTGTTCCACTGTTGAACAGCTCTCTCTGTCAGGAAGTTCCTCCTAATGTTGAGGTTGAAACTCTTTCCCTGTAGCTTGCATCCGTTGTTGTACTAGTGAGGATCTGTTGTTATACTAATTAGAAGATGTACTAGTGAGGATCACAGTGGGAGAGCTGGCCCACAGAATGACAATGAATGCTGTGCAAAGATCAAGTCATAGTGCAGGAGGAACCCAGATGGGATGAGTGGCCTATGGCATACCTGGGGCACTGGCACAGACTCCACAGCCCCTGGAGGCTGCCCAAGCCAGAGTGGGGCAAGAGTTCCACAGGGCTCTGTGATGGCCTCAGCCCTGATGCACCACTTCCAGAATCCAGCTGCGAGACACCTGGTGGTGAGGTTCAACAGAAAGCCAAGCCAGTTTGTCTACTTCCTCGCCCAGGTGTTGGGACACATGAACGAGAGGGGACACACCTTCCCCACCAAGAATGCAAAAGTGAGATGTGTGGCTGAACACTTGGAGGGTAAAGCAGCAGACTGGTTGATACAGTTGTTTGATGCAGGGCAGTGGAGCTAAAGAGTTTACCAGTCTTTATGATAGCTTTGCTGGCCCGATTTGAGGACCCTTTTTGGGTGGAAAAAGCGCAATCCAAGCTGGTGGTGCTGGAGCAAGGTGCCTGTCCAGTGACTGAATATGCACTGGAATTCCGTGGTCTGGCAGCACAAATTCCAGACTGGCCAGAGGTTACCAAAGTGCAGTATTTCAAGGAGGGACTACAGCTGGACCTTCTAAAGTGGGTCCAGATGAGAGACAATCCTCAGACTGTGACGGAATGGATCTGGTTGGCTAGGGAGGCAGAGATCGCGATGTAGAAAATCCACCTGATGAGGCAGTGTAGACTGGGAGGGAGCAAGGGGACTAAGTAAAATCCTGCCCTCCCCATGGCAAGGATAGAGGAAGTAAGGCCCAGAACGTGAGTGGCAGATGAAACTAGGACTTTGCCTGGCATTGGATTGCTGAGTGTCCTGGCAGAGAAGACCATTAGCGGGGAGCTACGTTGAAAGGAGGGCCTGCTCCAGCCTTGTCGGGGGACCTGCACTGCTCAAGCAAGGAACCAGGAGGCAATCAGGTCTTCAAGGTGGCTAATTGAGATGCAATAGAATCAGAGACCATGCTAGATACGACAGAGTCAGAGGACAATGGTGAGCCGGTGGGAAACCTCCCTGGCTGCCTCAGACAGCAGTGGAAGGCAGGCCCAAAGCCCAAGGTGCTGCACCGTGATGATAATTGGAGGAATTCCCCTATACACCTTAACAGTTAAACTGGAGGATCTAAAAGGGGAGGAAGTATGGACTTGGTGGAAGCTATCAACTTAAGGTTTATAAACCCAGAGATAGTGGTGAAACTAAAGTTGGACACTAAAACATTGTAGCATTGTAGCATTGTAAATTCCAATTAAAGTCCTTTCCAGGAAAACAAAATGTACAAGGTGGTATCGTAAAGTTTGTTTTTTTAATTTTTATTAGTTAAAATTCAAAATATACATTCATTCAATGCATAAATCATACTTCTCGGTGCACATTAAACAATTATTACTGTCTATTCTTTCCATATCAGACCATCATCTTCTATATTCCCCCTATATCTAATCATGACAAGGTTGAAAAGTCTTATATTGTCTCCATAAATCATCATTCCCACATTTCGATAATCAGACTATTGTAATTACTTCTGTATCTTTAAATTCTCTTCCACTCCTACCTATACCCTCTAAATCATTTCCCCTTTTAATTATCACCTTTAAAAATATTTTACAGAAAGTTTGTTTTGATTTGTAGTTGTTAACTTATATCTATGTAGTCACCATCCAAATTTACAAATTCTTCCCAGCATTTCTTGACCCTCTAAATACCGTTATTGTAGAAGTCTGCAGATTGCACCTTATGAGGATTTTAGACTTTAGTCACTTCTGGCACAACCTGTCACAAAAATAAAAGGCAGAATGAGCTGATTTTCTCAACATCATGCACTTAGGGACCAATGATGACATTGACAAAATTTCATCAATATACCATAATAACTTCTGGATGATAATTATTACTTTACAATACCCCCTTGTAAGGCACAATCCGCAGACTTTTACAATATCAAGTATCAAGAAATGCTGGGGAAAATGTGTAAATCTGGATGATGACTACATAGATATCAGTTAACAACTACAAATCAAAACAAACTTTCTGTCAAAAATGTTTAAAGGTGATAATTAAAACTTTACAATACCCCCCTCATATTAGCTGATGCCTTGTCCAGAATGCCCCCACATGAGAGTCAGAGATATGTCCCAGAAGAGACTATATTCACTGCAGAGCAGCTCACCTCTGTTTCAAAGTTTCCATGAGGCAGCGTTGAAGGATCAGTGGCTTAAGGAGAATCAGGGGGCCCTAGATAAAGATAATTAAGGATAAAGGAAAGATAAAGGAGAAAGTCTAAAACTAACCTGGTTTAATTGTATTCAGTTGGGACAATGGACAAAAAATTGGAATAGGAAAATTATAGAATTTACAGAATACACAAAATTTGAACAAATGATTAGACAAAGAGATAGTAAGGAGGTAAATGAAACTTTGAAAGGTGTTACAAGTGAAATATACAAATTGCTATTAAAATATAATGAGAAAGAAGAATATCTTAGGATAATATGGGAGGAGGATTTAGCACAAATAATAAATGTTCAAGAATGGGGGAAAATTGGAATCAATGCCATTTTAAAAAATTATCCATAAGAATAAAGAATTATCATAAATTAATATGAAGATGGTATTTAATGCCAGTAAGGTTAAATAATATAAATAAGAATTATTCAAGGTTATGTTGGAGGGGATGCCAAGAAATCAATACATATATTCATATGTGGTGGGGTTGTAGATCTGTAAAGAAATTTTGGCAATTAGTATTTAAAGAGATAAAAGAAATAACAGATATTGATCTAGAATTTTGTCCAAAGATAGCATTATTATCTATATAAGATAAGATCAACTGTACTCAAGCTAGAAAGGACTTAATTACAAATTTATTAACAGCGGCAAGATAGCAAAAAAGTGGAAAGATCAGGGAGATCTACAAATACAAGACTGGTATAAAGAGATATGGCAAATAGCAATTAATGATAAGTTAACTTGTGGAATTAAGGTTAAAAAAAGGAATAATGAAGAGAAATGATTTTGAAGCAATATGGAAAATATTTGTACAAAAGACTTTAGTAAAGGAGGAAGGTGTTTCACATCCACAGGAAGAGTTACAATTTTGGAGGGGAGAGTACTATGAAGATACTAGGCTCTGGCGATAGGGAGCACTTGGGGAAGGGGGGAAAATAAAGAAAAGGAAGAGAGAGAGAAGAAAAGAAAAGAAAAGAAAAGGGGAAAATGAATTAGGGATAAATTAACAGTATTATACTGTGGAATGGTGAAAAGAAAACAGTAAAAAGAATGAAGATATTAACAACAATGTTATGCGTTGTTTTTTTAATTTACTGATTGAATCAATATTAAATGGTTTGATATGAATTAGATTTAGATAAGGCAGCAAAGAATGAATAATTAATGTGATTTACCATATATATGTGGAGTATTATGTAAAGGTTTTTTTAAAAAAAATATTATTGTATGTAGATTATAATACTAATAAAGAATTATATATATATATATATATATATATATATATATATTATTTTTAAAAAAAAAAAAAAAGAATCAGGGGGCCCTAGAGTTAAAGGATGGACTGTGATATACAGGGCCTCGAGTCTACATTCAAGAGGAACTGAGACTCAAAGTTCTGCAGCTGTGCCATGAAACCAAGGCAGCTGGGCATTGGGGATTCCTAAGGACCTGGCATTTGGTAAGAAAACAATACTGGTGGGATGGGATCTGATGGCTTTATGTCTGGTATGTGCTTGCACCAAGCCAGTGAGAGGCAAGCAGCTATTATGACCACTGCCCACTCCTGACACCCCCTGGAGACACATACCTATGGTTTATAATGGATTTGCCCAACAGCAGGAGATGAAATACCATATGGGTGGTAATGGACTTGTTTTCAAAACAAGCACATTTTTGGGGGTGCAAGGGCTTGCCCACAGTGGCCAAGTTGGCTTATTTTTTCATTGGACATGTGTACAAATTACACAGGCTGCCTGAAAGGTTTCTGAGCAATCAAAGTGGCCAGTCCACTTCGCAATTTTGGAAGACGCTACAGAAAAAATTGGGGATCAAGGAGGTGTTGAGTACCTCTCATCACCCAGAATTGGATGGGCAAACTGAGGGAATGAACACTATTCTGGAGCAATACATATGTTGCTATGGCAATTATTTGCAGGATGACTGGTTTGACTTTCTGCTCCATGCCAAAGTTGCTTTCAATGAGGCTATCAACCAAAGTACAGGTCATTTGCCATTTGAGACTGTTTATGGCTACAAACCAAAGATATTGCCTTCATTGAACATGGAATCCACAGACCCTGTCCCACTCTCCCAGTGGATTACAAAAATTGAAGATGCTTGGCCCCAGGTTATGACAGCCTTGGAGGAGGCAAAAAAGGATTATAAAACATTTGCAGATCATAAGAGGGGCAAGGAATGGTATTTGGTACCAGGAAGCAAGGTCTATTTGTCAACTAAGCATCTGAAGACCCAACCATCTAAAAAGCTGGGGCCAAAATATGTGGAATCATTGGTTGTGAAAAGACTGGTCAACAAAGTAATTGTGGAGTTGGACTTGCCTAAAGCCCATAGACACATACATCCAGTGTTTCATTTTAGCCTGCTGAAGCCAGCTTTGGACTCGGACCCATGCTGGGTAGATTCAGTACAATCCCCACCACTACTTTGAGGTGGCTGGAATTTTGGACTTGAGATTGCACAGGGACAGGTTACAGTATTTGGTCCATTGAAAACACTTTCCGGAGTCTGAGAATGAGTGGGTGTATGCTCACCATGTGGATGCCCCAGAATTGACTCAGAGATTTCATGAAATATATCTGGACAAGCCAGGGCGAGGGACTTGAATGAATGTGCTATGATTATTCCAGGAGTGGTGGGATGTCAGAATCCATATGCATGATTCTTTCATGTTGGCATGATGATATTAGGGATGAAGATAATAGGGCATGGTGATATGGTGATTTAACACTGTATAGTAGGTTGGCTATTGAGAAGGGGATATCAATTATATTAAATCCAGGCCAGGGAAACAGATGGGAGGGGCAGATGGCCAGTGGTGGAAAGGAGTTGTAGTTTTATGACCCCAATCTTCCTGCCATGAGAAACAGGAATGATTTTTTTTTCCTGAAGTGAAATGAAATTATATCACAGGAGGGGAAGGAGGAAAACATGAACGGCCCTTTGATCTGATCAAAGAGGAGTGATTAGGGTTGGAAAGGGGGTCTGGAGGATGGGAATGTATTTGTGATGGTCTGAGGCGGGACTTTTTCAGTTCTGACACTGAACCCAGGCCAGGGAACTTTCAGTCTTGATATCCAGAATAAATCTCTAGTTTCTACTACACTACGATGCTGTCTTGGTTATTGGGAATTGTGTCCTCCAATCCTGAGAGTCGTAGTCCAACAATCAAACCACTATACCAGAATGGCATTGTTGTTGTTGTTGCTGTTGCTGTTGTATTTATATCCCATTTCCCCCAAAATTGGGACTCAACATGGCTTACAATTTAAAAGAATACAACTAAACACATACAAAACTGAGTATTAAAATAGAATTAAATTGTTACAGTATTAAAACACATTACTCATTAAAAGAATAAAATGCAGGTTTTAAAAAAAGATAAAACAGTACAATTAAAACAGAAGAACATCTCCAAGCCTATTCTTTAAAGACTGTCTGTTTTAAAAGCTTGTCAGAATAAAATTGTCTTAGCTTGCCATTGGAAAGACAACAAAGAAGAGGCCATTCTGGCCTCCCAGAGTCTAGGGGCAGCTACCAAGAAGGCCTGTTACAGAGCATGTTACAGTACTCAAATAGGACATGTTCCACTGTTTACCTTATCCATAGGAGAAAACTATAATAAGAGATACACTAGTAACCACTGGTGGTGCAGTGGTTAAATTCCTGTAGTGCAGCCACTCACTCACTAAGCACAAGGTTGTGAGTTCAATACCACCCAGGAGTTGTGGGTCGACTCAGCCTGGCATCCTTCCAAGGTAGCTAAAATGAGTACCCAGTTTGCTGGGGGCTTACGCTTTGTAAACCACTTAGTACATTGGTAAGCAGTATAGAAATGTACTTGCTATTGTTAATTTCACAGATAGGTAAAAGTAACATGGTGAAAACATAAGACAGGATAATCACACATTTAGTTGTATATGGAATATTGACCATCACAGGTCACACTTTTAATATGGTGTACACATGCTGCATACAAATAGATTGATACAATAAAAGAAGGCACAGCCCTGAGTTTGCAAGATGTGAGCAGTGCTGTTGATGGCCAGGGTTCTTAAACATTTCTCCTTTATGGGGGTACCTCAAAACCAACCTAATGGCAAATAGTGACAACAAAAATGTGTGTTACTTTGTTTGTTGTTAACTGCCCTCAAGTCGATCTTGACTCATGGCAACCCTATGGATAAGACATCTCCAAAACCCTCTGTCTTCTACTGCTCTGCTTAATTCCTGAAATCCCATACCTGTGCCCTCCTTAATTGAGTGCATCCATCTGGCATGTAGCATTCCTCTCTTCCTACTTCCCTCCACCTTTCCCAGCATTATTGTCTTTTCCAATGAGTCCTCCCTTCTCATGGGTCCAAAGTATGATAGCCTCAGTTCGGTCATCCTGGCTTCCAGGGAGGTTCCAGCTTGATGTGCTCTAGGGCCCATTTCTTTGTCCTTTTGGCTGTCCATGGGATCCTCAGCACTCTTCTCCAGCACCACATCTCAAATGAATTGATTTTCTTCCTATCAACTTTCTTAACTGTCAGTTCTCACATCAATACAAGGGAATACGATGGCTTGTATGAGTCTAACTTTTGTGCTGAGTTGTATATCTTTTCATTTTAGAATCTTTTCTAGTTCTTTCGTAGCCACCCTCCCCATTCTTAATCTTCTTCTGATTTCCTGACTGCAGTCCCCATTTCTATCAATGTTCCCAGGTATGGGAATTTTACTATTTCTATTTCTTCATTGTCTAGGTTGGACTTGTGAAGGTCCTAGGTGGTTATTATTATTTTTTCTTTATGTTCAACATTAAGCCTGCCTTTGCACTTTCTTCTTTGATCTTCCTGAACAGGTGTTCCAGGTATGTGAGGTTTTCTGCTAGTACTATGGTATCATCTGCATATCTTAGATTGCTGATATTCCTTCCTCCTATTTTCACTCCTCTTTCTTCTGTGTCCAACCCTGCTTTCCTTACAATATGTTCTGTATATAGGCTGAATAGTTAGGGTGATAGGATGCAGCCTTGTCTGAATCCTTTGCCAATTGGAAACCATTCTGTTTCTCCGTGTTTTGTTCTAACAGTAATATACTCTGGTTTCTCTTCAGATCATATAAATCTTTCGCCTTTTATTAACAGTAGTCTCTTATCCTGAATACAGATTTCTCATTAGGACTATCAGATGTGTTGGCACTCCCATGTCTTTAAGAGCATTCCATAGCCTTTCATGATCTATGCTGTCAAAAGTTTGCTATAGTCTATAAAGCATGTGCTGATTTTCTTTTGGAATTCCCTGGTGCTCTCTATTAGACATCGTATGTTTGCAATTTGGTCACTAGTACCTCTTCCTTTCCTGACCCTTGCTTGAACCTCTGGGATTTCTCTCCCCAATAGTGTTACTAGTACTAAACAATGAGAAATATTCAGAGGAACAACTAAGGGCCTTTGCAGACTGCCAGAAATAGTGCAAATTGAGTCCACTTTAAGGTTTAGGGTTAGTGCTAGGGAATCATGGGAATTGTTGTTTTTTTCCTGAGACATTGAGCCTTCTCTGTCAGAGAGCTCTGGTGCCACAATAAAATACAGTTCTCATGATTCCCTAACCCTAACCGTAACCCTTAAAGTGGACTCAATTTGCACTATTTCTAGCAGTCTGCAAAGGACCTAAGTTAGCTGACAAAGGGGGGATGCAGAGGCACTTTAGGCTGGCCTGGGGGGGGGGTGGAGTTGGGGTGGGGTGACCATATGCTGGCCACCCTGACTCCACCCCAACTCTGCTCCAATGCCGTGCGCCCGACCACACTGTACATGGAATCAGGGCACCCCATTGGTGCAGCATGCACACACGCAGTGCCAAAGGGGCACAGAAGAGCTGCCACGGCAGCTCTAAGGGCGGCTTTTTGCTGCCCCAAAAAGGAGTGGCATTTGGCAACTCTTTTGCAGGTGGCAAAGATATGGATCAGGGCCCTGGTATGTGGTTGCCACAGCCCCAATCTGCCACCCCTTACGGGCCATCTGCATCACCCCAGAGACACATTTTTCTAGTTAGAGTGGATTAGCAGTGTTTTAAGAGTATAGTATGATAATCTATGCTTTTATAAAAAAGATGTTGCTACGTAGAACCAAAATCTGAACATTAGGCTGGTACACAGTTAATGCAGCCTTTAAAATACATATTAACTTTGAAAAGAATAATGAGGACTACTTCTCAGAAAAGGACTATAGCAGTGTCTAATGAACAGCAGCTGATAAAATAAATTTCAAGAGACTTTGAAATATCTTACCAAAAAATACTTAAATACCACACTACATAACATTGTTTGAATTGTCATAGTATAAACTGCAAATATTTAATATTTTATGTGTTGGTGCTTTTGTTCAGCTTGAGCTCGTGATCCCAAAGAGTTGACACATATGTAATGTAGGTATAACAACACCTCTTCCATAACACACACATGTCACTAAATAGTTAGGTTCTTTATAGTACCAGGAAACTCCTATCAGTGCAATTAACCACATAAATAAGCATAGCCTTCCATTTTGGAAAATGGAAAATAACAAATCTGTTGTGGTGTGAATCTTTTTTTATTTTTTTCATTAAGATAATTTACCCCCCCCCCCAAAAAAAAAAATGGCCAGGAGTAAAGAATGAATCCTGGGATAATACAGAATCATAGAATTGAAAGAGACTGCAAGGGCCATCCAGTCCAAGTCCCTGCCACTCTGGAACTCTCAATCAAAGCACACCTGACAGATGGCTATCCAGCCTCTGTTTAAAGACCTCCAAAGAAGGAGACTCCACCACTCTCCAAGAGAGTGTGTTCCACTTTCAAACATCTCTTACTGTCAGCAGGTTCCTCCTCATGTTTAGGATGAATCTCTTTTCCTGTAGCTTGCATCCATTGTTCCGGGTCTTATTTTCTGGAGCAACAGGAAACAAGCTTGCTCCATCCTCAATATGAAACCCCTTCAAATGCTTAGGAGCTTATTGCTTGGTGTTTTAAACTGAATCAAGCCTCCCAGGCTTCAGCTGGGAGGTGGGATGGAGGCAAGGATTATTGCATGCTAAATTGCCACTGAATTGCTGGCCGCCATCAGCCTGGGTCCCAGCCAGGCTCAGCTGATGCTTTTTTAGAAATTGGTGGCGCTTTAGCATGCTATAATCCTTGCCTCTATCCTGCCTCCTAGCTGCAGCCCAGGAGGTTTGATTCAGTTTAAAACACCAAGTGATACGCCATCTCTTCTCCAGGCTAAACATACCCAGCTCCCTAAGTTGTTCCTCATAGAGAATGGTTTCCAGACCCTTCACCATTTTAGGTGCCCTCCTCTGGACACGCTCCAGTTTATCAACATCTTTTTTGAATTGTGATGCCCAGAACTGGACACAGTATTCCAGGTGAGGCCTGACCAAAGTGGAATAGAGTGGCACTATTACTTCCCTTGATCTAGACACTATACTTCTGTTGATGAAGCCTAAAATCACATTGGCCTTTTTAGCTGCTGCATCACACTGTTGACTCATGATTTCCATTAGATAACTAAGAGTTAAAGATTTCCCATACTTTGGATCAAACATTGATCAGAGACTGTGGTCAAGAAATCAGAAGAAGATTAGAAATGGGAAGGGAAGTTATGAAAGAACTAGACAAAATCCTATAGTTTAATAGATATACAGCTGAACACTAAAGTTAGAATCATCCAGATCATTGTATTCTCCATTATGGATGGATGGGTGCAGGAGCTGGACATTGGCTTTTTTAGCTCTGAGTACACAGTTAATGTATTACAAGGTCTTTAACCTTCTCTGTCAAAGAGTGCTGATGCCTCACAAAGCTACAAATCTTGGGATTCTCTAGGATGAAGCTATGGCAATTAAAGAGGTGTTAAACTGCATTATTTCTACAGTGTAGAAGAGCAAGGGGTTCACAACTGGGGTGCTCACACCCCCAGAAGGTGCAAGATGAAATTTCAAGGGGTGTGACAAAGACTGGCTTGTGTCCTTGACAAGTCACAAGTCATCACTGATTTTTTTCTGACTAAATTAGAATCTAATTCCTCAGTTTAAGATTGCATTTTATGCACTGAGTTTGTTCACCCACATGATTTAATTTGTGGTTCAGAAATTAGAAATTAGAGTTTTTCATCTTCAATTGTGATATTACTTTTTGCAATGGGTGCAAACATTAATCAAATATTTTCTAGGGGTGTGGGGCATGGAAAAGTTTAGGAACCACTGGTGTAGAGGCATCCTTCATTCATTATAGACTATTTGGCCATTTTAAAAAAAATACATCTTTTCATCCTGAATATGGAGAAATGTATTTATTTTTATTATATATTAAAATATTTATATAGCACTCTCTATCAGGAGATTACATGGCAGTTTACAAATATCATTAAAATAGATTAAACAAACACAGAAAGTATAAATAAGCTAAAAATATATTAAGCAATAGAAGGAGTTAAAAAGGGTTTTATTTTTTAAAAAAGTTTTAAAAACTATAAATAGAGGTCTTGGGTTGAATTAATAAGGCCCAATGCCTTTGGCAAACAGCTAAGTTTTAACCTGGCACCTAAATGATAATTTAGTTGGCTGTGAATTTTGGCAAATTATTAGCAAAATTAACTGAAAGAAAATTGTTACCTCAATTTTGATTGATTGGTCTTTACAAATCATAAAGTCACCTTATGTTTCCTGTATATACTGAGCCCTTTTTGCAACACTACAGAGAGCACTTCCTCTGTTTGAAGGAAGCATCCAGATGAGCAAAACAAATTAAGGTGTCAATAGTCCATATCACCTGAGGTGACCCAAGGGTTGAACTCAGGCAGGAAAAGGTGACATGAAGCTGCCTTTCCCCTAAGTTGCAGCAACTGCACCACCTGCCCTGAGGATGCCCTAAATGGGGATGGAGCAACCGCATTGGGGGCTTTTGTGAGGCCATATTGAAGCCCCGCCAACCGCACTGCCAGCCCCGAGGACACCACGAAGGGAGACAGAGCAACCACATGGGCTGGCAGTGGCTGCTTTAATTTTTGTTGTTGTTGTTCTCTCAGACACATGCGCACATGTGCAGGAACATTCCCTGCACACCTGCACACCTGCACAGAACATGTCATAGGCTGGTATACAGTCTGTCATTCTCTGTGTACAAAAGTGACTAAAGTTCAGCATCCCTGCACACCTGCACAGAACATGTCATATGGTGGCATACAGTCTATCATTTTGTCTGCACAAGGGTGATTGATGTTCAGCCTCCCTGCACACCTGCGTAGGACCTGTCATACACCCACAGATCATGCAAGGATTCACTGACCTCAGCTTCCCCCTAGTAGTAGACAAGTGTCACTGTCTGACTGTGCCACCCTTGGGATGGAGGAATGAGTTTGTCAACTGAAAAGACATCTACTCCGTTGTCCTCCACAAAACATGTCCCACACAGATACAGATCGGGGGGAAGGGAAAGGTACATGCAAGGGAGGTTTGTGTGGACAGACTGGATACATGCAGCTGGTGGTCATGCCAGAGACTGCAGACAGGACATAGGGCACTTTAAATTAAAGCCTGCATTTTAGGGCGCATGCTCTGGATCGCCAACTCAATTTCTGCCGCATGTATGGTGATGCATTTATATGGCCGTTTTAAATCTCCAGCCCCCCTTTTCTGATGCACTGGTAATGTTGCATACATATGCACATGCGAAGGTGTGCATCTTTCTTGAAGAAGCGGGGGGGGGGGGAACTGCTCCTTTTGGAGTAGCTTTTCATGGCATGGAGCACCTAGAGGGCCCTTTCCTGCTGGCTTTTAGGTGTGTGTTGTCTAAATGCCACACCTCCAAGTCAGCCTGAAAGCACTTCTTTTTGCCCATCTGTACAGCCCCTCACTTGGAGTTCTGGAAAGTGCTTTGAGGAAGTGCTGTCTTTCTCTAAAGATCTGGTGCAGATGTCAATGGATATGGTTTTTTTGTTGGAGTTTTTTAAGATGCACCACAATGTATGTTCATAACTATCTGCAAATATCACCAATAAGCCTCCATTTACATCTTTCCAAGCGGATTCAAACCTTCAACTGCTCATCAACTGGAGAAGTGTGCTGAGTATAAAAATATGTTCTGCATCAATATATACTGAGTTTCATGGAAATAAAATGGTTCTTACTAAGGAAATCACTAAGTAAATATTGTAGCCAGGTATTCCCATACTGTACTAGAAATGGAATTCGGGAAGTTTGAAGATGGCTGTTTAATAGATTACAGACTGACTTAACTTCCTGCCTTGTTATTTCTACAAAAATGGGCAGGCAAGGGATAAGAGGAAAATTGCAGGGGCTAGTAACCTCAAAGGCAGCAAACCTCTGAAAGTCTGGTCATTAACAGCATCTCCAGCCCCTGGCATACTACAGAATTAACACAGTTTGACATTACTTTAACTGTCATAGCTCCACCCTATGGAATCCAGGGATTTGTAGTTTGTTGTAGCACCACAGCTCTCTAACAGAGCAGGTGCAATATCTCACAAAGCTGTTGTTGTTGACTCCCCATTTTCCAATACTCTGCTTAGGTCCTGTAAATTCATACCCTTGCTCTCCTTAATAGTGTCTAAACATCTAGCATGCGGTCTCACTTTCTTTCTACTACCCTCTACCTTCCCTAGCATTGTTGTCTTTTCTAATGAGTCATGCCTTCTCATGATGTGGCCAAAGTACGATAGCTCCAACTTGATAATTTTGGCTTCCAAGAAAGTTTCAGGCTTGATCTGTTTGAGGACCCATTAGTTTGTCTTTTTTGCTCACAAAGCTACAAATTCCATAGCACTGAACCATGGCAGTTAAAGCAGTGTCAAAGTGCATTAATTCTGCAGTGTAAATACAGTCATACTCTTTCTCTCTCCAAGCCACACAAAAAACACACAGACACAAAGACACATGAAAGTACACAATAGAAGAAAATTAATTGTTTCCCTGTCCCTTTCATTCACACTCTTTCCCCACCCTCTTTCTCTTATGAACATACATTCACATACACACTTATTTCTCTCTTTCTTTCAAGGGGAAAGTGAAGGAGTAAAATTTAAATAACCCATCTTCCTGCCTACCTGCATCTCCCTTCCCCAAGGAAATCATTTTTAAGATGGGGATTTGTTACTGTTAGCTGCCCTCAACTCAACCCCAACTCATGACAACCCTCTGGATCAGACTTTCCCAAGACCCCCTGTCCTTCACTGCTTTGCTCATGTTCTGCAAATTCATGCCCATTACCTCTCTGATTTGGGGCCTGTGAAGATGGGCAGCTCTGGGCCGCCCTGGGAAGTGGCGGATCAGGGCCATGGCAACCCCACACCACAGCCCCGATGCTCCCTTTTGCCACCCCAAAAAGAGCAGCAAAATGCCACTCCTTTTAGGGGTGGCAAAAGGCTGCCCTAAGAACCAGTGTGTGAATCTTCCTTGCCCTTTTTGGCACAGCGTGTCAGAACACGGTGCCAGGAGAGCATCCCGACACCATGCACTGTACATAACAGCACGCAGCATCAGGATGCCATTGGTGTGGGGTTGGGGTGGCCAGCGTGTGGCTGCCCCACCCCAACTCTACCTCCAGGCCGACCCTTTCAGCCAGTCTGCAGAGGCCCTTATTCTCTCCATCTAGCGTGAGGCCTTCTTCCCTAACTTCTGCCTTCTGCCTTCTACCTTTCCTAGTTTTATTGACTTTTGTAATGAGTCATCACTTCTTGTAACACAGCCAAAGTATGACAGCCTCAGTTTGGTCATCTTGGCTTCCAGAGAGAATTGATCTGTTAAGGACCCATTTATTTGTCTTTTTGGCTGTGCATGGTATCCTCAGCACTCTTCTCCAGCACCACATCTCAAATGCATTGATTTTCTTCTTATCCACTTTCCCCACTGTCCAGCTCTCACATCCATACATGGTGATGAGAATACAATGGTCTGTATGATTCTAACTTTAGTGCTTAGTTGTACAGAAGCCCCTCCCAATGCATGGGGGATCCGTTCTGGACACACACACCCCATGAAAATGGCAGCTTGCAAATATTCGGGCCCCATTGAAAATAATGGTGTGCACACCCCAAGCATGCACCGCCATTCTATCGCTCCCTACTTGCCCCTCCCATGAAGAGCGAGACTGCAGACTCAAAGTCCATGAATGGGGAGGGACAATTGTATATCTTTTCTTCTTAAGACCTTTTCTAGTTCTTTCATAGCTGCCCTCCCCATTCCTCATCTTCTGATTTCATGGCTGCAGTCTCTGTTCTGATCAATGTTTGATCCATAGTATTAGAACTCTTACTATTTCAATTTCCTCTTTTCTTTTTCACTTTCTTCCTTAACCTTCCTTATTAATTGTTTCAAGTCTATGCTGTTTTCTGCTAGAGTTATGGTGGATACCAGAACTTTTATTTTTAAGGAGTCACCTACTTTGACATCTTGGTGCCATTATATTTAATGTTGAATAAACATGTAAATCTTTAAGGTACCATCAGACTCTTTGGTTTTGTTTATGTCCCAGTCACAGGCTCACACAAGTCTCCTAGTCTCTTCACTCCCCACTTGGAGCTATGCACTGTCCCAAGAACATGGAGCCACTGGCCACCACTTTGTCAAGTTGATAAAAATAATCTGCAATATTTTGCAGATACAATATAATACAAGATGACTACTTTATATTATATATTATATACAATATAATACAAGATGACTACTTTATAGGAGAGGGTATTATTTTGGTGGTGGGTAAACTGATTTTCTTCTCCCAGAACAGCCTGATGCTTGAATGTTTGGTACCTTCTGGCCACTGACATCTGAAAATATTATTCTCAGCATCTCAACATGAAGCCCAGGAGGAAATATAATTCCATGCATAATGCTAAACGTTTAAAGTGTGTGCATAACCATGTGGTTCTCATTCATGGATTGTGCAGATGGAAAAAAAACTAAAAAGGAAACTCAAACCTGATGCTTTGTTCAATGAATCTTGATTCATTTATACTCACTCATGTGTAAGGCAGGAGAGGCCTGATTTCTGAAACCAAGTAAAGTTAATGCTGGGGGGGGGGGGGGCATGTGACTCAAATACTGGTTTAAAATTTGCCACTTTAAAGAGGATCCAAAGTTTCCTGGTTATATTTTAATAGGTTTCATACAAAATTTAATCATTCTCCCTTAACATAAAACTTGAGAAGTTCCCCTTCCCATTATAATCATACCAATCAAAGCAAAAAAGAAATATACATATATATACAATTAAGAGTATTCTTGAACCCTTCCCTTCAAACTTCTATATCCATTTGCTAGTCACAACTAGACCATTCAATAAATTGCTGAATGGCAAATAAAATCAATTTATTTAAGCACTGGAGATATGTGCTCCCTCCTTGATGTTCCAGTAATTAATCTGGCTGCCATATTTTGCACTAACTGACGTTTCCAGGTTAGGCACAAGGGTAGCCCCATGTAGAGTGCGTTGCAGTAATCTAGACATGAGGTTACCAGCGCGTGCACCACAGTTTCCAGGTCTTTCCTATCCAGGTATGGGCGCAGCTGGCGTATCAGCCGGAGCTGATAATAGGCACTCCTGACTGTCGCACTCACCTGACTAGTCATGCGAAGCGACGAGTCAAGGAGTACCCCCATCTCTATTCTAGTTTAAGCTAAACGTGGGACAGTTAATTTACTGCATTACAGTTCCCAGAATGCTTGGTCAATGTCGATGCTGACTGAGACATTTTGGCAGTTATAATCCAAAATAGCTGCCAAAATGTCTCAGCCAGCATCAACATTGACCAAGCATTCTGGGAACTGTAATACATTTTGTAATACATTTTGGCAGTTATAATCCAAAATAGAGGATGCAGTGGCTCGAGTGGTTAAGACGCTGACTCTGTTGATTGCAAGATTGGCAGGTTGGCAGTTCGAGGCCCAGGTGCCACATGATGGGGTGAGCTCCCATCACTAGTCCCAGCTTCTACCAACCTAGCATTTCAAAAGCATGCAAATGCAAGTAGATAAATAGGTACCATTTCAGTGGGAAGGTAAACAGCATTCTGTGCAATCATGCTGGCCGCATAATCACTGAGTAGTCTCTGACAATGCTGGCTCTTTGGCTTAGTAATGGAGATGAACACCACCCCCATGGTCAGACATGACTTGACAACCTTGTCCATGGGGAATACCTTTACCTTTTTATCCAAATTAGATACCTTTCCAAGATCTACTCTAAGTGTGTATATAAAACTGCAGGTGTCAATACAGGGCTGATTGATCTGGAGTTCCTCTAACACCTATCCCTTTCATGTGCTCTATTCAAACCTCACACTCTGTGTTATAAACATGCCTCGCTGATACATCTTGAACTCCCTTCAAAAGGAAATACATGTTTGCCACTCCTGAACTCCTCCAACAGGAAATACAAGAAAGCCTCATTCTAATTTGACATCAGCAGCATGAGAATTGCTCCAATGCAACTGCCACTTGGACACACTGGCACTGGAACACTACCAGCAACTTTCTGAGATGCAGCAGATGATAAAAGCAACTGCAATTCAAGTGACTGGGTTCCATTAAAAAGCTAAGAAAAGTGTGCAGATGGTCCCTTAGACCTCCCAGTGCTTTGCAACAATGACAGTGTCAACAGCACAAAGAGAGGATTTTTAGGCCAAGTTTTGAAAGAGTCTTTTATTACCCGTTGTTATTTTCCTCCAGTGGGACATCACAGATTCTGTTAAGAAAAGCTTAGGCAAAGCAATCTGACATAAATCTCTATTATGCTTCTGCCTCTCAGTCCAACTCTTCTACTCAAAGAAGCACTAGGGACTTTGACCTGTGTAAATGCCAAGTAATCTAAAGGGAAGAAAGCTATACCTGAACCTTGTCTGAGGTCAGAGTGCAATCACAGATTGTAATGATGACAGCAAAACAAAACAAAATGAAAGCACCACCATGGACTAAATGCAGTGTAATGGCTAATGGAAATGTTAGTAAATGTAATGGCAACCTGGAAAATAGGTTGGGAGGGAGGATGTCCAAAGCTATACTATGAATTGCAGCATTAAAGATGTTAATAGATAAAGGTGATAATCCTTTGCAAAAGGTCAAATAATAATTTTTAAAGGCACATATTTGGAATGGACTATATCTCATTACAAACATCTAGAATGAGTGATTGATTGGTTGGTTGATTTTACGCCCTTTCTTTCTCCCAGGATGGAACCCAAGACAGCTCACAATATAATAAAATCACTCCAGCATTAGGTAACATTTACTTTTTAATGGCTGACTTCATTAAGTAATGAAAAATGCAAAGGTTGGGCATGGGGGTTTATCTCTGCAGTGGAATTTATGTACCTGATACTTTTCAGAAATATATTTAATAATACTGTCTCCATAATGATTATTTCTTCTGAGAATTACCAAGAAGCCTCAGTCCATCTTCTGGGTCACATTAATACCATAGCCTGCTCCAAACCTAGTTCTTGCCAGCCCCAGGTTTCCAGCTTCCATAGTCCCTCAGAGGGATATTCAAAGTGGTACCTGAGAGCACAATGAAAGGTTTCATTGCAGCTATTCATTGTCTGACAGAGTCAGAGGGTTTAGCCAGTTATGCCATTGACCACCATTGTGAGTGAAACTCTGGTTCAAACTGGAGATGAGATTGTAGCAAACTGTAGTGCCACTTTACTGATGAAGACTGTGCCACCTATGATGAATTCACATCCTTTCCTGTTTTTCTAGTGGCAGTAACATTCTTATCCAGGTGGAGAGGACACTGCCAGCTGAGTTCTGTGCACATGTAGTTGTTGCAAGCCCTTGTGTGAGTAACTACAATTTTACACATTACGTGAAGCTGTTTGTTTTTGCATGGGGTAGACCAAGCAAACCTTGCCAAGAAAACCCTGTGATCAGTACACCTTAGGGTTGCCATAAGTCAGAAATGACTTGGAGGCACACAACAACAACAACAAGAGAGGTATATGATGTTCCTTATACCAGACTGGATGGGCAAGACCTGCAGTTTTAGGGCAGACAGCTGTATCATATAAACTCTGGGTTCACTGTAGTACATCCCCAGTTACTTTTTTTGAGAAGCTGTGTCCTGAGAACTTGTTAAACATGCACGATATGCAAAGGATTTTGTAGCACCTTTCAGACTAACTGTGCAAAAGATATTGTAGCATGAGTTTTCATAGACTTGGTCTAGTTCCTCAGATGCATGGTGTTAACTGGTGCCCTGGAAGGACATTTATAATCAGACTGTATGAATAGCCATAGAAATGTGGGTATGGTGATAAGATGACAAGTTCATTTTAACTATGGTTGAAGGCCAAAGGCAATAAGAAAGATGTTGCCTATGGCCAGGCTGAGTGGATGTCCATATGAATGGTGGAGGGAATTTTCAAATGTAGTGTATGCAGGCTGGGAACCAAAAATAATATATGATAAACTGGCTAAGAATGTCCTTGTGAGTTGTTGTAAACTGCCTTCGCATCAATCTCGACCCATGGCGACTCTATGGATGAGACATGTCCAGGCCCCCCTGTCTTCTACTGCTCTGCCCAGCTCCTGAAAACTCATATTCGTGGTCTCTTTAATAAAGTCCATCCATTTTGCATGTGGCCTTCTTCTCTTTCTACTTCCCCCCACCTTTACTAACATTATTGTCTTTTCCAACTATTCATGCCTTCTCATGATGTGTCCAAAATATGACAGTCTAAGGGCCTCTACAGACAGCGCATTTGGGGTGGCTCTGGCCCACGGCAACCACACGCTGCAGCCCCAATCCTTCTTTTTGCATCCCCAAAAGAGCAGCAAAACACCTCTCCTTTTGGGGGTGGCAAAAGGCCGCCCTAAGAGCCGGTGCTGCAGCTCTTCCGCACCCTTTCAGTGCAGCGTGTATACATGCTGCACCAAGAGGGCGTCCTGATGCCGTGCATCATGCAATTTGGCACCTGGCATCAGGATGGTGTCAGGATGGAGTTAGGCAGCCAGCGTATGGCTGCCCCCCCCCCAACTCCACCCCAGGCTGGCTCTTTAGGCCAGTCTGCAATACCCCTACGTATTGTAATTTTGGCTGCTAGAGATATTTCTGGCTTCATCTGCTCTAGGACCCATTTGTTTGTATTTTGGCTGTCCAGGGAATCCTCAGCACTCTTTTTCAGCACCACATCTCAAAGGAGTTGATTTTCCTCCTACTTCTTGATTGTCCAGCTCTCACATGCATACATGGTAATAGGGAATACAATGGCTTGTATGATTCTAACTTTTGTGCTAAGTTGTATGTCTTTGCATTTTAGGATCTTTACTAGTCCTTTCATAGCCACCCTCCATATTCATAGTCTTCTTCTGATTTCCTGACTGTAGTACCTATTTCTATCAATGTTTGATCCCAGATAGGGGAATTCTTTTACTATTTATATTTCTCATTATCTAGGTTGAAATTGTGAAGGTTCTCGGTGGTCATTATTTTTGTTTTCTTTATGTTTAACATTAAGCCTGCCTTAGCACTTTCTTCTTTGATCTTCCTTAGTAAGTGTTCCAGGTCTGAGAGCTTTTCTGCTAGTATTATGGTGTCATTGCATATCTTCTTAGATTGCTGATATTCCTTCCTCCTATTTTCACTCCTCTTTCTTCTTCTGTGTCCAAGCCTGATTTCCTTATAATATGTTCTGCATACAAGTTGAATAGATAGGGTGAAAGGATGCAGCCTTTTCTGACTCCCTTGCCAATTGGGAACCATTCTATTTCTCTGTATTCTGTTCTGAGAGTAGTCTCTTGTCCAGAGTACAGATTCCTCATCAGGACTATCAGATGTGTTGGCACTTCCATGTCTTTAAGGGCATTCGATAGCCTTTCATGATCTATGCAGTCAAAGGCATTGCTATAGTCTATAAAGCACATGCTGATTTTCTTTTGGAATTCCCTGCTATACTCCATTAGCCATTGTATATTTGCAATGTGGTCCCTCATGCCTCTTCCTTTTCTGAACCCCTCTTGGACCTCTGGGATTTCTCTCTCCATATATGGTTGGAGTCTATGTTGCAGATTTTTGAGCATGATTTTGCTTGTATGGGAGATTAGTGCTACAGTTTTATAGTTGTTGCAGTCTCTTGTGTCTCCTTTTTTGTGGATGGCGATGTATATTGATTGCTTCCAATCTGTTGGCCATGGTTTTGTTTTCATATCTGTTGACATATGTTGATTAGCACTAGAGTTGACTCTGTCAATTGGATTGCAACAGTTCTATTGGAATATCATCTGTTCCTGGAGTCTTGTTTATTGCAGCTTCCACCTCAGTTTTTAGAATTTGGGGTTCATCTTCATATGGCTCTTCATTCCATGTGTCCATCATGTTATCATCTCTTTTTTATAACTCTTCTGTGTATTGCATCCATCATCTTTTTATTCCTTCCTTGTCTTGAATTATGTTATTTTTATTGTTGTAGAGTGTGCCGGTCCTTGGTGTGAACTTTCCCTTGATTTCTCAAAACTTATGGAACAGGTCTCTTGTTCTTCCCTTTTTGTTGTTGTCTTCTATTTCTCTACATTTGTCATTTTAGTAATTTTCCTTATCTTTGTGCACTAGCCATTGTAAAGTTGTACTCATGGTTCTTAGTTTATTCCTATCCCCTTTTTGTTTTGTTTCTCTTCTTTCAATTATTGAAAGTTTTATCTGTAGAGTTGTATCTGTCATCCATGGTTTCTTCACTTTCCTTTTGTATGTTGGAAGCATCTTTATGCATTCTTCTTTTATTATGTCCCTGGCTTCAGATCAAAGCTCTTCCGGTTCCAGATCTATTATTCTTAGGGCCTTTGCAGACTGCTAGAAATAGTGCAAATTGAGTCCACTTTAAGGGTTAGGGTTAGGGAATCATGGGAACTGTATTTTATTGTGGCACCAGAGCTGTCTGACAGAGAAGGCTCAATGTCTCAGAAAAAAATACAGTTCCCATGATTCCCTAGCATTAACCCTGACCCTTAAAGTGGACTCAATTTGCACTATTTCTGGCAGTCTGCAAAGGCCCTTAGTACTGCAAATCTGTTCCTTATATTGTCAATGAATTCTGTGGAAATGTTGTTCAAATTGTATTTTGGTATGATGAATGGTTTTGTTCTCTTTTTGAGTTTTACTTTTTTCTTTGAAATGAGTAGTTCGTGATCTGTTCCACAATCAGCACCTGGTCTAGTCTTGGCCACCAGTATGGAGCTTCACCATCTTTTATTTCCAATTATCTAATCTATTTGGTTTTTGTGTTGGCCATCTGGTGATGTCCGTATGTATAATCTTTTCTTTGGTTGTATGAAAAATGTGTTTGCAATGAATAGGTTGTTGGCTTCACAAAAATCTGTCAGACACTCGCCTGCTTCATTCCTTTTGCCTAGTCCAATTCTGACTATTGTATTTTTACTCTTCTTTATTTCCAAACTTTGCATTCCAATTTCCAATGATTAGCTTGACATCCTGTGTTGGTGTATTGTCAATTTCTTCTTGTGTTCCTTCATAAAATCTATCGATTTCTTCTTGTTCTGCCTCAGAAGTTGGTGCATATACTTGAATTATGGTGATATTCATAGGTTTCCTGTGGAGCCTTATTGAGATGATTCAGTCTGGTTCTTCATTGTATCCTCTGACTGCTTTTGCAATATCTTTTCTTAGTATGAAAACCACCCCATTTCTTCTTGTCTTTTCATTCCCTGAATAAAACACTGTGTGGTTATCTGATTCAAAGTGGCCAATTCCTGTCCATTTTAACTCACTCATCCCCAGTATTGCTATGTTCATGTGTTGCATTTCCATTTTCACTATGTATAGCTTCCCTTGGCTCATGCGTCTCACATTCTATGTCCCTATTTTATGTGTGGTGCTGCTTCTGATGGGGTTTGTCTTTCTGAAAGTGTTTACTGATTGTTTCATCATTTTGACTGCCCTTAGTTGCTCTTGCAAGTGTTTTCCTCTAGTTTCTATCCATCTCTCTGTTAGTGCTCTTGTTCTGCCTTTGTGACACTTTTGATGTCTCCTTATAGGGTTTTCTAAGTGGGGAGTTACACAAGGAGGACCACCTACACTTCCCTGTGTGCAGTGCTAACAAGTGTTAGCATGATGTCACTATGATGTCACTGCTGTTCTTTACTTTAGTGACACTCACCACCACTGCTGCTGCCCAGTAGTTGTTTTCCTATGTCATTCTCCCTCGCCCCATTATTGCTGAATTGATCGTTTCCCTACCCTTCTCCTCCCTCCTCCCTCCTTTTCCCTTCCCCCTTCATGTCCTTCTTTATTTTTGTCTCTCATCCATCTTCTGGCCCTTGTTTGATTTTCCATGTCCATCCTCTCTGTTTTCTCCTCTCCTCTGGAAGGTGGCGGTGGGGAGGGGGTCTGAAATGATCTGTGCCAGGGCTGACATGGACTCACATTGCTGGGAGGGGATTAGATGAAGTCTTTTCTCACCTCTCCTTGTTGCTTCCTGAGGCTCCTTCAGGATGGGGGAGGGGATTAAATGGAGTCTTTTTCCCACCTTTCCTCATGAGGCTGGGTTGTTAACCAGTACCACTCTATCTGTGCCTGAGATCTCACACATTATTTAGACCATTTCCCTCTGTTCCAGATGTTCACATGTTTGGGATGAATGCCTGCAAAAGAGAGACTATAGAAGTACAGTTGCGCATGTGTCTATGGGAGCTGATATGTCTCAGCACCAGGTTGCAGATCATGCTGAAGTTTGCATACATATAGCTGTGTGAGTCTAGACCTTTCTTTTGCAGACATTTGTCCCATATGTTGACAAACTAGGTAGTGGGGTGCTCTGACTCATGTATGCTATTGGGTGAGAGTGAGAAACATGGCATGGCCCAGCTTCCCACTTGTATGGTAAGGTAATCAGTTTTGTAAATGCCTGAACAGGGCTTAGACATCATTTCTGGTGAAGAGATTTCTCATAGGTAAAGAGGCATTTTCACAGAACTCGCTGGAATGCAGCAGTAAGTTTGAAAGCAGATTCCAGAGTGAAGTCTTTAAGATTACTGGCACAAACTAAATCAGAAATAGCAATTATGGCATCCAAATATGCAAAGCTACCCTTCCTGTGAGACATTTTAGGGCTCCATCTTGAGATCTGCATCTACTGAGGCTTGATTAGATCATTGTATCGGCTACTACCTCAAAATCTTAACTTTGTACTGTAGAATCATTTAATTACAGAGACTGTAATACCCATTCAGACTAATATCTGAAATCAAAATGTAAATACACATATAAACTTTTCATATTTTGCAAATGTGAAAAGAAGGGATATTTCCCTTAGCCCTTATAAAAGTCCTTAGATTTTGTCTCCTACCCAGAGAAAAAAATGATATCCAGACTGTCATTCACCAAGGTATAAAACAGAATTTGTATGAAGCAGGTAACATTTAAGAGTTCTGAGTAAAAGATCTATTCCAAAGATAAAATTAGAGCCATGTGACGTGGTGACTAATAACAAAAAATAAAGGAGAGAGAGAGAGAGAGAAACCCCAAATATGCATAATGAAACTGCAAGAAATTAATAATAATAATAATAATAATAATAATGTTATTTCATTAAAAATGTAGACTCAGAGGCAATTATGAACAAAGGAAAATAATAAAGTCACAAAATAATTGATAATGTATTGCTCTGAGTCCACTCAACACAGAAGAACATAATAAATCTCCTTGTGGTGGACATACCTTGGAAAAATGCCTTGGATACATACAAGCAAATTCCCAGTGCAGTCATAACGATTTATGGAAATAGCACTTATTCACACATTTGAAGATGCCAGAGATTCAGTTGTAGAATATAGGAGAAAAGATTACACAGGAAATATATTACTGCAAAAAGAAGAAGAAGAAGAAACCCTTCAGCATCTTGGCAAGGAAAGCAAAAAAGTTATAATGGAAAAGATGGACTTTATAAAATGTGCTGCTTATATGTCTTGGGATTTCATTGACTACAGTTCTCAAACCACTTGTGCTAGAGTAGTCCCATTGAATTCAATCTGATTTGTTTAAAGAACAAGGCTTAAGGAATAGGATCTTTTTTCAGATCAAAGGATGCAATATGACCATATTGCATGTTATGGCCTGATGATGATTATGATGGTGGTAGCAATTTCTGAAATTTATAGTGTCATTGTCTGATTAGTGATATGCAAGAGTTTCAAACATTGTGAAAAACCTAAAATAACAATAAGACAGCAGCACAATATAAAACTGCTTCCTAAAGCAAATTTGCAAAACATTTTTGGATGGAAATAGATTTTCTTTTTGATAACAGATATTAACTATCAGTAGGGTATTAGGAAGTAAATTCACACTTTTGGAATTTTCCATTTCCATCTGTGACTTGTAGCACAATCTGCTTGATTTTCCAATCTTCTATCTGTTACATATGTGTGCACACACACAACTCAAATTGAGCACCACATTTTAAAACAACATAGAAGTTCCTCATGAGAGGGGCAGTATCATCGTCAGCAAACATCAGAATCAGTTTCACAGTCTGCCATATGTTAAAACTTGGACTTTTGAACCATCTATGATTCAGATTCTATCCAAGAATCTACAAATTAGTGAAGTATTTTTGAAAAATGTGGCAAATTCAAAGCAGTGTTGCCTGTTAATGTTGTTGTTGTTGCTGCTGCTGCTGCTGCTTTTATCTTTAGTCCCCCTCTTTTTTCCAAATCCAAAAATTGCCTTGTATTACACATACAATTGTTAGCTTTCTCTCCATTATTAGATTTCAGTGTAAAAGAACATGCCTACATAAGGGTATTCAGATTCATGATATCTCCATATATCTATGTATTATCTGAGTGAACTGCACTATTTCACATGATACTCAACAACTTGCATGTGATAAATGGAGAGGAGAGAGATATGGACTTCAGCTGTAGCCAAGAGATACAGAATATAACTACAATACATAATGAAGTGTTGTGGTCCCACTAACTGCAATGGCTCCACTCTATGAATCCTGGGATTTATAGTTTGGTGAGATGCTTTATTAGAATTCTCTACAAGAGTAATGTAGTGCTGTAGTTCAAGGGAATGTGCACTAGAGTTCTCTAGCAGAGAATTTATGTGCTTCACAAGGCACCAAGTTTCAAACAAAAATCTTTAGGGCAGAGCCATAGCACTTTAAGTAGTATCCTCCTGCTATAACAGTGTAGTGCACATACACTTTTCGAGTGTTGTACTCAAATTATTTGTGATATTTAGGACTGGTGGAGAGGTGTAGGAAACTTTTCGGGGGAGGGGGGAGATATCAAGGAATATGTGTAGAGTTTGCTGTTGATGTTTTAGATTTCTTTTCCCATTCTACTGTATTTATTATTATTATTATTATTATTATTATTATTAGTCCACCTTTCTCCAGTCTGCAATTCAAGGCAACTTACAAAAGTTAAACATATAGAGCTAAAGAAATTAGGCTTCTTGTGATAAATAATTCTGCAAACAATTGTCAAAAATGTATTTTTTTAATTGAGAGGTCATAACAACACAAAATATTAGGATGCCCACTTGTGGATCACCAAATAAGGGACGAAGGGGGACATCTTCACATAAAGTCTGCACATGCAGACTGAAATGGATAGCTGCAAAATTGGGAATCATTCTTATACCTTAAATAGAAATATAATACTTTCCACCCCCGCAGGGAAGAGCATGATCAGGGGCCTAATCACATTACAGAATTATAGCACTGTGGTTCCACTTTAATTGCCATGGACATGGAAGTTTAAGGAGGTATTCTCAGTCAGAGAACTCACCAAACTACAAATCCCAGGATTCCATGGGATGAAACTATGACAGTTAAAGTACAACAACAGAATTATAATTGTGTCATGTGAATGGGCTCCTGGTGATCTGTGTATTTACTCAGTGTGATACCCATGTGTTAACTCTTTATGATCAGCCTCAAAGCCCATGCTCAGAACCAAGCTTGGATATGGTAGCCTTCAGACAGAGAATACCTTCAAAGATGTGATTGTTCTCTGACTTGTACCAAGGTATGTACATAAAGTCACAACAAACAAACAAGAAAAAAAATAAACTACCCAAATTAGCTGTTGCCAACTTGCAAACCAGAGCCAAAATATCCTAAAGGCACCTGATCCCACCTGATCTTGGAAGCTAAGCAGAGTCAACCTGGTTAGTGCTTGGATGGGAGATTGCCAATGATTGCCAGGTGCTGTAGGCTGTATTTCAGTGGAAGGAACATGTAAAATCACCTCTGAGGATTCCTTACCTAAGAAAACCCTATGAGATTCATGAGGTTCCCATAGGTCAACAGGTGACTTGAAGGTGCTTACACACACAGACCAATTGTATCTTGCTAACATAGTGAGGAGCTATTGTGATAGTACATGTCATTTAATAAAATCACTGAGAAAGGATTCTTTTGACTTCAGAAATACATATACACATAAATATTTGTACATCTTTCCATTTTGTTCATTGGAAGAGACAGGACCTGACTGACTCATATCAAGATCTTAAGGTGAGAAATCTGTATAATTATATCCCAAATGAAAACCTTGAGGGGGGGGGGGTAGTCTTTGTTTTCATTTGACTATAGTTTAGTAAAGACATGCATTTAAAAATCCCAAGTTCAATGTCTGGCCTCTCTAGGAATGGCCAAGAAAGACTGTTATCAGAGATCCCAGTGAGCTTTGTAACAGTAGGAGTAGGGAACTTCTCTCTTCCAGAAGTGTTGGCCTATAGTTCCTGTCACCTCCACCCCATATTGATAATGGTGAGGGACTGTAGAACTGTAGTCAAAAACATGTAGAAGACCAAAGGTTTCCAACCTCTACAGTAGTCGCTTTTGAGATAGTTGGCCCAAGGGTTTGACTGTGTTTATAGCATTGCTTGGTGTTATTAGTTTGAAAGAATGACAGAGAGATCTTAACCTGTAGAATTTTTTTAGTAATGATGACCTGCTTATGTTGTACTGTTATATCTTCCATTCTTTCCAAATAATACTGTCTTTTTCTCCCATCTTTTGACCTTAGATGCTTTAGAGCCTCAAATGTAATGCATCACTCTGTCAAAAATATGTTTCCCATCTGGATATCTTTCAATCAAGGATAAACCTCAAGAGACCTCTGTATTAAATAACTGTCAGTTGATAGCATCCCCTTGTCAAGTATTTAATAAGGGATTTAAAATAGAAAATAGGTAGGAATCTATATGAAAAAGAAAACAGACAATTGCATTCACACATATTGCTTATTTAACACACTACTTCCTCAGTGAAGAGACCTTAGATATAAACTCAAAAATGATTCCTACAATATTTTAATATTTAGATTGGTTTACCTTCAAGGCATTCTTCTTCTTGGCTGTTTTCCACCAGGATCGTATTTTGTGGATTACGTAACTTCTTCCATCTCAAGAGGACCATGTTGTTTTTCCTTCTTTGTCATAACTTCAGATATTATTTGTCTATGGATTTCTAGCATAGCTACAGCAGATTTTTCATATTAAATATTTTCTTCTCAAAATTATGACACTGTATATTTTATGGAGTGCCAAGGGTATTCTGATTATTAAAGTTATTCCAATGGGAAGCTGCTGCATATCAACGGTGGAGGATGTTATAGAAAAACATAAAAGTACACTTGATGCACTGCACATGGCTATCCCAATGCAATGCAATGACTGCTCAAACCCTTTGAGGTATCATGTTTCCCCATGATCATACCATCACTTATTGGAGTTGGCTTCAAACCTGCAGACCCCCTCAGCAGCTCTCAAGGACTGCACAAAGCAAGCTCCCAATAATTCAGACCAGTGAATGGCCTATTTCTGTATAACAGACTCTTCAATGTGCAGTATTAGCAGCCATCAGTTAGGAAGAGAAGAATGTGTGTAATTCATCAGAAAGAGTTCCCAAATACTATGGAATTGTACATTTACCACAGCAATTATTCAAAAGATTTAAGTAAATGGTTTCATTGGCATGCCCAGTGTCTCTCTGGTTCAAAATGTATTTCAGTGCCAAGCTAGATGAAGCGCTAACTATATGTATGCATTTAATGTGATGGGCTTTTATTTTAATAGCAGCTACAGGGAGATCAGTATTAGGGCCATACTGCATATAGAATGGCATCCCTTCTATCATGTCATGGGTTCATGTTGGTGTCCCACAGTGTTCAGACTGTCACTAGGACTAAAGTGGACTGGGGTGATCCAGACTGAAATCTGCACTCACCCATAGAAATTAGAACAGTGAGGCCAATTTGGTCAAATGCTGAATAGTTAAGTACTTGAGCTAATTCTAATTTGCCCCACCTCTGAATTGAATCAGAGTTGCCAGATTCAATTCTGGGGCAAAACAGCATATTTCAAGATGATTTAAACCCATCTGGAGATTCACACACCAGAAATAATCAAGAAAAAAAACCAGACAGATTCTCTCCAATCTGGCTACAGTTATTCCTTTAAATTTGTGGCTTTGACCTTTGCAGATTTGATTATTCATGGATTTAATTTATATGTTCCCTTTAGGAATCTTTGGGTCCTCCAGTATGACTCTATGGTCAATGTCTGTCAGAAATCACACTGGAAGACCTAGAGATTCCTAGAGAAAACACCTATCTAGGAATTTGTAGGTCCTCATGCACAGCACTATGGTCAACTTCTGGCAGAATTTCTGGCAGAAGTTGACCACAAATTTGTGTTGGAAGATCTAGAGATTCCTAGAGAGGTGTTTTCTCAGCTGTGTTTTTTTTTAAATTTTGTTTTTTCTACTTTCACAGCCATCCTGCACACCTAATCCCAGCAAATGTGGAGGGCCCATTGTATAGGGGAAATGCCAAAGTGGTGTAATGAGAAAGAAGAAGAGGGGAACTTGGTATCACTCACAGACAGCTCTGGTGTGCAATCTGGGACAAGAATCTGACTAGCTGTCCTGAGTCATAGTGCTTGTGGAGAGGGATTCTGGAAAGCCACTGAAAGTATATAGTGGAGATGTGCAACTGATCCTGAATAAAGTGATTAGGACTGATTTGGACCAATTTATATCAGCCCTGGATTTAATCATATTGGCCCAATTCAGTTTTGGAGCAGAACAATACAGCTGGAAGCCATTCAGAGTGATTTGAAAATCTAGATAAGAAAAACAAGTAGACAAAAGTCAAACAAAATGATTCTAATGTGACAATACAAGAAAGATACAGTCATGTGCTATTGTTTTTGTTCTAACTTCTGCAGCCTGAAGATGTGGACAGGATCCTTGGAGAGGTGAGAGCCACCACATGTGTACTGTGCCCTTCCTGGCTTATAAATGCCTCCAGAGGAGGATTGGTCAAGTGAAGAAAAGGAGCAGTTAATGCATCACAGCATTCAATCAGGTCCCCATCTTGTTCAAAAGAGGCTGTGGTGAGGCTGTGGTGGTGGGGTGAAACCTCCCGAACCTCACTATAATAGTGAATTATTGGCCAATATGCCTTTTTGACCAAGGTTCTTGATCACATGATAGCCTCTCAGCCTCAGGGGTGCCTGAATAAAATGGATTATCTTGATCAATGCTTCTCAATCTATCTTGTTGTGAGGGACTAGTAGTATTTATCTTCAAGCATGCCAGGGACTAGCGCCATTTTGTGCCCATAGATTGCAATTGTTTCTTTCTTCCATGGAATTTTGCTAGGGTAGCCCTTGGCCCAGACTGGCAGTGGTTTAAGGATCACTAGTTTATGTAGCACTGATCTAGATCCACTTCAGTCTGAATTCACACAAAGTTGTGGGGTGGAGACAGTTTTGCTAGCCATGGTGACCTATGTTGGTAACTGGGCAAAGAGAATGTCTTGCTTTCCATTCTCCTCTTAGTGGCTTTCAGTACCATCAGCCATGGTACCCTTTTGAGCTGCCTTTCTGGGAAGAGGGACTATTTTATGATTGTTCTAGTCCTTCTTGGATGTGTTAATTCAGAAAATGGTGTTTCCTTTTTGACACAAGGGCCATTAGCCTATGGAATTCCTCAGGACTTGTTTCTGTCCCCTGTGCTGCATTAAATGTATTAAATAAATTCATCAATTGAATTATTATTATTATTATTATCATCACAGTTGAAATTAATGCTCCATTCCTGGAGATGTCATATCTGGCTACAGTGACACACACCATGATTACATCCTGGTTGGATAAATGTAACACATTTTATGTCTTTGGAAACTGTTCAGAAATTCCACCAATGTCAAAGTGCTGCATCCAGATTGTTAGCTGGGGCTTGTTATAATTCATTTCATTTCTGGGCAGAATTCAGTATGCTGGTTATGACCTATAACACTCATGTCCAGACTACCTGAAAAACCATATGTCCCTATATGAGCCTGCCCAAGTCTTAAGATCCTCAAGTGAGGGCTTTCTCTTGATCCTACTGTTACCCCAGAAGTTGGAGGATTTGAGGTCCCCACCAAGTGTGCCAATGTCTCCTTAAATATTTGAGGAATTGCTTAGCCAAAGGAGCCCTGCAAGAGGTGGGGAATTGGGGGAATCATTTCACCAGTGTATACCTGTACTAACTGTGGGAGGACTCCCAAGTTTGGTGAACAAAGAAGGTTTTAATTGGAAATATGCAAGAGAGCACACACTTCCTAGTGTTCCACCCTCTACAATCCTAAGCCTCTGCTATCTAAAGTGTGATCTCTTAAAACATGTCTGGTTCTTTATATCAAAATATGCAAATATGAAAGCCCATATACCACGTGAAGGGTGTCAGGTATGCTAACAGCACCATTGTCACAAGCCAGTCTGGTGAGGAGACGTAACCTTCTCAGTGACTGCTCTCTGGCTGTATGTCCTTTCCTCTCACAGTAGGCTAGGCTAGTCCTTCTCTGTTCTCCTTCCCCTGGCAGGCATAAATAAAGATCTTTTTATTTAAAGAAGAATTTTGTGATTAACTGGGTGTACCAAAGATTTTATTTTTAAATGTGGTGCTTGTTGTTATGTATCTTCAAGTCATTGTTGACT
Organism: Phrynosoma blainvillii; assembly: GCA_026167975.1. Taxonomy (NCBI): domain Eukaryota; kingdom Metazoa; phylum Chordata; class Lepidosauria; order Squamata; family Phrynosomatidae; genus Phrynosoma; species Phrynosoma blainvillii. The sequence continues at coordinate 320,245,316 of JANUYF010000002.1, read as the reverse complement.
TATGGTGACTCTAAGGAAAACATTTCATAGGGTTTTCTGGGGTTGGGAGTATGTGACTCACTGAAGGTCCACCAGTGAATTTCCATGGCTAAGCAGGAACTTAAATCCTGGTTTCCAGAATTGTAGTCCAACACTCAAACCACTAAATCACTCTCTCTTTTATTATTTTAGTTGTTGCTATATTTTAAACTACCACTGTTTAAATACAATAGCTAATTTAATTTTTTTATAGTTTTGTATCAGCGAGTTTTAGCTACCAAGTTTTAACCTTGCATCACATATTGGGTCACATATTGGTAAAAGGACAGGATATAAATAAATGGAAGGAAGGAAGGTAGTATAAGGTAGAGGAGGAGTGAAAGGAGCTGAGCTTTTGCTCCCACTCTGACATACAGTCTGGGACAAGAATTTCATCAACGTTGCCCTTGTGAGATTTTGGGCTATAGGGACTCCAAGCATCTGCTCAGAGTTCAGAAAAGCCCCAGGGCTGGCCCCCTGAAGTTGCCCAGTGGAAACGCCATCCCTCTGGGAGCATCAAGTCTTGTGTGAATTATATAGTCAGTTGTCTGCTGCATTTTTTTGATCATTCACTAAAACTGTTTAATAGCAACAGACTGAAAAAGCTGTGGTGAAGATGTGAGGTAGGTGATTGTTGATCATCATCTAAGTTTGGTCTCACTGAGGGGAGGCAGGATGCCGCCCCTTTCCTTGCCAGTTTGGGGTCGGGCAACCACACTCCATGGCCCCAATCTGGACTTTCCATGCCGCAAAAAGAAGCCACAAAAAGCAGCTCCTTTTTGTGCTGCAGAAAGGGTGCCCTACTTCTGCAGCAGCAACGGCTTTTTGCTGCTTCTTCGGTGCAGCACGCGTAAACACTGTGCCAAAGACACACCCTTTTGTCACCCGCTGTGCAATTGCTTTGGTGGTGTGACACTGGCCTGGGGGCTGAGTCAGGGTGGCCAGCATGCAGTTGCCATGCCCTGAATCTGCCCCCAGGCTGGCCCTTTATTCCGGTCTGTACTGGCCCTGAGTCTCTCTTTTAATTTTCCAGTCTTCTGTGTTCTTGAATAGCCTAGCTTAATGTTCCTTTTGCCTTGCTTGTTAATTTATTAATTTAAGTAGCAATTTGTTAATGAGTGTGTGTGTTTTAGAGAACAAAACCTATTCTCCCTACCCTAATATCCCAATTGCCCTAATTGTTAGGGGTCTCAGTATGCATGTGTGCAGACAGTTTTGGTATGCTAACAAGCATATTTATTTAATTCACAAAGTTCATATAGTGTTTTTTATTATAGTCCATAGTTAATCCGTATTAGTAAGCAAAGCAAAATACAAATACTTTACTGGCCATTTGGTTGAACAAGCAAACCACTAAATTTAATTTCCTCTAGATCTCCAAATTAGTTAAGATAATATATCTCTCACACTATAAATTTTAGGGTTTAAAAATTGCTATTATTATGATTAGATCTGAACATTAGTTTGACTTAATCCTGAAGCATCTCTGCAGCAATAATATAAATCCACACGGTGCCTATAAGGACCCAGGAGACAGACTGATTCCTCCCCCTGACATCCTCTTAATGCTTATAAAGTACAGAGGTTTGGCAACACTTTTTCACATCAGCAGCCAACCTGAGCTCTTTATCTGGAGATACCAGCATCTGAAACTGTAAACTCCTGTAAGCAAAGTTTACTGTGCATGTCACTGAGCTATGCACAATCCAGTTACAGAACTTTGATACCAGTTTAACTACTATGGATACATGCTATGGAATCTTGTGGTTTGTAGTTTAGGAAGGCATTAAAGGTTTCTGGGCAAAAATTCTAAATACTACTCCCTAGAATTCCATAAATTAGAACCTTGGCAGTTAAAGAAGAATCATAGTGCTGTAACTGTACAATATGAAAAGATCCCTAGATTAAATGAGCAACCTAAAGATGCCTTCAGACAAAACTAGAGTTCTTTGTTCTACCAGCTAAGTTAAATAAATAGATGTGATTTTCTGAGACATAACATAGAAATCCTTAATAAGATGTTAATGACTGGCTCCAGCAATCCTGTGTTCTGTTCTCTGCTATTTTGATTTATTTGGCAAAGCAACTCAACTTGGGGAGTAAGTTCTGTTAGATAATTAACAGGTGCTCAGCATTGTGGCCATATCCAACCCCCAGTCTCCCTTCAAACACCAATTAAAATGTTCCAAACCTTCCTGAGATGAATGCGTGGAAACAAGAGGTTCAAGTGTGGTATCCATGTCCTGATGATACTGCAGTTCAAACTTAAAAATTACTTCTCTCTAGTTTTATGAAGTAGTTAAATAGCATGGCAGACAAAAATACAACAGAGCAGAAACCCCCAGAACTGCCCTTCAGACATGGCTTTCCAGGAAGAACTAAAAGCTTCCTAACAAAATGGCTCCTAAACCCAATCCAGCCAAGCAACCCCAGAAGCAACTTCCATCTCTGATTCATTACCAGTTAAAAACATGGCATCCAAGTATGTACAGATGTAAGTAAATTAATCTGGGAAATATACAACCAACTTGGTTACCACAAACCTCCAGTTCATATATGCCAAAGCCTGCACTTCAGTGACCCTTCACCACTTGAAAAATGACTGAAGATGTTCTAGGTCCAAAGGCCAATTATCACTTATTTTCATTCACATTGGCTACAATCCCTCTACTCTTTGTGTTCTAAACACAGTGGTAGAGAGGTAAAATCTGAGGAGCAGGCCCTCACCAAGATAATTTCTATAGCAACAGCCCCACAGATAGTCCAAAATGTAGGTGGCTATATTAAAACAATTTCTAGTCGTTTTCCTTTGTAGTTTCAGCTGCTATTCTTTTGTAAAACCAGCCCAAGTGGATACATCACTGTTGGAAAAGTTTGTTTCTCCTACACTTACTTTGGGAATTGCTGATAAATTTAGAGGGAACAGAAGGGTGCAAGGAGGGTGTTAGATGATGTCATAGTCTCATCTCATCAAAAGGTCCTGGGTGTTTGATGCTGTACCTCCTGGCTTCACTGCACCTGTGTTATCTATCAATCCTTGTGTTTGATATGTTGCTAGCAGTTCTTCAGATTGCCAAATAAATTCAATAGGTCCACAAGCAGATGAAGGATGTTTTGAAGTGATTATAATGATAACCCAAGTCATTTTCTTATTCTAAGTAAAAATCTGAAGCCTTGGTAGGATGGCCTGCTAAACCTGGCTTGAAAATCCCTAAAGACAACATCAGAAAATCATCAGAATGTTATATTTGAGACAAATCTTGTCATGATCTGCCTTCAAGACCCCAGTGACACTGGCAGTGAGTACTCATATGGAGAGACAGAGCAACAGAGAGACCTGCCAGTGTCAGAGACAGATTGAGACCCACCAGCAGCCACAGCCTAATATAGGGCCTTTGCAGACTGCTAGAAATAGTGCAAATTGAGTCCACTTTAAGGGTTAGGGTTAGGGTTAGGGAATTATGGGAACTGTATTTTATTGTGGCACTAGAGCTCTCTGACAAAGAAGGCTCAATGTCTCAGAAAAAAACAATTCCCATGATTCCCTAGCACTAACCTTAAACCTTAAAGTGGACTCAATTTGCACTATTTCATAGACATGGATGGTGAGACCTCCGAGCAGCCACAACCTGACATAAATGCAGGTAGATATATAGTTGGTCCTCCATATCCATGGATTTTTATCCACTGAATCAAGCATGGAAAGCTGCCAGACCATAAATAGCCTGGTGCCTCCTTCAGTAATATGTTGCTGATAACTGAACTCCTTGGTAGAAGCAATATTTGAGTCTCATGTTCCTATTTGTGCTTTAGACCCTGCTCTATTGGAGTCTCCCTTTTGACTACTGTCTGGATTTATTGCTGCACTGTGTATAACTCAGCCTAAACTGACTTCGCTGCTTCAACCTCCTTGCTGTGTTCTCCCTGTGTTTGTCTATATTTTTCTGCATTCCCTTTCTGAGATTCTGATTGTTTGCTGAAAAAAACAAAACAGAACAAATCAAACAGATGCCATGAAGTTGCCTCAACATGAAACTTTTGGAGTCTTCACCAGCACATTTCAGCCTACTCTCCAGACTGGACCAACCTACTTTGGAAGGTGGTGAATAACCACAGAAACATAGGAAACCTCTTTGCAGTGAGTCAAACTCATAGTCCACATAGCCCAGTACTATAGCAAACCAGGGTTTCAGGCAGGATTCTTTCATAGCCTCCCTGGACATCCCTGGTATTCCTTGGTAGTCTCAGCTAAGTAATAAGCAGGTTGACTTGTTGGAGTAATTGTGCCTTTAACAACAGAAAAATATTTTGAGTGACAGATGACACTGAATGATATATATTCCATGGAACAACCACAGACTGCTAAGTCAAGAGCACATGGCATGAGGCAAAGTTACAGTAAGGTTGTATCATGCTGTGTGGCAGAGTGATGATTCAGAACCATCCTACTATATAAGTGGGCCAAGAGACTGGTCAGTGTGGGTAGTTGTGGGTTAGTTGAGTTGGTTTGGAGCAGTTGGAGTAGTGGTTTGGAAGTTGTTGGAGAGTCGGTATATATATATATATATATATATATATATAGTATTATATTGTACACATTGCAACTGAAGATAAAGCTTTGAGAACACTGGATGAAACAACTATGCCTGTGAGTGTTATGAGTCTGAAAAGTGGCCAGTGCATTGCCAATACCAATATGTTTTGGCTGCCTCTGGGTAGACTTGTCCTCAGACTGTGCTGATAGTTGGCTTTCCCCCTGCCAACATGACCCTGCCCTGCTTCTGAAATTAGACAAGCTTAAGGGCATTCAAAGTGGTATGGCTGTAATATTATCATACTTTAAAAGTTTTTAATGAGAGGTTAAACAGACATTTGTCAGAGAAGTCTGAACTGTGGGTTTTCCTATAATTGAAGAGGGCTGATGAACATAGGAACTAGGTGGGCCTTCCAGTTATATGATTCCCTTATTTTATCAGCTTAGCCAAGGAGGGTGGCTATTAAACCAGCAGAATCCCAATCCTGTTTTGATTCAGCAACACCAGATATGGAGATTCAACTAGCAAAGTGTTACAAAGGTTACCTAACAAGGGAGATGTGGTTATTACACACCCAGACTCTCCCATCTTCCTGCTCTTATATTAAGTTTGATGTTCTAGCCAATAACCTGATGGACAGGTTGAAGATTTCTCACTCTCTTCTTAGTTTCCAAAGCAGCTTGCCCTGTAATGCCATGAAGTGTTTTGAAATGGAAAAGGGAAGAATGAGAATATTTCCCATGAATATGGTGCTAGTCCACTGGTTTCACAAGCATATTAAAACAGTTCTTTTAAAATTTCTGAAGGGACACAGTAATCATTTATTGTCACTTTAATGAATACACTGCAGGGTAGGGGGAACTGTTGATTGCAACCTTCCATTAAAATACAGAAGCAACCCACGTCAGCAAGAATGTCTGGTCTACTGGAGGAAAGTAAGCAATACAACCATCTTGTTTTCTTATGTATTCTTAAGTTTACTGACATGGAGCACCAGATCCCATTGCCAGCAGAATGTATTATAAATTAATCAACAGTTAATCTGAATATTTCAGTCAGGGGAAATTCACCTCTTTTTCCTATATCCTGTTTCATTTCTTTGCATGAGCTGTAATCTAAATATATTCACATGAACATTTGCTTTAATAACACCTTTCTTAATTCCCTTGTTTGGAGTTCCGGGGGGAGGGGGGGAAGAGACCAGTTACTGGTTTCTAAATCCACTTCCACCTTGTATTATGCTTTTAAGAGTAATCTCCAGTTACAAATTAAAGGACTTCTCTATAACCAGGTGCACTCTAGTCCTTGAGCCGAAATGAAATATCACATTTTTATCCCTCCCTCTGCAGGAACAACAATCTATTTTGTGTTGATTTTTTTAAGACAAGTAAATAAAGAGTTTCCATAAAGTAAGGTCAAATACACCCAAATGCTGATACATCATAGAAGAACTCATAGGCTGTTCCTATTATTATCAGCTGATAAGCTCAAGGATTTTTCAATACACTATTGTAAATAATGTCAATTTTGAGTTGTGTCAGTTATAAAGTTTAGCATAGAGTTTGACAGGTTCAGAGCTAAGATCTGCAGAGGTACTTACATAATAGTTAATGGAGGAGAAATGAATCCCTTCAAAATACATGCAGAATCAGACTCCACATATTTAATGTAAGGTTTAAGAATGCTCTTTAATGCAATACTGGGAGAAGCTCACAGCATGAAACTGGAGAAGGTGAAACTTGGCCTAGTTTAGTATTGTCCATGCTCCGAATACTGTATAGCATGTATACTTGAAATTAATACTCAAAATCATTGTAAAATTTGTAGTTATCCAAATTTTAATCAGGTTGCTATACTAGAAACATATTTCTATGGAATTCGATGAAAAGTAATATTCCAGCTATATATATACATTTTCAGACACGGTGGGAGTCCTGGAATTTTTTAGACCATGGCACATATTTCCACATTACTATTTCAGCCAAAATCAGCAGGCTTCATTCATTGTTAAATGGTTCTCCTGGGCATTTGCAGTGGAGACAGGCGTTCTAATCTCTTTCCAACTGAGCCAAATCAACCCAAATTCCACACAGATTCAACAGAGATTTCCTCCAGTAAAAATACAAATTCTCAGGTCTCTCTAACAAAGTCTTTCAGAAATGGCTTTAAAAAAATATTGCAGGACCAAAACACACCATAATAATAGTATCATGGGAAAGCATTCTAGGATTATTGGATGCCAAAGTAAATGTTTTAGACATAGGAGGTAGCTTGAAGACTGTGGTATTCATTATCTCTGGTATTCGTCATATTCTAGAGAAGAATGACCCTCAGCAACACGGGACAGCTAGTGTAGCACAAAAGAATCTGAATCCAACACACATGTTTGCCTCAGATTAACTAAAAACATTGTTCTATGCATTGTCAAATCAGAGGTAAAATGTATTGTATTAAATGGAGCTTGCTCCCGGTAAGTGTGCCTAGAACAGCCTAGTACTATTAAATAGGTCAGTACTGGAACAGTTGCAAACCTCTAGTTTTCCTGGTTTTTTACAATATAGGAATAATGCATAGTGAATAACATGAATATTTCCAAATGTCTCCCAAAGTTCTGGTCCAACACTCAATGCATTCTGTTACCTGGTTTCAACAAATGACATTTCATTAATAGAGAGAAACTCTGTTTGTGAAATTTCAATTGTTGTGGGGAGGGGGGTTGAGACTGGGACTTTTGTACTTGGAAGAAGCATAGGCCCTAGCTCTCAGGACAGAAGCTTCAAATGCCAACAAGCACGTCTTCTCCACTGGTGATAACAATTTAGGTGGCATGATTTGCAGAGCTTGGAAAAGTTACTTTTTTGAACTATAGTTCCCAGAATTCCCCAGTCAGTATTTTTTAATTTTAAAAATGGAACTAACTCTTCAAGTTCTGGTAATTTCAATCAACCCTGGAAGAAGATAGTCCACTCCACTTCCTACACATGTGGACCCAACTCTGATCATCTGCCCTTCTCCCCTTATTGACATTACAAATAAGGCTCATCAATTGCATTGACACAATTAGCATAACAGATTGTCAGGTCCTAAGTTTCCCTGATTTTACTGTCAGAATTAAGTGCAGACTTAACTGTCACCAGCTGAAATCAAATGTGGACAGAATTCAGCTAAGGAATTTTATTTTGTTATCTCAATGTATCTATACAAATTGCTTAGAAGTAATGAAATGATATAGACAAAGCACTGTGGGCGATAGTCTTTTCTTTGGACTTATGTAGCTAATTGTCACAATATGTGCTTGGAAAGAAATGAGAGAGAATCCACTGAAGCCAGCTGACAAAGAACTTGGCAGATCTGCCTATGAAACTTTGTCCATTAATTCAAGGCTCTTGCTGGTATCCATTTGGTATTATTTGCACGCAGACCAATGACCACAAAGCCAAAGCTATAGTTTAGTTTACAAACCCAAAGGTACAGTTTATAGAGAGATGTCCCAATATGTCTAATCACTGCTCATAAATGGATTCTGCATTCCAGCATGTGTAGACAACATATGTTTAACTATTGTATTATTCTCATTCACGTCCGGTGATAAATGTTTTAAAAATATTATTATTCTCTGGATTCCTGTTCTACCAAAACTCAGGATTATAAAAATGGGTTAGCACTAAACTAACTTATCTCCAGACTGAGCCAAATAAAACAAAAGCTTAACTGTGCATTTAGATTGATGTTGTGACTGCTGGAAGTGGTGGAGGTGGGGAATTCTATAAAGGAAGCTTTCTCAGTACATGATTCTATAATCCTATACCAGCTGGAATTCATTACAGGTTGCTTTGTGTCAGCCAAAGGTCATGTGTTCTGAATTGTGTTGCATATATTTGACTGGGCACTAGAATAACTGGAGTGCCACAGTTGTTGCTCCCAATGTATGAAAGACCTGTTTTGCACATTATGACTATTCTCATTGCCTATTGTGTGGGCTGTGCTAAGCAGCCACTAAATGCATACCAAGTAGCTGCTCCTTCTTGTTTAGTCCATTCCCTGGCCTTGGCTTCAGCCTCATTCCTGGTAGTGAAAAGGTTGGTGCCAGAAGGTTGTAGCCACACAGGCAGAAGTAAAGCTTCACCTGTTTGATGCTTTCTTGCCTCTTAACTCTTGCAACAAGACATTTATCAAAAATGAAAAGAGACACCTTTGAAATTTCACCCCTCTCTTCTCAAACTGAACAACTGAAATGCAAGCAGCAGTTGCTGTCCAGTGGAACTGAGGTATAAGATGGCTGGAAAGGTAAATGAACATTGAAAATAAATTCTCATTAACTAACTTTTTAAAAACACAAACTTATCAAATTTGTGATCTGCAACACTGTTAAAAAAAGTGCACACATATCTCTTGGATTCCTGTCATTAGGAGGAATCATGTCTGATATATTTCCAGCTATTTCCCCCCTTCTTCCTTTTCAAACTGTACACAAATAAATGTGCACACAACTAAACATATGCAACTCTGAATAATGTGCACAAGCATACATTAGGCAATGGAATGAATTAGTAAAAATAAATGTGCACATCAAGGAAAAAAATCATTAAAAGGTATGTGCACTAGGAAAAGTGTGCACCAAATTAATCATGATGTTCTACCCAGGATAGAAAATCAAAGGGTTCTTTCCAACAACATACTTATAGAACTATGATTTTACTTTAACTGTCATGGTGGCACCCTGGGAATACTGGGGTTTGCAGTTTAGGGAAGAACATTTAGAATTCTCAGCCAGAGAACTCTAATCCCAGGATTTCACAGGATGTTGCCACTTTAGTCTACCTGGATATTCCATCTTGGGCCTCAGAACAAAGAAACTTGTCCTTGAACAACCCCCCCAAAAAAAAAAACTTCAAAGGGAGACTGGAAAGTGAAACAGCATAATTGGAATTTTCCACAAACTCCAGTCCATCAACTGTTGATTGAACAGAGACAATGGCTTCCTGGCACACTATGCACATTATAGCACTAGTTTACACACCAGCCTCATAGGGCTCTCTTGGCCAGTTCATCACATCTCTTTTCTAGTTCACAGCCAGTATCAAACTACAGTCCAGCATTCATATGGTTATCTACTCACCTTTAGATAGTGATACTTGACCTGACTTATCCTCTCCGCTAATATAATATATATTATGATTATCAAATAAATTCATATTAAACATAAATCTTTTATAATGTCAACTTGGCTTAACTTTTGTCAAATTATTTATAACAAGCATATCCAATGTTATCCTGTTGAATTAACCATTGCAATCCCTCCCCATAGCTCTCTTATAAACTTAACTTTTTCCCACTCTCTATTATATTTCTCCGGGGAACATCCTTTAAGCAGTTGTGACAGTTTATCCATTTCTAAGATGTCATAGAGTTTCCAAAGCCAGTCTTCTTTGCTAGGAGTTTCCTTTGCTTTCCATTTACTTGGGAATAGGGCTCTGGCAATTGTAATCATATAGAAGAGTATTTTCCTATATTTTCTTTCTAATTGGTCTTCTATTATTCCTAAAAGATAAATTTCTGGTTTTATTTTTATTTTGATACCAATTATTTCATTAATTAAACCATTAATTAACCCCCAATATTTTTTTGCATGTTTACATGTCCACCAACAGTGGAAGAATGTTCCCATCAATTTGCCGCATTTCCAACAGCTACTGTCGCTGTTTTTGTATATTTTGGCTAATTTGTTAGGGCTCAAATACCATTGGTAAAACATTTTGTACTATTTTTTTAAAAAAAATTGAGAGACTGTATATCCTCAAAAAAGAAAGAAAGAAAGAAATGGAAGAGGAAGTTATAAAGGACACAATGGTTCAATGGGCAAAATATGTTGGACATAATATACATTTAACCCAATGGGGAAAAAATGGAAGAAAAGCTTGGGAACAGATAATGAATTATATAAGTAACCAGTGGGGTATATTGATAACATTTGGGTTTTAGGATTAATTGATGAAACTTATAATATATAATTATAACAAATATTAATCCTTTTATGAAAGTTATAATTAGGCTGTGTTTTTTCTATTGTAATTTAGGAATCGTTTGAAGGAATTAGTTTTAACACTTGAATATTGTTAGCATTGGAATTAAGCTTAGAAGATAAATTATAAAGATGGACTTGATAGTGAAGAATGTAAATGTAAATTAAGTAAAAATTTTTTTGGTTTTTTTTATTGTGTCTTGTTTTTTTTTAAAAAAAACTGATCTAGTAATTCATCACCATCACCTGGTAAAGAGAAGGTTAAGAGATAACATGATAGCTATGTTTCAATTATTTGAGGGGATATTAATCAGGAAGCTTGTTTTTTGCTGCTCCAGAGACTAGGACATGCAGCAATGGATTCAAATTACAGCAAAAGAGATTCCACCTAAACATTAGTAATGATGAGAAGAGCTGTTTAGCAGTGGAATACACTGCCTCAGAGAGTGGTGGAGCCTCATTCTTTGGAGGTTTTTAAACAGAGGCTGGATGGCCATCTGTCGAGAGTGATTTGATTATGTATTCCTGCAGGGCAGGGGGTTGGACTGGATGGCCCTTGTGGTCTCTTCCAGCTCTATGATTCTTTATCCACAGGTTTTGCATTTCTGTTGTTATTCACACACACAGCCTGCTTATATGGGTCAGCTCCTGGATATACTACTTTATGCATCTGAGGAAGTAGACTCAAATCTACCTAAGCTACCAAATTCTGTCTTTCAGTTAGTCTTAAAGATACTTTTGCATACTGATATTCCAGACTAACATGGCTATGTCTTTGAATTTTCCTTTAAACTGTTTTGTATAGGACCTTGGATGCTGTGTAAGGAGAATGGCAGAAAAATAAATTTTAAAAAACCCATCTCAACAGCCCGTCCTAGGGATGAAAGTCAGCTGCTAAATATTTCTATAAATCAATCAATTTAGTTATAATTTTATTCATATCCTGGCTTTCTCTCAAAAGTGGGACTCAAGAGATACCACACATAGCCAAATACATACAAAACATTAAGAATTAAAATAATAGTAAATTGTCTATAGAATTAAAACCATGCAAAACCTTCATTTAGATGCATAGATTAAAACCTCCTGAATAAGGGACAAAATTGTGAAATGTCTATTACACTTTTAAACAAAGGACAGCTCTAAATGCAAGCACTCCCTTCCCTCAAAATAGCAACCTTTCCATAAGATGGCTGGAATAGGAAAGCATGCATTTGCCCACAGATTTTTGTTTTATAAACATTTCAGATTCTAAGGCAGACTAAAGTAAAAGCAACTCCTGAAATTAACTTTGATATATATTGTATATTCAACAGGTTATTTTAATTTATCTTATCTTCTCATTCATCTGTTATCCAGTTTAGAGGAATAAATCTTAAAATGACTGTATCATTTGGTCAAGCAATATATTGCTATTTCCTCTTGGAAAATGGAAACACTAAATCATACATTTTTTCCTCTGCCAATATTTTGAAAGGTCGGCATTCTTACATATTTCAGCCTCAAGTTTTCCCATATCTCAAAGCTATTACAGAGCCATTCAAGTTCAGAGAGCGTTCCTACTCTAGCTAACTAATTAATCCAAATACAGAGCTGTTTAACATGCAGACTTGGTAATAACATACTTATCCAAAATAAATAATTGTGCCTTCTCACAAAAGATTTATTATCACAATGCTCTTGGCTACATTGCTGGCTTTTGAATAGAGGTCTGGTGTTCTTTTTTTAAAAATAAAAAAAAATGCCCACACTCCAGAAAAGAAAATTCTAAAGCTCCTAGAATTACGAAATTCTATTACGAAGGAGATGGAAATGATAATCATCCTGCAATTAAACTGTGATATTACTAATTGTGTAGCTTCTTCACATCACATTTGCTTTTTTACATATATTTCTTATTTTCCATAATATTAATTATTAGTAGTTAACCTTAGCACTTCTGGACTATAGAAAGAGTACAGTCAGATATTAAATTAAGGTTCTTGACAGTCATTTTTCTCCTGTATTTGCATTTTTTCACTTAGCAGTGCAGTATCATACATGCTCAGAAGTAAACCTCACTGAATTCACTAGAAGTTACTCTTCACATTAAGTGAGCTTCAGATTACAGCCTAAATGATGTGAAAAGACTTCTTCAGAAAATATTACAGTATCAGCAGCACAGGTTGCTCCAAAAGCAATGGTATTTATATATTCATTATACTTTTCACATGCTGGTGGTAAAAGCTGTTGCTTAATTGCCCCAAGTGCACAATGATATGGGATAAAGTTACAAATTCCAAATCTCAAGAAGTGCAACAATTCATTTGTATCACTGCCTTTATCTTACAATATTTTGATTTTTTGATTTTTCACTCTTGGAATTACAGTACTCTCTGTGAGTTAGTAATTACAAATATAGTGGCCTAACCAGTACAAATTCTGGAAATTGAAACTTTAATGCCTCTTGTTGCCTAAGTGAAAGTGCCTAAGTGAAAGTGAAGTCTGCTGTGACAAGTAGAAGGATATCCTGTGTTAATGGAGTGGTTGATCCACTCCACGTTGTAGCTGGAACTTTAAAGGAGTGAGCCAGCATGGCGGACTCTATCCTAAAAAGGGGTTCAGCACCTTGGATAGCTTCTTTCCAGTCCACCAATTGAAATAAAAACCACCACTCACCAAGCTCAGCACGTACATGTTTTAAAGTCACAAATATCTTTAAAAAGAATAGAAAAGGGACACTATATGTTTTTGTCTTTCACAGCTCACACACCTGGTATTTCACCAATTGAAACACAAGGAAGTTTCATGATAACTACATGACCATGTCAACTACATCTCAACATTTGTTGGCTCTTATGTTCCATTTGAGAAGTTTGCTGGAATACTATATCACCTTTTACTTAATATAACTTTAGTATACAGTATGACCCCCGTATTCAGGGAAAAACATTGTGGTTAGCAAAAATCACAGATAATGGTAAACTATATATTTCCAGTGGAAGCTGACTATAGTGCTAGAGGACCTCCAGATGCTTAGAGAGAACTATTTCCAGATATGGGTAAGTGAAATGTGCAGATACAGGAGTTGTACTGTACCTAGCTAAGTAACAGAGGTTCTAAGAAACCCTATTAGTGAATTGCAAAGATGCATATCAGGACACCTCCAAGAGTGCCCAAAGTGCATTAGGAATGATATGATACACGTTAGGAACATTGGGTACATTGCATTGGGAACATTGCTAGCTAAGCTACTACGCTTAATAACAACCCTCTACTGGATACAGACTTTATGAAACTGACCAGTTCTAATTCGTGCATACACCAGTCCACTTACACAGTCATAATTCCCAAATACAAAATTCCAGCTGCTATTTTTTTAACTTTTACCCCTAAATAGCCTGAATACATCCCACTCACCTGTATGCTCCCCACTTTTTTATTACAAACTCCATTATTTGTCCATGAAGTGAAATGCTTTTACTGTCACCTTTTCCAGCTATGAAATGTCTTCTGAACTTTAATGCTGGAAATTTGTGAATTGACACAGATTAGTTGACATTTTATCTCAGTGATCGGGACTGACTCAGCCATTACACAAAGTGGAGCAGCCACTTCAGACAACTGATTTGAGTGCTGTGATGGTGATAACATTGTGTTTGTGAATCTATTTTAGATGTCACTTGATGAACTGTTTTATAAACTGAAACTATGGCTAACGTTCAGTACTATATATTTCTGTGTGTTCAGTGAGGCCATTTCATGGTCCAGGTAACAAAAATATCTTGAGCAAACCCAATCAACAGTGTTTAGCTGGTTGACGATAAGCATGTGTTATTTTTGAACTTTGCTTGAACCAAGGTAATTATCTATTATAGATGCTACTTCATAAATTGTTTTATAAAGTGAAACTATGACTAAAATTCAGTACTATAGTTATGCACGTGTAACCTCATGTTATAGATCCACAACTGACCTGTGTTCACAAACACAGAATAATCATTGTAGCACTATAGCCATTATCATGAATGCCCTCCTCCGCCTGTTTATCAAGTAGCAGTTGGATCAGGCAAGGAAATCCATTCAGCTGGCACTGGGATGCAGAAGGATGATCTTTCCACCACCACCTGCTTCCAGCCAGTGAGTAGGACCCCTGTTGCAGGTAGGACCAGAAGTAGGACCCCTGTTGCATGTCCTTGTCCTAGCCTCATGGACTGTCCAAGACATGCACTTAGTTTTCCATACACATATGTAGTTAAGTAGATGATGTAGAATTCGGCCCTATGTTTTTGCAACTCCTTTTATAGTGATGGAGCAAAGATCTTAGCAGGTCAGCTTTTCCTGTCACCAAAGGAGGCATGGAGGACATTCTTTCCATCAAATAATGCAAATGAGAAGTGTATTATGCAATTGTGGATGATACAATAAACCAGCATAGACATATCAGGGGTTATTCAGTCTGGAAAGAATGTAATTAGAAGTTTTCTACCAAAATTTCACTTGACCAGTAAAACAATGACTTGGTATATTTCCTACTAAACAAACAATAAATCCTGGTTGGTATAACTATTCTGGATTTATCATAGATCATGAATGGCCTTATAGTGAAATCAATTTTATTCTCACTAGCCAAAAGCTATATTTCAGGCTGGTAAATCATATCCACACATTTGAACATTGTTCTTGTGGAAGAATTGTACAGTAAATCAAGCACACTCCAGATAGAGCTGAAGTCTGTTTTCTGTGTTCCAACTTTTACAAAGGCCTGAATGGAACCACCATTCAGATGGACCAAGGGGCTGAACAGACAGCCACCCCTTTACATGCCAGATCAGACCCGCAGCAACATATGCCATGGCCCTAATCTGGCAGTTTGCCAGTTCAAAAAGAAGCAGCAAAATGCCATTCTTTTTTGAGTTTGCAAAAAGGCACCCTTGCCACAGTGGTGGCGGGTTTTCCCCATTTCTTTGGTGCAGCATGTATAAATGCTGTGCTGCAGGAGCATTCCCACACCGCCCGCCATCTGGGCAAGCAGGCAGCGTGATGCCAGCTTGGAGGTGGAGTTGGGGCATGTGGTCACCATGCCTCCACACCACCCCCAAGCTGACTCTTACTGCTGGTCTGCTTTCCCCCCAAGTCTCCTGGCTAAGTGGTGCAAGTGATACAAGTGCAAGTGATACAATTTCACAGGATGTTAAGAAACTGGAGCATATCCAGAAGAGGGTTACCAAAATGGTGAAGGGTATGAAAACCATGCTTTACAAGGAGAGACTTAGGGAGCTGGATATGTTTTGCCTGGAGAAAGAAGGTTAAGAGATGATGTGATAGCTCTGTTTAAGTATTTGAAGGGGTGTCATATTGATGATGAAACAAGTTTGTTTTCTGCTGCTCCAGAGAATAGGACTCAGAGCAATGGATTCAAACTACAGGAAAAGAGATTCCACATCAACATTAGAACTTCCTGACATTAAGAGATGTTTGACAGTGGAACATGCTCCCTTGGAGCATGGTGAAGTCTCCTTCTTTCAAGGATTTTAAAGAGAAGCTGGATGGCCATCTGTCAGGGATACTTTGATTTTGAGTTCCTGCATGGCAGAGGGTTGGACTGAATGGCCCTTGTGGTCTCTTCCAACTCTATGATTCTATGAAGTGAACTGATGCAAGTCATACAAGGCTTAACAGCTCAGATGTAGGAAGACAGCATTAGTTCCCAGTGCCTTTGTTACTCCCAGTGCTGCATTATTTTTTTTGCCAGCTTCTTTGCTTCCGTTATATTTGCTCCTACTTGCTGCCTATCCACCCACTCGCTCAGGAAACTAAATAAGAGGCAGGTATGTGAAACAGAGTGAAGGAGCCAAAGGGAGCCACCCACTCAGGACAGTGACATCAAAACAGCCAATGAGAGGTAGACATGGTAAACAAAGAGGAGATTGGTTCAAATAGCCAACAGGAATACAGTTCCTTTACCAGCATGGTGTAGTGGTTTGAGTGTTGGACTGGAGACTAGGGTTTGATTCCCACATTAGCTATGCAATCCACTGGGTAATCTTGGGTACGTCACACTTTCTCAGCCTCAGAGGAAGGCAAGGGCAAACCTCCTCTGAACAAATCTTGCCAAGAAAACCTTAGGTCCACCATAAATTGGAAATGACATGAAGGCACACAACACACACACCTCAGACTCCAACACAGCTTTATCATCTGGAGACAAAAGTCTACTCCCTTTGCATGCATTTTCTTTTTTGCTCTTTAGGAACTGAAGTTGAAGGAAGGTTATTTATCCATTACTAATGTGATGGTGGTGGCTGCTGTGCTGATAACATATGCAGGCCATTAAAGTTGCAAACTTAAGTGCTTGTTGGGACTAAATCACTCCACTGAACTCAGCTAGGCTTGAACAATCAAGCATGACATTGTTGCTACTTGGAAGTTAAGCCCTATTCTGTGCAATTGGGCCTTATTTGCATGGATATGGATGTGTGGTGTTTTAAGACATGACAGATCAAGATTCAACATTGCTGCTTGGGGAGGATAAATCTTCCCCATGGACAGCTGCATCTCTCCCACCCCTCAGCAACTGTCAAGCCTGGGAGAGCTGTAGATGTTTACTGGCCAATGGCAGAAGGAAAGGAGAGGCAACCTAACCTTCCAAGAAGTGGCCAGTCCCTTCTGCAAGTGCAGTGAAATGAAAAGTATCCACTCCTTTTCTGCCAATGATACATTTTAATAAAGATTTCAGCATAACTTTTACAGGCATAAGATACCATACTTTTCCACTTTGTGTTGTTGTGTGGCTTCAAGTAATTTTTAGCTTATGGCAACTCTAAGGCAACCGTATCGCAGGTTTTCTTGGCAAGATAAGTTCAGAGGGATTTGCCTTTGCCTTCCTGTGAAGCTGAGAGGGTGTGACATGCCCAAGATCACCCAGTGGGTTTCCATGGCTGAGCCAGGATTCAAACTCTGGTCTCCAGAGTCATACTCCAACACTCAAACCTCTACATCACACTGGCTCTCTTTCCTCTTTATACACTCCCTCAAATAAATGCCTTGTGTGATAAAAGCCTATGAATCAGGAGGCTGGTTAATCTCTCTCTCACTCTCTCAGAGAGAGGCCTATCTAGATAGCTGCCCAATCTACTCTACCTATATACCATTTCCAGTATGGGTCTTGAGTTATATATGGTTTCAGACTGAGATGGTACAGTCCTGAGATGGTAGAATGGACTGCCAATGAGAGATTCCATTTATATTTCTACTTTAAAGAAAAAAAAAGCCCTGCAAGTAGAAAACTAAATGGAGCATGAAATGGGCTGGTTAGAATATTTTTCCTATTATGCATTAGGTTTTACTTGCCAACAGGCTTTTATGTGGATAAGCATAAGCATAAGATAAAAACTGTATTTAGCTCTTGATGTAGAATACACTGTCTATATCTCAATATTTTGCTAAATGTGTAAACCAGGAATGTATTGACATGGATAAATAATTCTTCCTTCTAAAAGAGCCTACCCTTCCACTACTTCTCACTCAGAAAGATTTATAGACAGATTTTTTGGCAAAGGGATGGTGGACCAGCTAGCCCCACACCCATATTTCATTAATTGGTGGTTCACAGTAATGCCTCTTCCAGGAAATAAACTCCCAGCTGACTGAAATGAAATCCCCATTCCTATTTGTTGGATCACATTTGCTGTGATTGTTTCCTGTATTATTCTATGAAGATACTTCAGCCTCACCCTTCTTAAATGGTCCTCCTGCATAATTATATCTGGTTTTGTATATGTTTTTGCTGATTCAGGTACAAAACCAGACAGCCCTTCACAAATTCCCCTTTAGAGTTCAGAGATGTAGCTATGTTAGTCTAGAACAGGGGTAGGCAACCTTTTTGAGCCAGGGGCTGTGTTGCTGACCCTCAGACAATGGGGGGGCCGAAGCACCATAAATAAATAAATAAATAAATAAATAAAACAAAATTTTTAAAAAATTAAAAAAAATTAAATATATATATATGCATGCACACTCTCTCAGGCCCAGAAAAGGCATGGCAAAACCCCTGTGGAGATTTTGCCAAGAAAACCCCAAGAACAAGTAATAACAACAATAATCAATATCATCATGGTGGGCAGCAGTGGCGGGGGGGGCGGCGGCAGGACAGCCTGGGGGTGGTCCAAAGGCCTCGGGGGGGGCTGCATCCAGCCCCCAGGCCTTAGGTTGCCTACCCCTGGTCTAGAACATCAGTATGCAAAGGGATCCTGTAGCACCATTGAGACTAATGGTGCAGAAGTTGTAATATATGTTTTTGCTGATTCAGGTGCATCTGAGGAAGTAGACAGTCCACAAAAGCTTATGCTACAATGTCTTCTGCACTGTTAGTCTCAAAGGTGGAACAAAATCCCTTGCCATACTACCCTGTAGTGGTTAGATTAGTTGATTTGCTACCTCACAAAGATGTGGTAATGATAGAATGGAGACCCATGCACACAACCCTGTACCCTGTATAAAGACCCATGCACACAACCCTGAGCACACTGAAGGACAAAGTGATATAGGAGGGCAAAGAAGCAATCACCCACACATGCCCCTTACCACTACCATAGTGCAATGAAAGTTTAAGGATTTTGTACCAATGTCATGTTCCCAGTGGAGAGCAGAAGGAACCAATTACCCCTTGGACCCATTACTGCAACTTTCACAAGCCTAGGGTGACAGAAATTTCTTCCCCTAACTTATAAGAGAGTGAAAAACCCACTTTTCTTTCTTTCCTATTCCTTTCCTTTTCCTATTGATCTGTGTGAAATGGTTCAAGATTCACCTGCCTACCTTGCAGCCACTGCAACCCACCCCATCATCCAAAAGCCATCCCTCCAAGCTGCCTACATGTGTTTGGGGAAGATCATACCATGATTCTTGGTCTGAGAGAAAATGATATAAAACAATTTCTGGTGGGATCTTGTAAAGGCATAATAATTTTTGACAGCATCAAAGTAAGTCCTACTATGCCAAATTTGTAGCATTTTTAATGAAAAAATAAGAAATTTTCATTCTACCCATGTTGTAAAGAAGAAGAAAGCAAGGACAGGGCTGCATCTGCACTGCAGAGTTAAAGCAGTTTGACACCACTTTAATTCTCATGGCTCAATGCTATGGAATTCTGGGGTTTGTAATTTTGTGAAATATTTAGCCTTCTCTATCAGAGAGCCCTCATGCCACAACAAATTACCAATCCCAGAATCCCATAGCACTGAGCCATGGCAGATCAAACAGTGTCAAACTGCATTGTTTCTGCAGTGTAGATAAAGCCTGAGAGACTGATGGCTAAATTGTCAAAAGTCATGATTTCTTTTTAATCAAAGTGATAAGAGCTGAAAACCAAAACACTAAAACCAACACCATTGATGATAGATGCATGTGTACATTCAAAGCAAATTAGGAAAGTGTGGGGCAAAATATATTTTGCACCAGTGTCCACAATGAACTATGGCTGCCACTGCTCCTGGCCACAGCACTTCAGTGGCAATGAAGTCTAATGTTCAAACTGCTATTAGAAGTGTATTTAAATTATTGTATCATTTAATCACTTCCCAAATAGTGGCAATCTGTAACAGTAATGGCAATGGATGGGGTCAAGCACGAAGGAAATAGTTTTTAACTAAGCCTATACTGCTCCTTCTACTTTGGCTGGTATCACTGCCTGTATCATCCTAGAACATCCCTCACTTTTTTTTTTAATAGAGAGAGAATATATCAGTCAAAAGCTCCTTGTGGACAAATTAGTTCAGATGATATTTGCTACATGGGCTACAACTTAAGACAAGGTACTCCTGAATAACAGAATATGCATTCAGTACACCTTCCAATAAATATATGACTCATATAGTACTTTTAAATCTAGAGTCTACTTTACCTTTGTACTAGAATCCCATAAGTATCATATTATTATTTTAATGATATAGTTTAATGATAAATGTAATATGCTAAGAGAAATAACATTCACACTGGAATTAAAAATGAAGATGCATTTCAATATATGACTTATTATTATAACAAGACTGCTGTTTGTATTGCAGTTGATGTGTTATAAAACCTAGAGATTAGACTACTGTAGTAACAGCCAGCATGGTATAATGAGTTTGAGTGTTGGATTAGGACTCCATGGGACCAAGGTTCAAATCCCTGCTCAGCCATGGAAACCAACTGGGTGAATCGCACACTCTCAGCCTCAGAGCAAGGCAAAACATAGCTGAACAAATCTTGCCAAGAAACCCCCATTTGTCTTAGCGTTACCATAAGTCAGAAACAACTTGAAGGCACACAACAGTAACAACAACAATATATGTTGCATACGAAGTTGTCCCTCATTTGGCTACTGCAAAAGTCAGCATTGTTATATGAAAATCTAAACCAGATTTGCTTAACACCCTGCTGGCATTATATCTTGCGTCATAACTTTCTTTTTAAAAAATGATTTAAAAAGCTTACTACTAAATTCAGCCTGTGTTATCTGTTTATCCATGAAGATTCTTCAAACATATTTCAATTGTAATTCAAAATCACTGGAGCAGTGGGTGGGTTGTATATGTGTGTGCCTAAAGATATGTACAGAGCAAAATGTACACCAAGCAAAAATTAAAAATGACTCATAAGAAAGGATGGCAGCAAGGCAGGTGTTGGTTTATTTCTTTCCTAGCATGTTCTTTGCTCATGGAATAGTGTTCTTTGTTAGCTAATGATATACCTAAAGCATCAAGAGACCAAGAACCAAGGCAAATTTATGATAGGGCTGCATCAGAGAGAATCAATAATGAAAGAAATGAAACTCTGGGCTGCATGAAGATTTCAGCTGCTTTTCTGAGAGTCAAATCTGTATGGCTGTTGGGGAAAACTTACAAGATTCTGCCCATAACAATGTTTACATCTGTAGCTAACAATGGAGATCTAAAATGATCATCACACTATACACACATACACATATTTATTCAGAGGACACTGAATCAAACCCCTCTCCCTATTTCTTTACACAACCTTCCAACCAGAATGCAACACCAACAGAAATGCAGTTTGTAGCTATGAAGGCTTTTGATTCACTTGTTTCAAAAATCATTTGGGTTTTATGATCTTTAAGGGTAACCTTATTCATATCATTGTCTCAGATGTCATATAAAAAAAAATCCCTTTTTGAATATCCACTCCCCAAAATATAGCAATTTAATAATCTAGTTCTACAACAGACAGAAACATAACAGAGGAAATAAAGGTATAGTTGTTTCCTAAAGATTGGTTACTGTTGCTAATTCAAGAGAACACCTATTTGCATGATGCCGAATCCATGTCACAACAACCAAACTGCATTCAGAGGTTAAAAAGTGCAAAGACAATATAAAGGTTTTTAATAATATTACTGGCAATATGGAAAACAACTGTGTGCAATGACAGGGACTCATTTCAGATTTACATTCTCCCATTTTGTCATTAGAGTTCACAGATTTATATGTAACTGTTTCCAGAGCTCAGAAGTAGCACACAAAGATAATTTTGTTTCTCATTAGTTTTTGAGTAATAAGAGTTAATCTTGTTACTTTTAAATATTTTAACAAAAATGGGGGAATGTTAGGGACTTTTCACAATGAGTAACATGAGTAATTATGTGTTACTACCTAAATGTTCCTTTTTTAGGAGGATTTTTTTAGTTTTGTATCATTTTTCCCATTTTTGGTGAATTTTTGTTTTTAAAAACTGAGGGGGAAACGTTGATAGCAACTCTATTTTTATGTCTGTCCCACCATTTTGCCTACTGGGACACAAGACAGCTCACAACATCAGTTAATAAAAGGTATCTGAATTAAAACTTAATAATCAAAGGTTACAAAACAATTAAATAAACTACCATATTAAAACACAAAAGATTCTAACACAATATAAAATTCATTTTAAAACATAAGAAGACCAATAAAAAAGCAGCACACACATTCCATTAAAGACCCTTCCCTACAGCCACTGTATAAATAATGAAGTTTGACACCACTTTAAGTGTTGCTGCTCCATCCTGTGGGATCCTGGGATCTATAGCTTTATGAGGTCTTTAGCCTTCTCTGTCTTCTGCTGTTGCCTCAGAAAACTACAAATCCCAGGATTCTGTAGGATGAAGCCATAGCAGTCAAAGTGGTGTCAAACTGCATTATTTCTACAGCATAGATCAGGGGTAGGCAACCTTTCCCCTTTAAGGGCCGAGGGACTTCAGCTCCCAGAATCCCAGGAGCTATTGGCCAACATGGGACTATTGGCCAACATGGCTAAGGCTTCTGGGAGCTGAAGTCCCCCGGCCCTTAAAGGGGAAAGGTTGCCTACCCCTGGCATAGATGAACCTTTAATCACCAAATGCCGGGAAAACACGCAGCTGTGGCGGCAGGAGTCTGCCTGGGCCGGTAAGTCCGGCAACCTAGGCCGGAACCAGCCCGGGGGGCGTAGGTTGCCGGTCCCTGTTCTAAACAGATGAAAAAGATGACAGTACACCATTTGTTTCCTTGAGAATCACATGTAAATACAGGAAATAATAGGAGGAAATGAATTAAAGTTCCTTTTATTCTGCTTCTCCTATCAGTTTTTACCCAGAAATGCTTCCTGGATATTACAGAAAGCAGTGTAGTATGAAAGCAGAGCAGTATGAAGAACACTGTGATTTATAGCAACAGTAGGGAGGTGATCTCCCAGTGCTCTAAATAGGACAAGAAAATAACAATAGGATTTATATTTCTATAGCACTTCATAGTGAACTAAGCATTCTCTAAGTGGGTTACAATCTGTAAGCCAATTGCTCCCAACAAGCTGACATTTTACTGACCTATGAAAGGATGGAAGGCTGGGTCAACCTTGGAGCCCTGGTATCCAACTCACAACATCATTGCTGCAGTACTGGCATTTAACCATTGCACCGCCAGGGCTCCTTGAAAAGGCTACAAATTGAATCATAAAGCAAATAAGGGGGATGCAAATGGGCAGTCGTGGGCAGCCCTGGGAAGTGGAGGACTGGTATCTTTTTAACCATTTAAATGAAGAGCTTTTGTTCAAGCTGTCTTTTATAGATTTCATGTGAAGAGTATGTGATTAGTACCATTCTGGAAATGGATCCATTGGATGGAACACCACAAAGTTATTAGGCATCAGAAGATGGAGTGAGTTGCCATTGGAATAGATGGTGAAAGAAAACAAAAAATCCCTAGTGCCTAGCTTACAGATGTGGTGAACTAAAGCTCCTTTTGGTTTCATGCTACATCCTGTGCATAAGGCTAGTCTGTATCTGTAATGTGGCATGGTGGTGGTGGGAGATTTGGCATTATTAAGTTCTCCTTCACCTTTCTCTCAGCCTTCTCTTTCACAGCTGCCTTTCTATAGGGAGGAAAGTTTTCAAATGAGAGAAGCTTTCAGCCATGTGATTCTCTCCTCCTGGTCTACAATGATATAGCTCAGACAAAGGTTTCCCACCTGAGTGGGAAGTAAGCCTTCCACAGTGAATGTTTATGGCATTTCTGAGAAGTGAGGAAATTGCATACCAACCTACACTGTGAGGATGATTAGATGTTTTAAGATCAATGGCTAAGGATTTCCTGTGGTCAAGTGCCAACAATAAATTGTTTTCTATAAATGTTCTGTATAAATGCCAATGCTGAGAGTTTTTTTTTTTAAAAAAAAGTCAAATCAAACAGTATCACTAGGTTGTTAATTTTTTTTTTTACAACTGAGTATTGTTTTCTAATTGAATGCTTCTGCCTTACTGTATCTTTTTAATCACTGCCTCTTAGAGCAACCAATGATTGTAACAGAAATGCCTCTTTATGGTGACATTTTATATGTCTGTGCTTCCAGATTTATTGCAGAATATATGATCAGCTAAACGTCTTGTAAAATGCTGGGGATAAAGTTCTAGAAACCATTTGAGAGAACCACAGTATGTTCAGGGTGACAACTGCCAAATCCATTCATTTCCCAGACATCTGCAAAAACAGTTACTGTCTACAAAATCATATTTATTGAAACTGAATGTGTGTAGAGGGGTGTTTTCTCCTCTAAAAGTTAACAATGGATACTAATGTAAAACACTAGGCTGAAAGAAAGAGCATCTGCTCATTCATCCCCTCAAGTCCACTCATACTTCAACGTATGGCAACCCCATGAATTTCCTAGGCAAGAGATAGTCAGAGGTAGCTTTGCCAGCTCCTTTCTTGGAAATATAGCCTACAGCCCCTGGTATGTGTTGACAGTGACCCATCCAAGCAATGGTGTCCCCATGCCTATTGTCCCCCAGTATGGGCGTGGGGGATGGGGAGCAGCTGTGGGAAAAGATAACCACAACTCGCCATTCTCCTTCGTCATGGTAGAGGCCACTACTGTGGCAAAGCCTGGAGGGTGTGCTTGCCTTTCTCCTTAGCGACCACAGCAGCTCCCTCCTCAAGAAGAGGCCACCACCATGGTGATGTTGGGAGGGGTGCCCTAACCCCTTCTCACCCCGTAGTGGGATGAGGGCCCAACTGGGTGTCACCCCACATCTGAGGTGTCACCCGGTGCAGTCTGACTGCACCCCTCAGTGAGCCACTGTATGCAAGTACTAATCAGGGCTGATCCTGCTTAGCTTCCAAGATCAGACAGGATCTGGTGCCTTTAGATCCATACTTAAAAGCATCAATAGGTGTTTTGATTAAGACTGATTTTTGTTGTTTTGTGCCTTCAAGTTGTTTCTAAGTTATGGTGACCCTAAGGTGAACCTATCAAGAGGTTTCTGGGGCTGAGACATGCTCAAGGTCACCCAGTGGGTTTCCATGGCCAAGCAGAGACTTGAATTCTGATCTCCAGCTTTATAGTCCAATGCTCAAACCACTACATCACACTGGCTCTCCAAGACTGATTCAACTTGCTGTGTAAAAGCACTGCCTCTGCCAGTTGGGGGGTTCTGAGAATTGTAATAAAAACCAGTAGCTTTTCCAGTCTTTCGCTCTCATCCAACTATTTATCTGTCCGTGATTGGCAGGCAGATTGTTAGCTGTATCACAGATCTAGCTCATCCAGAGCCATCCTTGCAGTGAAAATTGGGCAGGTACAGTATGTAAAAGGTTTGATATGGAGGCTAATATATTATCACCATAAAATTTAATAAGACACACCTTTCCATCACCAGCTTCGAAAATGGCCAAATGATTTAGGACTACACTACATAAACATTTATTTGATATAGCAAATGGAACTACAAGATCGAAAGGGAATGTGAGGTGAACATTTCCAGAACATGCTAGCAGTACTGGTATATCTTTGCTCTGCAAAGGGGTGGGGTAAAAATATTATTATTATTATTATTATTATTATTATTATTATTATTATTCCTGAACTTAGCTGTGTGATTCAGCATACAGCTTATAAAATATTACTATCATGTTGTGTGCATTCAAGACTTATGGCAAAACTATCACAAGGTTCTCTTGATAAGATTTGCCTTCCTCTGAGGCTGAGAGAGTGTGACTTGCCAAAGATCACCCAGTGAGTTTCCATGGTTGAATGGAGATTTGAACCCTGGTCTCCAGAGTTCAACATTCAGACCACTATATCATGATGGAATGCAGAAGTGAAAATGGTTAGATCACATTTCCTGGTTTTGTTTTTGCTTTTCAAATACCCCATTATTTTTTTTACTTGGTTCATTCATTGAATGCAGGGGGTGAAGAAAGTGTGGCCTGTTGGTCATATGCATCCCTTGGGGCCCCATTTCATGGCCCTTAAAACCACCAGACCCCAATTTTATAACAAGGATTTTTTTGCCAAATACAGCTAAAAACCCTAATACATGACAGTTTTGTCCCCACAGCCTCCTCAGTTCTCACAGTGCAAAATCGCTTCCCAGTGCCAAAATAAAAATCTAATGAAAATTGGCCTAAAACAGAATATGGATTGCAAACTGCCAGAAATAGTGCAAATTGAGTCCACTTTTAGGGTTAGGGTTAGTGCTAGGGTATAATGGGAATTGTTTTGTTGTTGTTTTTTCTGAGACATTGAGCCTTCTCTGTCAGAGAGCTCTGGTGCCACAATAAAATACAGTTCCCATGATTCCCTAACCCTATCCCTAACCCTTAAAGTGGACTCAATTTGCACTATTTCTGGCAGTCTGCAACCCCCTATGCCAGGAATGCCAGTGAAGCTCCTGTGAGGGGGTGTGGCAGTCAAACATGGATCACATCTCCTCCACAAATCCCTTTACCCATTTATATACATTGCCTTTTTTTAAAAAAAAAAGGGGGGGGAGGGGGGAGTTGTTCACAGCATTAATATTGCGGTACCCATGGAAAGAAATTTATTTTTCTTATAGTAAAGGTACATGGGAAGTTCAACTTCTTGCAGGTGATATTCAGCCATCTGCTCTCTCTTAATAAGAAAAATTGATGAAAAATGTTAATTTTTGAACTAAACTGGAAACAGAGGTGGCAGGCAGGTGAATATCTGAGTTTAACTAAGACAGTATTTATCTAATGTTGTCATGATGTCTGAGATAACTCTAAGGAGAGTAAAATCTATATTCTCTAACACTCAAATGGTGCCTAGCTTTCAAGTTGTCCAGGAATGTCTTACCAGTCCAGAGAAGAGGTGCCAGTGCTGTGAATGGCTCTTTCCAGTATCACAAAAAATCAAGTCCCTACTTCAAAGGGCAGACCATTTTAAAACCATCTTGAGACAGTAATGAAGAGAAAATGGAAATAACAGTACAAAGGAAATGAATATCCATTAAATTTAGCTGTTGGTGTTGTGTGCCTTCAAGTTGCTTCCAACTTAATGGTGACAATCCTATCACAGGGTTTTCTTGTCAAGATTGTTCGGGATTGTGTGCCTTTGCCTCCCTCTGAGGCTGAGAGTGTGTGTCTTGCCCAAGATCACCCAGTGGGTTTCCATGGTCAAGCAAGGATTTGAAGCCTCCACAGTTGTACTCCAATGCTCAAATTACTACACCACACTGGCTCTCTCAGCTGTACATACCAAAGTGTAATTTCAGTAGAGACAGATGAATCTGCCCCTAATTGCTTCAAATTAGTTTGGAAAACATAAGCCATTTTCTGATTTTTATCTGATTTTTATCAGAAATCTTCCATTGATAAAGCTTCTGTGTCATTATGAAATGTCCAATACATAAATTACTTTTTGTATTAAATAATTGCCGCTTCACGCTGGTTGAAACCAACCTGTGCTGTTCAGATACAAACAGAGGGGGTTCAGATGTGAAAAGGTACCATTCTGACTTGTAACAGCTCCACTGTGGGAGAGATGCTAGAAGTGGTATTTCCTCACCTGGGAACTTTCCAGCCAGACCAAATCCTTCTTGGCAAGGGATGCTCAGAGAATCTGAGTGTCTGATTCCCATTCCTGGCATTCTGGAGAGTGACCTCAGTGTCTCTGGGTCATGAGTAGAACAGAGGGTTCCAGGAAAGAACTCTCATATCCAGCCGTGTCAAAAAAAAGTCTTAACAACATGCATTTACCTTTCTTAACTTTTCTAATTTTAACTTTGTAGAGAACTTAATGAAGCTTTCCAGCTGATAGGAACATTTAAACTTCCTGCACTGTCACTTCTACAATTGGAAATAGCAAATCAACCATGGTTGGTTTTATGTTAAG
The DNA here is from genome assembly GCA_026167975.1 of Phrynosoma blainvillii. Lineage (NCBI taxonomy): Eukaryota > Metazoa > Chordata > Lepidosauria > Squamata > Phrynosomatidae > Phrynosoma > Phrynosoma blainvillii. The sequence goes on along the minus strand of JANUYF010000002.1, from coordinate 320,217,119 downwards.
TGAAACACAACACAATTAAAGTAACCTATCTAATTAAAGTTAGAAATTTGACAAGATCATATAGTTCTGTGGGAGTCCAGCAAGTTGTTAAAATCCCAAATTAATTAAAAGACTGAAAGAATCAACTGAATTATAACTGTGGGGCAGTTATTTACCTTTTTGAATACAAGAGCAAGGTCACAGCTACTGCTGGTATCAGACACAAAGTGAACTGAAGGTGAACTTAAAATTAACTGAGAATTAGCTTCAGGATTCCAGTTCACAGAGCTCAAAGGGATGATAGAAATGTTGCCACCTAGTGATGAAGAATAATAGAATCCTAGAGTTGGAAGATACATCAAGAGGCATCAAATCCAACCCCTTGCCATGCAGGTCTCTCTCTCTCTCTCTCTCTCTTTGGCTTTTCTTCGCAAATGAAGATTCAGGAAGGACTCATCCCACGCTTTCTGCAAGCGCACTGATGACTAAAAAGGCCAATCTGAGATAAGCAAGTCCGGTTGCAGAAAGCACAGCAGAAGGTCTCCTTGGGTGATATTTCTGGGTTGTGATTCTTTCTGCATTATTGTTTCTCTTCAAGACTTGTTCAGCGTGAGTTCTCAAATAAGGCTGCAGCATTGTGGATAGTGTGTCTCCATGCCTCCTGATGTGAGACCAGGGTGGACCATTGTTGGTGATCAATTTGGTTGAGCCTGAGATGTTGTTTCAGGGAGTCCTTGTATTGCTTTTTTGGAGTGCCCCCTTACGCTGACCAGTGGCGAGTCCACTGTAGAGTACTATTTTTGGGAGGCAATGGTCCTCCATCCTAGAAACGTGCCCTGCCCAGTGCAGCTGCGTTTTCAATAGCATAGCATGCTTCCTCAAGGACAGCAACATTCGTCACATAGTCAGTCCAGTGTATATTTAGGATTGTGCATATACAATGCTGATGAAAGCATTCAAGGAGTCTTAAGTGTTGGCGATAGGTGACCCATGTTTCAGACCCGTAAAGGAGAATAGACAGTACAATGGCTCTATAAACACTGATTTTTGTGCTTCGCCTCAGGTGTTTGTTACTCCAGACTTTTTTGTAAAGTCTTCCAAATGCACTATATGCCTTTGCTAATCTGTGATCAATCTCTTTGTCAATCTTGGCATCTGAGGAGATGATGCTTCCCAGGTAGGTGAACTGCTGAACAGGCTTAAACACAAATTTGCCTACGGCGATGTGGGGGTGGGGGTGTTCGCCCTGTGGTGCAGGCTGGTAGAGAACTTCCGTTTTCTTCAGGTTGACTTCCAGCCCAAACAGCTCTGCAGCTGTTGCGAAGCAGGATGTTAGGTGCTGCAGAGCTGCTTCTGTGTGGGCAACAAGAGCAGCAGCATCAGCGAAGAGCAGTTCACGGACTAGATAGAGTCTTAATGTGCACCCTCAGACAGCTTAAGTTAAACAAGCTACCAACACAGTAACATATATAGATGCCATCTTCTTCTTCGAGCTCTGTTGTAGCCCTTTGGAGCATCATGCTGAAGAAGATTGTAAATAAAGTTAGAGCAAGAACACAACCTTGCTTCACTCCATTAGTTATTAGAAAGGGCTTTGAAAGAGCATCGCCATATCTCACTTGACCGTGCTGGCCCTCATGTAGTAAGATAATCATTTTGAGGAATTTGGGGGGACATCCTAATCTTTCCAGGATCTGCCACAGACCTTTTCTACTCACAGTGTTGAAGGCTTTGGTGAGGTCGACAAATGTTACATACTGTCCCTTGTTCTGCTCTCTACATTTCTCTTGCAGTTGTCTAAGGAGAAATACCATATCTGTGGTACTCCTATTGGCTCTGAAGCCACACTGGCTTTCAGGAAGGAGTTCTTCTGCAATAGCAGGAACTAATCTGTTTAGGAGTATCCTTGCAAGGATTTTTCCAGCAATAGAGAGCAGTGTTATACCTCAATAGTTTGAGCAATCGGATTTTGCTCCTTTTTTCTTGTACAGAGTGATGATGACTGCATCTCAGAGATCTGGTGGAAGTGTCCCTTTCTCCCAGCAACTCACAAGGAGTTCGTGGAATTTAGCACCTCCGTGTTTCCAAACTTCAGGTGGGATTCCATCAATCCCAGCTGCCTTGCCGTTTTTCATCTGCTGTATGGCCTTAAGGGTCTCTTCCAAAGTGGGAACTATGTCCAATTTGTTTTTCTTCAGTTTTTGTATCATATGTTGGATAGCTGAGCCTTGGACTACTCAGTTGGCACTGAAGAGATTTTGAAAATGTTCAGCCCATTGATTCAGGATGGAGGCTTTATCAGTAATTAGTGTTTTACCATCTGTACTGTATAAGGAGCTTTGGACACTGCTTTAAGAGCTTCGTAGAATCCTCTAAGATCACCCAGATCTGCACAGCGTTGTGTCATTTCTGCTATATTGATCCACCACTTGTTCTGAATGTCTCGGAGTTTTTGTTGAAGTTTACCACATGTGACACGGAAAGCTGCTTTTCTTACATGGCAAATTGGTTGGGCGAGATATGCCTGATGAGCAGTTCTTTTCTTTGCCAACAGTTCCTGGATCTCTTGGTTGTTTTCAAAACCAGTCTTGATTTTTCTTGTGGGAGAACCCGAGTGATTCTTCCACAGACTGGAAGATACTGTTTTTGATATGTTGCCAAAGCACTGTAGGAGAAGGATCTGTAGGGTAGTCTTCAAGTTTTGTTTGCAGATTTGCCTGGAAGTTATCTCTCATGGTAGCTTGTTGAAGATTGTTGACTTGGAGTCTGCTCTTTAAGATGCCACCCCTCTTAGGTTTGAGCTTAAGATGAAGATTTAGTTTACATCTTATGATATGAGGATCTGTTTGGCATTCTGCACTGGTCATCACTCGAGTATGACGGACATCGTGAATATTTCTCTGGCAGACTAGAACATATTCAATGAGGTGCCAGTGTTTGGATTGGGGATGCATCCAGGTTGTCTTCAAGCTATCTTTCTGCTGAAAGATAGTGTTTGTAATAGTCAGCTGTTGTTCTGCACAGAACTCTAGCAGGAGGCGTCCGTTATCATTGCAATTTCCAACACCATGCTTGCCCAAAACATCTTTCCAGGCTTCGGAGTTCTTTCCTACTCTGGCATTGAAGTCACCAAGGATAATAATTTTATCTTCTACAGGGACTTTTTGTATGAGGTGGCATAGGTCTGTGTAGAATTTGTCTTTCTCTACATGGTCGGCTTCCAGAGTTGGGACATATATGCTGAAGAGAACAACATATGGGAGGGGTAAGGAGATAATATGAACAGAGTGACCTGTTGGCAAGGTTTTGAGTTTGGAGGCAATGGAGTTTTTAATCATAAAGCCTACTCTTGAAAGATGGTTTTTCAGTTTTGGGTTTGCCAGACCAGTAAAGTGTGTAGCTGGCGCCGTGTTCTTTAAGGCTGCCTTCCTCATGGAGACTAACTTCACTAAGATCAGCGATGTCAATATTAAGTCATGCTAGTTCATGGGCTATTAGAGCAGAGCGACACTCTAGAGGTCCACTATCTGCAGAGTCTTGCATGGTTCTGATGTTTATTTACACCTTTGGAGGCCGGTGTGTGCCTTTGTTTCTTTGTCTTTGTTCGACCGCATCAGAAGATGCCCGTTGGCCGTGGCTAGCCAACTGAGTAGATGGGGATGAGCTTTCATTAGACCACCTTTTCTAGGCCCTTCTCCATATGGAGCAAGCAGTGCTCTCCTTAAAAAACGCTGCTTGGCCATTCAGGATGCTGCCGAACAAGACTGTCATCTCCCAGGTCAGCCTCAAGTGAACAAATCCCTGAACCGCCTGCATGCAGGGTTGGGTCTGCGGCTTCCAGTGCATCTTTACACCTGCCATTTCATCCCTTGCTATCACTACAGCTTTTTTGAAGATTAGATTTGTCCTTCGAGCCTGTGCAATGGATTTTTCTGGTGGAGCGCAGCATGCACAGAACTCACCCTTTAAACCAAAGGTTTGTCTGCTGTGGCCTTGCAAGCATGGATGGTAGCAACGAGGTCCTCGGGTCGTAGGTTTGATTAGAGTTTCCTTCTCTTAGATCGGGGTAGGCAACCTTTCCCCTTTAAGGGCCAAGGGACTTCAGCTCCCAGAAGCCTCAGCAATATTGGCCAATAGTCCATGTTGGCCAATAGCTCCTGGGATTCTGGGAGCTGAAGTCCCTCGGCCCTTAAAGGGGAAAGGTTGCCTACCCCTGTCTTAGATGGTTGACCTTACAGGGTTGGACAAGCACCATCTGCCTGGGTTTGGGATTAGAGTTTTTCTTCTCCTAGGATGGTTGCCATGAGGCTAGGGAGCCCATCCTGCCCTTTGACACTCTTTGTCAGACCCTTTGGTTTTGACCTGTCTGGCATGGGAGGCCCTACCAGTGGCTATTATACCACCACCAGCATAGCTCAAAACTACATTAGGGTATGCAAGCCTCTCCCCCATGACAAAGGAGCCTCAATGGAGAGGGTCATTCAGGAATATGTAATCAAAGCACTCCCATCAGATCTGGCCATCCAACCTCTGTTTAAAAACCTCCAGAGAAGGCAACTCCACCATTCTCTAAGGGAGTGTGTTCCACTGTTGAACAGCTCTTACTGTCAGGAAGTTCTTCCTAATGTTGGGGTGGAATCTCCTTGCTATATAATAATAATAATAATAATAATAATAATTTTTATTTATATCCCGCCCCTCTGCCAAGCAAAGTAGAAAAACATGTCAATTCCCTCACAAGAAGAGCTGTCATAAATTTTTGTGATTTTGCTGAAATGGATAAATTGATTAATTTGATTAAAGAAAAGTCATTAAATAATGTTTAAAATGAGTGGGAGCTAACAGTGGGTTTTATGAAAAAATGTTGATGGAAAATAGAATTTTTAGGATTTGAAGAAGAGAGAGAGAGAGAGAGAAAGGAAGCAGAGTGTTTTGGTAATACAACCATTAGCTGCCACATTGGAAGTCATTAGTTTCCCCTTTTTTCCATTTGTTATTTAGTTATTTTGTGTAATTGATCAGTTTGTGTAGTTTGTAGAAGCAGTTAGCATAGATTTGTAGTTTGGTTATATTTTTTGTACTTTCACCTTATATGTTGTTTTATATTATTTAAAAGTATGTGTCAATATAAAAAAAATTGAAAAATAAACAACTGGAGAAAGCAAGGACACAAGCCTCAGCCTGTAGACATTGAGCAATGGCATTATATGTCAGTGGATAATGAATTTGATGGAGGCATACACTCAAGGGCCAGCATCTTCTTAATGAGCAACAACAGTATAAGTCCAACTTACACCATTGTAACACACACACACACCATTTTTGTGTGTGTGCTTGATGAGGACAGAATTTTTTACCCATCAGACAATGATCAAAATCCACCCCAAATCCATCTCTCAACATGAACATTTCCATGTCTCGGGGCGGTGGGGAGGTATCAGTAGAAATGTGCCCAGCTGTTTTCCTCTAGCTGGATGTACTGCAAAGATGTCATGTACAGGGACCTCCTGAAGACCTCCAGAGGATGCTTGTTGCTGCACATCCACCTAAAGAATAAGAGCTGGTTGTATGGCCACTGATCCCCATGTTCTCCAGTGATATGGAAATGGTCACATGATGGGGGGGGGGGTGTTGCATCACTTAAAAGTGTTGTGTGTTTTTTTTTAATGTGGCACCTGGAGGTGTAGTAAAAAAGCATAGCTACATGCCAGATATACATCTCCCAAGTAAGATTCTCAACCAAGATCTTATATCACCATCTTTTCCAATCTCAAAATCATCTCTATTTCCCATGTGCTGGAATTCTTCTGAACCAGAATCCTTTCATCTCTACCTATAACAAGGTTGGGAAGCTCTCCCAGTATTGTCTGGTATTCTGCTCATAAATAAACTGGATTTATGACATTGTAATTACTGAGATTCACACTCACCACTGCAATACCTAAAAGTGTCCCTTAAAACCTACCCTTTTGAGCCAAGCCATCACATAAAGATTTCTGAGGTGACGAAGGTTAGAACACTGAGTGACGACACATCCAGCCCTCCCCTAGCAGGGAGGCATGATGGGACAAGCAGTGGCCTGGTCATTCAAATTTAGATTTTCTGGGATAACAGCAAGAAACTATGGAGATTATCACATGGGATAAGGAGGGATCACTCCTGTCCTTACCCAGTCCTTATCGAGTCCATGCTTATCCAGTCCTTCTCCTGTTAGTGGCCCCATCATTGTATTAACATGAATTTCCATTAATACAAACTGGCAGGGCCATGCACTTCAGGGACAAGAGAAGGATGGGATAAGCATGACGTCATCTGAATATATATATATATATATATATATATAATTAGAAAATACATATAAAGATACATCTATAGAAAACAAGAGACAAAAACAACAATGATAACAAATAACCTATATATATATATACACACACACACACACACACACACACACAAAATACACACTATATGAGACAATCGCATCAGAACATACCCACAACACTCTCCCTTCCCCCCACACCTCCTATAATACTATCACCCATCTTACATCCCAACATACAACATACATTTAAAAGACTCCTTTTCCCTCTAACATTCTGTTGTGTGTTATTTCCCCTTTCATCCTTTTCACCACTTCTATCTTCTATTAGTTCATCCTACATAACTATGAAAAATACAAGCCCATCTATATTCTATAACTCAATAAAATTCTATGAATTTTGTAACCAATTTGTTAACCATTCTAAGTTTTGTTTCAGTATTTTGTCATATATGTATATATATATATATTGTTGATTCAGTTCCTCACATATATATCTGTATGTACAAAAGTAAAATTTACAAAAGAAATCTGTTTACTCTCTTTGATATTTTATTTTAATTGTTTCTCCCCATTTCAGAGTCAAATAGTCTATAACCATTTCCCAATCCTCTAAATGTTTATTTGAGCATTCATATTCAAGACTCCTAGTTAACGTGTCAATCTCAATCATTTCATAGACTTTTAAATCCCAATCTTCTTTGTCTGGATTTATTTCTTTTTTCTAACATTTAGCATAAACCATTCTGGCCGCTGTAATCATATGGAATACTATTCTTCCATGTTTTTTTTTTTAATTTTATTCATCTAACATATTTAGTAGAGATATTTCTGGTTTAAGTTTTAAATCTGTCAGTAATATCTTATTTATTATCTTTTGTATTTTGTTCCAGTATTCTTTTGTTTTGCTACATGTCCATCATAAATGGTAGAGAGTACCTTTTTCTTTTTGAAACTTCCAACAGCAATTTGTTGTATTACTGTATATTTTGTTTATTTTATATGAAGTCAGATACTGCCTTAAAAAAAATCTTATAGTAGTTTTCCCTCAGGTCTTGACTCCTAGTAAAACTCAAAAATTTTTCCAACTTCTTTCTTATTGTTCTATTTCTAAAGTGTAACCAAAATTTTGTGCCCATTTTAACATATTTTCTTTTATTAACTCATCTTCCATATATAGCTTTAAGATATATTTGTATATTTTGATAATAATTTGTTATCTTCCAATAGCAAAATATGTGTGAAATCTTTTTTTATCTGTTTTTATCTCCTATTCCAACTTTATTGTCCCTTTGAAATCTTTCCTTTAATTTCATATATTTAAACTATTATTTACTAACCCTTCTTTTTCCAGACCATCTCTTGATCATAATCTAAATACATTACCTTGTTTAGAAACTATGTTATTATATCTAATCCAACTTTCATTTCCATATGGGTCTGTTCTGTACAAAGCTTCATATGGTGAAGCCCAGAGTGGCATTTTAGGACAAATAAACTACTTATACTTTTTCTACACCTTAAATAATGCATTTCTTATATATAGGTTATAGAAATCTTTATTTACCTTATCTTAATCATAGAGTATGTAGGTGTGCCATCCGTATCTCAGGTTTGTTGCTTTTGATTTTAACATGTTGGTATTTTGAAGTGTCATCCCGTCCTTAATCAAAATTAAACAACTGGTGTCATAGTATAATTTAGGATTCGGTAAAACTAGCCCACACCTTTCTTTTGAATCTTGAAGGTATTTTAATCACATTCTTGGTCTTTTCTTGTCCCATATGAATGTGTTTATTACTTTCTGCCATTCTGTAAAAGGTGAATTGTTTTTGATTATAGGTAATGTTTGGAATAGGAAGAGTAGTTTTGGTAGGACAGACATCTTTATTGCAGCTATTGTACCTAACAGAGAAATTTTCAACTCTGTCCAATTATCTAAATCCTTTTTATTCTGTGTCCATGTTTTTTTATAATTATTTACAAATAAGTCTGAGTTTTTATTTGTTAATGTAATTCCCAAATACTTTTTTATTTATACTGAAACTAGAACTCACACTTAGCATTTGATCTTCCTTTTGATTTATATTTTTGTCAAAATTGTAGTTTTAGATTTGTTGACTTTCACTCCAGCTGCTTTTTCAAAACTTATTAGTTCTCTCAGAAGTTCATCTATGTTGTTTAATGGATCACTTTTAAAAAATCGTCTTCAAAAGCCTGAATTTTAAATTCTGCTCCCTTTATTTTCACTCCTTTTATTCTTACATTAGTCTGTTTTCTGTTTCTTTTTTCAGTTTTCTTGTCAACCATTTACCTGGTTTATTGCATATTGGAAATGATTATATTTAGTATATATTATCTTTTTTTCTATTTCCTCAGTTAAATCTTTAGATATTTGTTCTCTTAAAGGTTTTAATTCCTTATTCATTTTTATTTTTTATTTTTGGTTTTGGAGTTTCATTGTAGTTCTTGTTCTTTATTTTTAATTTCTTCACTGATTTTTTGCATTTTTTCTTCTCTTTGTTTTTTTAATCTTATGCTTTGCTGAATGAAAAAAAAAACAGCATGACCATTTTCAATGCATCCTACACCATTCTCCTATCAGTTCCATGATCCATATTTTCCTTAACTTAGCTATCCAAGGTGTAGTTTGCTTTGTCCATTATACTCTTATTTTTCAACAAATTATCATTGAGTCTCCACATAAACTCTTTTTGTGCATTTTTTTAAACTTAAAACTATGGGGTTGTGATTTATTAATGTTTTGCTTAAAATTTCAGTTTTAATTACTCTGTTACAAAGAAATTTAGAAATAAGAAACATGTCAAGTCTGGAGTAAGTGTGATGACGGTCAGGAAAAAAAAGTAAAGTCTTTCCTATCTCCATGTTTTGCTCTTCAAATATCTATAAGTGATAGATTATCCACTAATATAAAAAATGAGGTAGGCTATTTTCCAGTATTTCCCTTTTTCTTTCTCATAAAAGATTTATCTAAATTGGAATCTACTACCTCATTCTAATCCCCCATTATAATTATGTCTTCATATTCATATTTACTTAGTTTATTCCATAGATTTTGGTAAAATTTCCTTTTTTTCTTTTTTTTTTCTTTTTTTGCTGTGGTGCATAAATCCCTATTAATAGGATTTTTCCCCCTTGAACAATTATCTCAACCCCAATCATCTGTCCACTGTTATCATTTAGTATTTCTTTACTTTCAGTTTTGCCATCTATATAGAACACTATTCCCCTTTTCATATTTTTCAGCAGAGGAAACACAATCTTCTTCCTAATTTTTTTTATTTTTAATAATATAATATATTTTTTAACAAATGTTTCCTGTAAACAAATTATTTTTGATTTAAGTTTACCCAGATAATGGCATATTTTCCTTCTTTTGGGGGATCAATTTAAACCATTAATATTCCAAGACAAAATTTCTAGGTTAGTTTGTTTATTCATTTCTCACTTAATTGGTCCTCTTTAGCCCTAGTTATTCCCTCCCCCTTGTTTCTTTCACTTTCTCTTTATATATTCTTTGGAGCTTTCCTCTTCCTTTCTCTCTTCTTTTCCATCTTCCTCCATCTCTGATTCTAGAATTTGCTCTTCTGGTCTTATCTCCTCCTCTGTTTCTGTATTTCTTTCTTCATTAGTTTTTTTTATCTTTTTCCTTGATGGTTCTCGTCACCTTTAAATTTTGTTCTCACAAAGGTGTTTTGTATTTATTTACCATTTCTTTTCCAAAAGTCTTTTGTTTCCTGAATGGTATTCAGTTTGTACCACTTTTGTTTATACTTTACAGATATTCCTCCTAGTTTCTCCCATTTGTAGATTTTTTTTTAATTCAATTGTGATGTTAGGAACTTGTAATCTTCTCTTTTTCGAGAATTCTTCTTGTGATGTCTTCATATATCTTTATTTTTTTCCATCTAGAATCAAGTCCTTATGGTAACTTTGGTAGAGAATATCATCTCTCATTTTTTCCTCACAAGATATACCACCACATCTCTCAGTATGCTATGTTCTCTTGCAATAACAGAGTTCACCTTAAAGACTTTGTTTATTTCCCAAAAAAAATCTCATTTAGGGATGTCTATATTAGTCCACTAAGTCAGATGTTATGTTGTCATAAAGATCTTAATTTTTCCTTTCTTGTAAACCTCTAATCTTAAGACAGTTTTCTCTACATTTCAAATCTTCCAATGTCCTTTGGTCAAGTTCTTTCTCTTGATTTATCTTCAATTCTGTTGTTGTTTCTTCCAACTCTTTGGTCTTATTTTCCAAAGTATCTATTCTTGCATTAGATTGTTTCATTTCTTCCTTGACTTCATCTAATGTTTTTCTGATTTGATGTCTTGTTTACTGTCTGTTCTTAATGCTTTAATCTCCTGTTACATGTTTTGTTGCATTTCAATTTTTAGGTTTTTTTATTTCTTCCAGGAAGAAACTTTGATCTATTGATGTCCTTCTTTTGTAGATTTGTTTGGGCCTGAGCAGCTGCAGTTGCTCTTTTTGTTGCTTTGTTCATCTTACTTCTGTTTTTCCTGTTATCTTTTTCTTTTTCTCTTTTTTATTATTTTTATTGTTTTTTTATTAACTCTGATTTGTGATTTAATGTCCAATCAATTTTTATTCAATCAAATGGTAATACAGGCAATTAATCCAATAAGATGTTTCTTTTTTTAATATATTCTTTATTGTTATCAACTATATAAAAAAACAATTAATGACATGATGAAACACAGAATAGAGTTACATACAAAAAAATACATATACATTACAAATACACAACATAAACAAAACATACTTGACATAACTATACAAATAGCTTGGACAAACATGAAATAAAATGACTTCCTTGTTTCATGGATTTTTCCCCCCTGTTTTATAATCCAAATCCTTACCCCACACTATCTATCTATCTATCTATCCATCTATCTATATAATATATATTAATTTCTACCGTATACTTTATATTTCTATAACTATTAATTCTTTACAAGACAGCGAAAATCATGAATTCAGATCAGTCCTATCGTATAACTGATATCTTTATGCTCTTTTAAGCAATCCAATAAGATGTTTCAAACACTCATCAAATATATAATCCAGCAAGTTGATTAAGGAAGATAATCCAATGTTTTAATCACCAGTTGTTTAATTGATAGATCAAGTTTTCCAATCTATTCAATTTCAAGTTCCAGAAATGAAGATTCAAATGATCAAATGATCATATAGTCCAATCCGCACGGCCGGCTCTTCCGGGTTGACCTCACGCCGCGGCGACCGCACTCGCCGCGGTGTTTGAGTCAGGGAAAGTGCCCCTGCCGCTTTTGGGGTGCACTTTCCCTTAAATCTAAAAGGAGCGCCAATTTGGTGCTCCTTTTAGATTCGGCGGGGAAGCGCCGCAGTGAGGCTGCCTTGGCCCCGCGGCGCTGCGGACCAGGGCGTCTTGGACGCCCTCGTCTGCATCCCCCCTTAGTCAATGTAGTTGGATTTCTTTCCTGGTGACTTTTCCTTTTGTCTCAGAATGTTAAAGAGATTATAGTAAAAATAAAGCAAAGTAGCGAAGCTCTTATTGTTTTCTTCCTTTTACATTTCCCAACCTCTGCTTTAATGCTACTTCCCTTGATATGCTGTAGTTTTGTATTTAGGTTGGTGGCTTGCACTTGTGTCATTTGTTTTGGCTCTCCCATCTCTCTCCATCTCTCTCCAGCTTCTCCCCTCTGCGAGGTCCCAGTTTCCCCCATTGCAGGGGGAAATTTCTTCATTGTTGGGGTCTTTCCCTGATCTCCTGAGTCTTCCTTCTTCACAGCCCATTGTTTTTTTGTATGTTTTCTTTAGATTGATGAAGTAAAAACCCTGTGTAAAGAACATTGGTGCCAAAACACCCCCCACACACACACACACCCTGTGCTCCACTCACCCACTAGAAACCTGTCATGTGAAAATCTTATTGCAATCACACGATAAAAACATGTCACAACACAATAATGATGATGCCATGTGATAATCTCTGCATAATTGAATGGGAAGGATGGGACAGGGATGGGATGTGTGATAATTTCCTATGTCTACCATTGCAGGATCTTGGCCATTATTGGACTGAAACCCACAGCATCTCTCACCAGTGAATATGTTGGCTTGCAGTCCAACAATGGGACTTGCAGCCCAACAATGTCTGCAGGGCCACAGTATATTCAGCCCTGATCTATAACATTCTCCAATATTTGTCTTTTGTGTCCTATAAAGCAAGCCTCTCAGTCTTGCATAAATTAATTTCAATAAGAAGAAGACTCCACACATGTGGATTTGCCATCCATGTGAAATATTTAGCTGAACACAGAGCACAAGAGGCACAAAGGCCAAAAGGTATAGTTGTCCCTTTGTATCCATGGAAGCATTCTGCCCCCCCCCCCCGATACTATGTATACGTTGTTTACTATGGTGGTGTGACACGCGCAGGGCCGTACTAGCAGCCGCATGCACACACCTTCATTAAAAACAAGGGGTTTGCTGCCCACAGAAGTTAAATCCATGGATGGCAAGCCTACTGCATTCGGTGCAAGGTAGCAACAGGGATAGGAGCTACAGATTCATTTACTTCACAACCCTGCTCTTAATGTAGTCACATCATTTCCACTCAGTGAGTTTAATAGGAACTAAAGATTGTACTCCAAGGGATATCTCTTTCAGTCATTTCCTCTCAGCACATCTTTGTTGCTATGGTATGTGTACAAAAGTATTGAAACCAAACAAGAGGAGAGAAATAAGAAACAGCAGTATCCATTCTCTCTAACACATTGTCCTGGCAACCTACTCCTGAGCAGCTGCAAGAATCTAAGCAGAGGCAGTTACTTAGTCTGAATTCATCCTTTGCCAAGTCTCAGCTAGTGGTACTATCCCCTGTGCGAACAAAACTGTGCATGAATGGAACATCCAAAAAGAATATGTTGCCAGTGAAAATGTCCTTTGGGAAACAACTGCTTCCTGTCTATCTTTTCCAGAACACTTCTGCTGTGTTATGGTAGACCAGCACTGATTTGGATTCAGGGACCTAAAATAAAGGCCTCAACTCTTTAACATTATAACAATCTAAATGGCCCATGGTCTTGCTTAACAGTGGTAGCAAAAGACCAAAAAGTGCTGTTTTAAATAATAATGCAAGCTGTCACACCTTTTTATTATTCTGTTTAAAAACTTAAGTACAAACAATGCCTTGTGAACCATCTAGATTAATCTGTATAGAGTTTTAAATACATTTTAATTTTTAATATGTAATGTTTTTAACTTTTTAAAATTGTTTAATTATTTTTTAAACTTTATATCCACTTTTTATTGCCCTTGCATTGTTTTTAATGTGTACAGTTTTAAATTTGTTGTTAGCTGTCTTGAGTTCCTATATCAGGAGAAAGGTGGAATATAAATAAAATAAAATAAAATAATTTCCATCAGAGAACCAGCATGTTGTATTGGTATGAGTAGTTGAGTGTAATAGTTTGAGTCTGCAGGCCAAGGTTCAAATCCCTGCTCAGCCATGGAAACCCACTGGGTGACCTTTGACAAGTCATACTCTCTTAGCCTTAGAGGAAGGCAAAAGCAAACCCCCTCTGAACAAATCTTGCCAAGAAAACCCACAATAGGGTCATCTTAGGGTTGCCATAAATTATAAATGACTTGAAAGCACACAACATTTTCATCAGAAACAGATAATGACATTGGATGGAATAGTCTTTCACAACCAAAGAGACTCATAGAATCTTATAGCTGTAAAGGGCCAGAATGTCTAGGCCAAATCCCAAATCCCTGCCATGCAGGAAAACACAAAGGATGGACATCTAAACTCTGTTTAAAAATTTCCAAACAAGGAAAAGCCACATAATACAACATGCTTCACTGCTCAGCCTGGAAAAAATAATTTTTGGATTGCAACTCTCAAAATTTTCCACCCAGCACAGTCAATGACCATGGGATTGTGGAATTCTGAGAGTTGTAGACATAAAAACAACTCTTTCAAGCTGCACATCCCACACCCTCCAACTGTCCAAGTTTGGCAGGGACAGCCCTAGTTAATCCTCTGCCATCCCATTTTCTTAACTGCCTTTAAAATGTTCAAGTTCCTTTCTCCTCCTCCCACTTTCTTCCTTCATTCTTGGCTTATTTCAGTTACTGCAAACTGAATTCCAAGTGCTGAAGTAATTTGTACTCAATCAACTCAGCAGGAAGAATGTGTGTAGAATATTTCCATTCTTAAACTCAGTACATAAATTCTAGAGTTTCTCAGCTTAAAGTAGTAGTTTTGTGTGTACTTTTTTATTAATAACATCTGCCTCTTGTTGCTTAGTCACACTCTTTTGACCATATTCTGGTGTGGCTTGGCTACATGTGTCCTGGTTTTATCTGTGAAATGTTGGAGGGCACAACACCCTTGTCGATCAAATTAATCTCAGATAACTACCACTCTTCATCTTCACTGCACTGTACTGCTTATTACTGCTTATTAATTGCAAAGAATGATTGTGTGTTAAAGAGAAAATATGCCAGTTAACTAATCTCACTATGAACTGAGAAGCATTATTAAGTATGTTAAAGAGAAAATATCCCTGGATTAACTAGCCCTCTATAACTGGTTTCAAGGGTTCATGTTTTGCCCTTGGGACACATATCCTGGGACTTTTTTGACTATTGAAAATTGGACTACTGGGTGTGGAAAAGCAGGGAGAGGTTAAATAAGCAATGGTAATTTCTGGTTCTGAAAAAAATGAGTAATATTTTCTGTTAAATCCAGAGCAGGGACTGCAAGCTATTTAAAAGGTTAAATTGCTGCACCTAGAGACTTTAAGGGAAACAATTCACCCTCTTGTTTTGCCAGAACAAGGGAAATGGATGATGGTCACAACAACAACCTTGGTGACAGTGGCTATAGTTTTAGAATCTTGTTAAGACAAATAAGGAAAGCATATTTTAGCTATTTCATATACTGCACAGACATTCAAGAATATGGCATTAAAAGGTTTATGATTAGACAGATGAGCAGATGATGATAGACTGATAGATAGATAGATAGATAGATAATTTAAAAATGTAATGAGTGTTTAACACCTCATCCCACCCAAAATGTATTTCTTTATAAGCACATTCTCATCTGTTACATGAGACAAGCCTAAGTGCCTAGTAATACAACATTACTATGTTGGCACACAAATATTGGAGAGTAGGAAAATGAATTGGTTCCTGGTTATCTCATCACAAGTATTTATCTCACAGAGCCAAGTAATGCTGCACAGTAAGTATTAATCAGGATCTGACTGCAGATTCTTCACATTTATTTATTGTAGTTATTATTTGTTTGTTTGTCTTAAATCCCACTGTGACACATCACCCCTACCAGTTTGTTCACAGACACAACCCTGTGCTCTTGTCTCCCATCTTGCCCTTAAAACCTTTGAGCCTCTCCCTAGATTCATTATTAGGATCCCTAAAGTGGTTACAACACCAGACAAGTTATTGCAATGCACTCTACCTGGGGCTGCCTTTGGAAACTGTTTGGAAACTCCGGTAGGTGTAAAATGCTGCAGCTAGAATGCTGACTGGGGCTAGTTATAGGGAGCATATAACTCCCTTGTTAAAACAGCTTCACTGGCTACTACTTTGTTTCTGAGCACAATTCAAAGTGCTGGTCATTATCTATAAAGCCCTGTATGACTTAGGTCCTATTTGAGAGACCATATTTACCCATACGAACCTGGCTTTCTCTCATCCTGCCACCATCACAGGCTTGCTTGATAAGACCACAAGAGAGAGCCTTCTCAGTGGCTGCTCCCACCTTCTGGAACTCCCTTCCATGGGAAGCTAGGCTGGCCTCCTCCCCGCTTAACTATCACCAGCACATAAAAACGTTTTTATTTAGGCAAGCTTTTTAATATATAAACATGACAGGGTGGTTTATATGGACTGTTTCAGTTATGTTTTTAACTTTTGTACGTTTTTGTGTTAAATTTAATACTGTTTTGTCTAGATAAGGGGTAGGCAACCTTTCCCCTTTAAGGGCCGAGGGACTTCAGCTCCCAGAATCCCAGGAGCTATTGGCCAACATGGGACTATTGGCCAACATGGCTGAGGCTTCTGGGAGCTGAAGTCCCTCGGCCCTTAAAGGGGAAAGGTTGCCTACCCCTGGTCTAGATTATTCTAATTGTTTTTAAAAAATTATTATAAAGTGTTTTAAAATGTTTTTTTTTTTATTGTGAGGCACCTTGGGCCCCTTTCTGGGAGAAAGGCAGGATAGAAATGAAAAGATAGATAGATAGATAGATAGATGATAGATAGATAGATAGATAGATAGATAGAGTGCTCTAGATTGGGTTGGGGTTTGTATATGCATCCTTAATTTCCCCTTAAATAAATAAATGACACTCATGCAAAGATGGAAAAAATTAAAAATGACTAAATTTTTAGTGGATAACATATTGCCCAACACCCTGCATTGAGAGATGGAGATACAATGGATAACATATTGCTCAAGATCCTGCACTGAGAGATGTAAATACCTCATGGCACTAGAGAAGCACTGGAGAGCAGCACTTTGAGTGATGATGCATCCAGCCCTCTACCAGCACTAATGTTTGAAAAGATAAGCAGTTGAGACAGGATGGCTTCATAGCATTCTGAGGATTTTGTCTGGCTGGCTTTTGCCCTGCTCCTCTTCACATCCACATTTTCCCAGGACTAGAACTGATTTCACAGCAAGATAAAGGTTTGAAACAGGTACAGATAAAAACAAACAGAAAGTTACATCACAAGAACATAGGTAAATAGAAGAAATGTGAAAATCCTCCTGGGCAGAAGGCTGAAATGGAGAACATGCCCTGGAAAAGGAGGACATCTGGTCACCTCGCGAAAGCTCTTTGGTGCCCGAGACAATTTGGAAGGCTTATTTTTTTTTCTGTCCAGGCCGGCAGACTGTTAAAACAGATTTGGCCTTATTTGATGAGACCGCATAATAGTTAGCAGCATTATGAATTTTGTGAACCTGTTCTGCCTATTCTACGATATTAACTTCCCTGTGAACATCCTCTGGGGAGAAAATGCCACTGAATTCACTGAGTTTGGGATTTATCTTTGTATAGAATTGACTATGCATATACAAGTATCTTGTGTCTGTGAAGTTGTAGGCTTTCATGGCCGGCATCCATAGTTTTTTTGTGGGGTTTTTTTTTTCGGGCTGTGTGGCCATGTTCTGAAAGAGTTTCTTTCTGAAAGAAAGAAACTCTTTCAGAACATGGCCACACAGCCCGAAAAAAACCCCCACAAAAAAACTATCTTGTGTCTCTTTTAATATTGTCCCCCACAATCGGTGGTGTTTGTTTCTTTATATGCCGCCTTTGTCCCAAAATGGGACTCAAAGCAGCACATAGAAAGAATCAGCTAGAATTTAGCACTCTCTGGCTTTCTCACTTCCACACAGATACAAAAATCTCCAATTCCACCGAAATCTCTTTTGAGCCTTGGATAGCATATCCCACTGCCATATCGTATTTTTAAAACACTATAAAGTTTATAAGCAATCAATTGATTCACTGAAGATGCCAGCCACACATGCTGGCAAAACATCAGAAAGAAACTCTTCTAGAACATGGCCACACAGACCAAAAAACCCACAAAAAACAATTGATTGCCAAAAGGCCACCCAAATACAGCGCTCTTTGACTCCTTAATAAAGGGACCACAGTGAAGGTCCTTCTGGTCTAGCCTCCCTTGGAAGAGAGCTTCACAGCCTAATATTCCCACTGAATGAGTTTGTGAATGTGGCTGAGCTATGCGAAGGGTCTCCCACAAAGAACTAGGAAAACTCATATTGGAGGTCCTTCAAACAGCATGAATCCAACCTCTATAGAACACAACCAGACCCTTGAATTATCCTTGGAAGTTGATGGATGGTCTATGAAACGTGTTGCCTGTAACCAGCTCCAGGCAACATTTTGGAGCAGCTGAAATTTCTGAGCACTTTTCAAAGATAACCCCATGCAGAGCACATTGCAATAATTTAAACCATCAAAAACTAAGGCATGCATAATTGTGGCCAAATGAGATATCTCCAACCACATTAGTTTTAACTGTGCAAATGCACTTCTGGTCACCCCAGAAAGTTGTGCATCCAGGCTCACAGAAGCACACCCAGATTGTGAACCTGTGCCTTCTGAAGGAGTGTAATTCCATTTGCATGCCATTAATGCACATAGCCATTCCAGACAGAGGTAGCATGGTAGTGGTAGTAGTTAGCACTCAAAGGAAAATAATTCAAATAATGTAAAGTATGGGATTGCTTGAGAAATGATCCAAAAGAGAAAGCCCAAAAAAAACTCAAAGTGGAAGCCCAAGAGGTTGAAATCCTTAGGGTGAACTGGCAGAAGCTGGGCAGGATCAATGATATCATTGACAGAGGACCCCTTTGGAAAGGAAAGATTATGCATAAGCTGTAACTCATCTGGGGTCTTTCTTTAGGACACCCCCAAAAGTGACAACCAGAGATTGTGTAGGGGAATATCTGAGTAAGGACTGGAAATCTTGCCTCCCAGTCTTTCCTTAGTGAGCCTCTCCCTCGCAACAACATGTAGGTTAATGGCTGATCAAGAGTTAGGTGTATAAAAAAGAATTGAGCACTTACTTGTGTAGAGAATCTGAAGCTTTCCACAAAGCCATCCAAAATGTAGCTGGCAGTACCCTGCCTGGGATAAAGCACCAACCAAGAAACAAACACAGGGAGCTTAACTGGAGTTAGAGCCCTTGCCTCTCTGTAGGCCCCCATGGGTATGTCCATAATTGGGCCTGTTGTTACTCTCTGTACACTTCACCCAGAAACTGGAAGCACTGGGATGATGACTCCCACATATACTGCATCAATGGCCACACTTGCATACCTGTCTCTTACACTTGCCTACACTAAAATCCCAGAAAACAGCAGTTCCCTTCAGTTAGCAGAGGCAAGCATTATATGGATCTCTTTAGACGCACAAAGCTGCTGCCTCAACAATTGGAAGGGGAGGCCAATGAACTGACCATAATGCAAGACCATAACTGGTTGCTTGTGGTTCCAGGGGACAGGAAGGTCCAGAGCAGCTTTCATATGGAACTATTCATCATATTGCAACCAAGCCAATTCTCTGGAAGTGGCATAAACCCTGATTATGATATCCTGATACTTGCCCAGATCCTTGTACACATGTGTCTGTGTCTCAAATACTAGCCCCATGTAAATGGTCCTGCCTACAAGCCAGTGAATAAAGTTCTTTCCACTTTCAGACTCTTGAACTGCTCCAACTCCCTGGGCCAGTTGAGCAAAACCCCATCCTTCACTAATAACCTGGGTTCTGAATTCCAAAAGAGTAGGGGGAAAACTTCTACATAGGGGGGTTGCAGACTGCCAGAAATAGTGCAAATTGAGTCCGCTTTTAGGGTTAGGGTTAGGGTTAGGGAATCATGGGAACTGTATTTTATTGTGGCATCAGAGCTCTCTGACAGAGAAGGCTCAATGTCTCAGAAAAAAAACCAATTCCCATGATTCCCTAACCCTAACCCTAACCCCAAACATGGACTCAATTTGCACTATTTCTGGCAGTCTGGAACCCCCCCGAAGTCAGGGTGGGGAAGGAATGCACCACACTTACTGCTGTGAGTGCTGGTGATACCTATGCAGGAGATGGAGGAGGAGCTGCTAGATCACCTTCCAGAATTAAAGAAGCAAGGATAGCATCCCCATCCACCCCTTAAAGGTAAGGTAAAAGTTTTTCCTTTGACGTGATTATCAAGTTGTGTCCGATTGTAGGAGGCAGTGCTCATCTCTGTTACTAAGCTGAGGGAACCAGCATTCCCTACCCTGATTGTCAAAGATTGCTCTGTCTTCAATCCCAGGAAGGGGAAGGGCAGCCAGACGCTGGGCACCCCAACCCCTTCCCTAGGGGGTTGGGGCACCCGGCGGGCACTCCGATGACGTCTTTCCAGCTCAGTGTCCAGACACGCTAAGCCGGAAGAGATACCGAAGAGGCGCACACCGCCTCTTGCGGCGCCCTTTCCACACCTTGTGGAAGGAGCGCTATTTTACGACTCCCGACGCCAGCGTGACTGCACAGGATGCCATTACCTTCCCACCAAAGTGGGACCTATTTATCTACTTGCACTTTTACATGATTTCAAACTGCTAGGTTGGCAGAAGCTGGGATTAGAAATGAGAGCTCACTCTAGAGCTATGCAGAAGCACAGGAAAAGGTAACCTGATTGCCTTTTCCCTAAACTGCAGCAACCGCACTGCCTGTCCTAATGTTGGCCTAAATGGGGATGGAGCAACTGCACTAGGGGGAGTCGATACAGCTTTTCTGAGGCTGTATTGAAGCCCTAGCAATCACACTGTGAGCCCCAAGGACACCACAAAGGGAGATGGAGCAACCGCATGGGCCGGCAATGGCTGCATTAATTTTTGTTTGTTTGTTTGTTCTCTCTTAAATGCATGCGCACATGTGCAGGAACATCTCTCCACACCTGCATACCTGCGCAGGACAACATCCCTGTGCACCTGCACAGGACCTGTCATAGATTAGTATACAGTCTTTCATTCTCTGTGAACAAAAGTGACTGAAGTTTGGCATCCCTGTGCACCTGCACAGGACCTGTTATGGAGAGGTATCCAGTCTATCATTTTGCCTATACAAAGGTGACTGAAGTTCAGCATCCCTGTGCACCCACATATCATGCAAGGATTCGCTGACTTCCGCTTCCCCCCAAGGAGTGGGTGCAGTAGGCAAGTACCACTGTCTGATTGTGCCATCCTTGGGGTGAAGAAACGGGTTTGTCAACTGAAAAGTCACTCCGTCATCCTCCACAAAACAGGTCCCACATAGATTAGGGGAGAGGAAAGAGGTACATGCAAGGGAGGTTTGTGTGGACACACTTGATACAGCTGGTGGTCATGCAAGGGAGATGGTCAACAGGACACACTGACAAATGTTACTCCAGGAGCTCCCCCCCCAATCATGCCAGGAAGTGGTGTGCAGGTCTTATGCACACCTGCACAGAAGAGGTCACAAAAGCCTCTTTCATGCAAACTGCTGTGCATAGTGACAGCAAGCGTACATGCAACAGAATGCATTTATTGTCATAACAGAGGACAGTTGCTAGGGTGCATATGTAGGGTTACAACTAGGGTTAGGGTTACAATTAAGGTTAGGGTTAGGGTTCTAATATTCAAGTGCATCTGTGCCAGTGCATCCACACCTGGAAGCATAGGACACTTTAAATTAAAGATTGCATCATAGGGCGCATGCTCTGGATCGCCGGGTCAATTTCCACCGCACGTGCAACAATGCATTTATACGGCCATTTTCTGGTGCATCAGTGTTGCTGCATACATACACACATGCGAAGGTGAGGATCTTCACCGAAGGAGAGGAAAAAAGTGGCTCCTTTTTGGAGCGGCTTTTTTCGGCATACGACAGCTAGAGGGTGCTTTCCTGGAGACTCTTAGGCATGCGTCGTCTAAAAGCCACACCTTTAAGTCACCCTCAAAGCACCCCTTTTTGCCCATCTGCATAGCCCCACAGATAGGTTTTTGTGGGTTTTTCAGGCTGTGAGGCAGTGTTCTAGAAGAATGTATTCCTGACGTTTCACCTGCATCTGTGGCTGGCATCTTCAGATTCAAATTCTCTGAAGATGCCAGCCACAGATGTAGGTGAAACATCATTCTTCTAGAACATGGCCTCATGGCCTGAAAAACCCACAAAAACCTGTGGACACCGGCTGTGAAAGCCTTCAACGTAAAGTAAGATAATTAGCTAATTTTTGACCATCAGGTTCTACTCAGGACAATAAGTAACTGCACCATTATTATTTTATTAAATGCAAAGATTTGTAATATAAAAATACATCAGGCAGTGACAACACCTACAAAATAAGAAAAATGAGTCATTAGAAGGAGGCAAAATGTCATATGTTTTTTAAAAAAACAAATATCTATTAATCTTTCAAAACCACCCACAAATGCTCCATATATTGAAAGTGTACATGCCATATCCTACCAATATTATCTTAAATGTGTGTCTTCTAACATTTCTAGTATAATTATTAAATCAAAAGGATAAAGCAACTTTTGTTATAAAGCTTGAATTAAAGAATGCAAAGCTAATGTACTAGTGTACAAATTTGCTTGGAGCTTATAAATCACTGAATGACACTTCCTTGTGTCAACTATTTAAGAGAAATAGAAACAAGCCATGCTTAGTCACCTATATATATGGGTATTTAAGATTTTGTGCTCAGTTCTGGTCAATTTCCCAGTGACTTGCTAAAACTCATATTGGGCCTCTACAGACAGGCCCTTTCGGCCGTCCTGGAGGCAGGGATGGGGAGGGGCAGCCGCACATCGGCCGCCTCAACCCCTCCTCAAAGATGTTCTGATGCCACGCGCTGTTACATATGGTGCACGACGTCAGGACAGCCTTCTGGCGCAGCCTTTTGACACGCTGCACCAGAAGGTGCCAAAGAGCCATGCGGCAGCTCTTAGGATGGCCTTTTGCTGGCTCTGAAAGGAAGGATCGAGGCCACGCTGACCAGCAGCCTCGGTCTCGATCCTCCACTTCCCATTGCATCCTGCCTGCATCCCCCCATTGTTGTTTAGAGTTTAACAGAACAGCCTTTGTGGACAATTGTGCTGTGATTTTAAGCTGCATTTCAAAAAAAGTGAGTACAGGATCTGTGTGTAGTATCCAGTTAAAGAGCAAGAGGAGTAAAGCAAATGTAAACTTTATTACTGTCGGCCCTCAGTATCCATGGGGGATCCATTCCAGACACCCCCCATGGATACCAAAATCCCTGGAAGCTTGAGTTCTGTTGTCTCCAATGGCAGCATATGCACATGGCTGCACCTCCATTCAGGACAACGGGATTTCAGTGGTGGTGCATGGACATGGCCACAGTGCCATTAGAGACCACACCCGTTGTCCCCAGTGGTGGTGCATGCATGTGGCATGTGGTTTGGGACAATGGGACTCATTGTTCCTAATGGCGGTGTGGCTGTGTGCATGCACCACACTGGGGGCAGTGGGAGCTGTCCATGATGGTGTGGCTACATGCACATGCTGCCATTGGGGACAATGTGGGCTTGCCATCTGCAGATGCTTGAATGTGCAAATGGCAAATCTGTGGATACAGGCCAACTATATAGGGACTCAAGTTAAAGATAGGAAATACTCAGAAACACACTGATGCTGCCCGCTGGACCAACATCCTCTGTTGGACATGCCACTGCAACACCACCACTTCTCCCAACAGTTGAGCTACACATGTCTGTCTGTTCCCTAGCCCTCTGTTGGTGATGACAGAGCACAGGATCTCAAGAGCTAGTGTCCACAGGTATAACAATGGAGGCGACTCCTTCTACCTTAACCTGGCCTGTGTGAGCTTGGATATAAGTAAATGGGGACATGGTGGCTCAGCGGTTAAGATGATGACTCTGATGACCATAAGGTCATTAGGTCAGCCATTCAAGACCCAAGCATTGTGTGTCAGATGGCCTTTACAGACTGCCAGAAATAATGCAGCTTGAGTCCACATTAACTGCCCTGGTTCAGTGCTAAGGAATCATGGGAACTGTAGTTTATTGTGGCACCAGAGCTCTCTGACATAGAAGGCTCAATGTCTCAGAAAAAACTACAGTTCCCATGGATCCCTAGCACTGAGCCAGGGCAGGTAAAGTGGACTCAAGCTGCATTATTTTTGCCAGTCTATAAAGACCCTAAGGGCCTCTATAGACAGCCCTTTGCACTGTCTTGGAGGCAGGGAAGGGGAGGGGCAGCTGCACGCCAGCCGCCCCAGCCCCTGCCTGAGGACATCATCATGGTGCATGCCATTACGCATGGTGCGCACCATCAGAACATCCTCCTCACGCCGCATCTTCACATGCTGTGCCGGAAGGGATGCAGAAGAGACGTGTGGCAGCTCTTGGGGTGCCCTATTTGCCGACTCTGAAAGGAGCAGTATTTTGCCGCACTTTTCTGGCTGGCAAACGGGAGAATCAGGACCGCTGTGTGTGGTAGCAATGGCCCCAATCCTCTGCTTCCCGGGCGGCCCAAGGCCGCATGTCTGCATCCCCCCTCAGTCTAAATATCAACAAATATCACCAAACTTCTGTAAGCTTTTTAACTTTTGCACTTCTCTTCTATCCTTACTGAATTTTATTCTTTTTTAATTTGAATACCATACTGCACATTACATAAATCATTGTTATCATCTACACTTCCTTGTTGCTCTCCACATTTATGATCCCCACCATTCCTCCCATCTTGATGAATCAGTGTCTATAATTATGTAGGTGAATGTATGTATAACTTTCTTATATATAATTGTGCTAATTATGATTTATCCTAGAAGCTTGTGGATTGTATATTTGGCCATACACTTTTCCAATATATTTTCACTGCTGACCATACCTCCTCCGCCTTTTCCGATGACTTGTTTTTCAAACAATGTGTCAAAATATCCATTTGCATCATGTCTGCTAATTTTAACAGCCATTCTTTATATGTAGGTATTTCTTCCTTCTTCCATTTTGCTGCATATAATATCCTTGCTGCCGTCACCATATATATATTAATATTCTCCAGTTTTCTTTTTTGAGTTTTTTAATCAATTCCTGATGTTTTATTTACTAAAAAGTAATTCTGTTTTCATAAATATTTTCTCATTTTTTAAAATCATATGCCTGTGTATCTCTTTCCAGAATTTTTGAGCTGTGTCACAGCTCCACCACATGTGGAAGAAGGTTCCTATTTTATGTTGGCACTTCATTTATGGCAGAGTTTTAAATTGTTTATACAGAGTGAAACCCAGAGAGCCCAGAATAATGAATATAATATACAGTATGAACTCTGTATCTGCAGGACCAGAAACTGTAAATTCCTGGTTTCACTTACCCATTGGGGGGGGGGGGTCTTTCTAGGCATCTGGAGGTTCCTATGGTCAACCTCTGCTGGAAATATATCATTAGCTCTTAACCATGGTTTCATTTATCTGCTGTAACCATGGGAATGGGTGGATCATACTGTAAAGATAAGGTGGATCATACTGTAAATATCTCCCAAAGATAAGGTGGATCATACTGTAAATATCTAAATAGTTTGATCTTCAACACTGGTAGAAAATTCTGTAGCTATATCAGTATGTTGCTTAGGGTGCTGTGTAGCATATACCTCTGGTTTCTAAAACCAGGAACTGATGAGGACCATGGAGGAAAGGGGCTGCTACCAATGGCAATTGCACCACCACACTACATTCTGGGGCCAGCCCAGAAGGACTACTCAGGAGGGGTGCAGACGGGTGGCCCTGGGTGGCCCTGAGAAGCAGAGGATTGGGGCCAAGGCTGCCCCATGCCTTGGCCCCAATCCACCCTTTTGCTGTCCCTGAAAGGAGTGCCAAAATGCTGGTCCTTTCAGAGCTGGCAAAAAGGGCGCCCAAAAAGCCACCACGCAGCTCTTCTGCGCCTCTTCCAGCGCAGCGCGTTAAGACACTGCGCCGTGATGATGTCTTCAGCATGGGGTTGGGGTGCCAGGCGTGTGGCTGCCTCTCCCCTTCCCTGCCTCCAAGATGGCACAAAGCACCATCTGTAATGGCCCTCAGTCTCTTTCTGTCTGCCTACACGGTATCAAGGAGAGGTAGGATGGGGAGACACAATCTGTGAGGAACAGACCTCTGGAGAACCTGAGCTTCTTAGGGCCTAGACAGAGAGAAAACAAGCAATATGTTGCAATATAAATGTTGGTACAACAACAGACTAAAAAGTGGCTGTATGTTCTGTTGTTAAATTTCAGCATATTCAACTCTTCTATAAACACCAGCAATTATGAATATTATTCCTACATGGCAAAGTGCAACAAAAGCCAAAATGCAGCAAACTATTAGCCCCAACAGTACTCCAGAGAATTATTAGCCCTTCCTTCTCAACCTTTGCTCAACAAGCAGTTATTATAGCTCTCTTGTAGGGTAAATACACAATGGGAGATGAAGAAGAAGCTAACACAGGGGAGCATGTGCCACCATCTACAGAAATTTTGGCATTATTTGAAATGAAATTAAAAATTAAGGCATACAAAAACAACTCTAGAGCACAGCAGAGAAAAATGAAAAAAATGGGGAAAAAGCAATGAGTGGTTTTCACTCAAGTGTACTACTAAATAAGGCATTTAGTAATCTAGTAGCACTTAAAATGTAAAATTTATTTATTTTCACTAGGGTTTGGAAACACTGTTCTTTTTAATGAACATTTTAATAAAACTATTCTGGTAATTCTTTTATTTATTTTTAATCTTTCTCAGGGCCTCTGCAGACTGGCGACCATGGGCCACTCTGAGAAGCTGTGGATAGGGGCCAAGGCTGCCGCACTCCTCAGCCCTGATCCACTCTTTGTCCAGCCCTGGAAGGAGCTCTAAAATAGCGCTCCTTCCACAAGGTGCGGAAAGGGCGCCGCAAGAGGCAGTGCGCACTTCTTCAGCGTCTCATCCGCAATGATGGGCACTCCGATGACATCCTCAGGAAGGAGTTGGGGTGCCCAGAGTGAGGCTGCCCCTCCCCTTCCTTGCCTCCAAGACGGTGGAAAGCGCCGTCTGCAAAGGGGGTTAGTTTGTTAAACTTAAGTAACCTGTTGAAAGAAAGAAGCAACATCTGGTTTGTATGAAGAATTAGGGAGGTGGACCCAGTCTGGTACCAGACTTCAGGTGTGCCCACTCTTCCTCGTCATTGTCAACAGTAGTAGTGAGTCTTCAATCTCTGACATTTTTCTCAGGACTATAAGCCATGCAGCATGATTCTACTTCTTTCTCTCTGCTGTCATTGTAAAAAAGGACAAAAAGTGTCCCAATTTGGCAAGAAACCCCTGTGATAGCTTCTCCTTGGGGGATATTCCCCCCCCACCGCATCAACTTCAGAGGATGGTGATGACAAGCTCCTTTGAAGAACCCTTGGTTCTTCAGGCCCCTAACCCCACCCCCACTGATAGGATTTTTTTAAAAAAAAAAAGTTAATCAGATCATGCACAGCTTTGTCATACCAATGATGCAAGTATTTAAAGGTACTGTCTACTGCAGCCATGCGAAAGCACAGATGTCCATAAGTGTCAATTTAAAAAAAAAAAAAGTATACTGACTTATGATGTTACAAGGAGCACCCCCTCCCTTGCTATGGCTTTGGCTGGCAGAGAAAGAGCAAAGGGAAGGGCATGATCCACCCCCTGCACATTAACCCCTCCCTTCCTGTGCTCTAAATTGAATGACAGCAAGTTACCATTTGCGGCTGGTAAAAAAAACCAAAAACGGTTCTTTTGAAAAGACACAGAAAATGCCTCCATTTCAAAAGTACTCGGTTAAGGGGAATTTGCACCAGGCCCCCTGAATTTGGGTTGGGAAAACCTGATGCAAATATGACCAACCCCCTTTTAAAGTGGTTTGAAAACCAGTTTATAACGTAGTGTAAACGACCCCTCAGCTTACTTCAGTTACTGAAAATGGAGTTCAAAGTGCAAAAGAAGGTCACACTCAATTACCTAAGCAGGAAGAAGAGGAGGGGGGGTGAATCTTGCCCTTCTCTATAGGCTCGGGTAAAGCCAAATTACTGCATCCTAGCTTACACTTTCTTTCTCATTAATACCTTTTGCCATCTTGTCCTAGTTTTGTTCTGTGAAATATTGAAAGGTATCATAGAATCATAGAGTTGGAAGAGACCATCTTCAATATGACATCTTTTCAAATATTTAATCATGGCTATCATATCACCTTTTAGCTGTCTTGTTTCCAGACTAAACATACCCAATTCCCTAGGTTGCTCCTCATAGAGCCATGTTGGCAAATCTATGGCACAGGTGCCACCTCTGGCACTTGAAGCCATTTTGGAGGGCACATGGAGGGTGGGGGAAGAGGAGGAGCAGGCATGTGCCTGTTCCCCACCCACCCACCCATCCTCCTGTGCCTTCAACTGCCTCCTCTGAGACAGCTGAAGGCACGGGAGGGGGGAAAGAGATCTCTAAAAGATTCACCATCACTGTCATAAAGCATAGTTTCCAGACCTTTCACCATTTTGGTCTCCCTCCTCTAAACACACCTGACTTGTCCACATCTTTCTTGAATTGTGGTCATCAAAACTGGACACAATATTCCAGGTATGATTCATCTCTCCTGCCTCCATACAGTCTAAGCTATGAAAGTTAAATACATAAGAATCCTGTCTTTCTTGATTACCATTGGACCTAGGTTTTATCAAAAAAGAAAGAATAAGCAGAAAGAGCCAAGCAACTGTTGTTTTATTTTCTTTACACTATTTATATAATACTGAACTATCAAGCTTCTCTGGGCAGTTTGTAGAAAAATGAAATATTTACAATCTAAAAAAAAAATCCTAGAATCTTACAATGAAACACCATAAGGCCAACGTAAAACAAAGCAAGTAGCATAACTGCAAAGAATGTAAAAAACTGATAAAAGCAATTGGGATTTAAAAGCATTAAATGGTCTTTTTGTTGTTAACTGCCCTCGAGTCGATCTCGACCTATGGCAACCCTATGGATGAGACATCTCCAAGACCCCCTGTCCTCCACTGCTCTGCTTAAATCCTGCAAAACCATGACCTCCTTAATACAGTCCATCCATCTGGCATGTGGCCTTCTTCTCTTCCTACTTCCCTCCACCTCCAGCATTATTATATTTTTTAATGAGTCTTCTCTTCTCGTGATGTGTCCGAAATACGACAGCCTCAGTTTGGTCATCTTGGCTTCCAGGAAGATTTCTGGCTTGATCTGCTCTAGGAATCATTTGGTCTTTACCTGGCACTAAAAAAAAAAAAAAAAGGAAAAAAGCAAGTGGAATGAACATCTTTTTTTTTTTTCTTGGCTCCCTTAAAAGGATCTTTTTGCAGGCACTTCAGAATATGATCTAAATGAACATATATGTCTCCCTTCATTTTCATTATCAGTGAAACAAGGAGGACTTTGAGAGCAAGGAAAGGAAATTTTGTTGTTTTGATTTTCAAAAGCTGGCAAGTGTGATCATAATTATTTGCAATCAATCAAGTTAGCAAACAATATGCAAATACTTCCTCCAACAGTTTGTTAAATATTCTGACACTAAAAGATTTAGGATGGCCTTCAATATTTTCTGCTGCTATTTGGAATCCCCTTTATAGCCCTATTGCAAGCTGTTCATGTGAGTGCTAAAACTGGGGAGGGAAACACAGACAAGCACATAGTACAGAAAAGTGGACTACAGCTGCCATAATCCCAAGCTCTGGCACATCACCAACATCTCCATCCAGCCCCTGTGCCATCAAGAATTGTTACCTTAGGATTCCCAATTGCCCTGAGGCTTCTACTAGCACTAGGTCAAATCCTAGTAGACAGACAAGACCTCTCCTCAACATAGGTAAGGTGATAGTTGACCAAGTGTGTGACTGAATATTCACCCTTCCCATTTTTAGCCTTCAGGAGAGCAGAATGAGTGCCTACATAAGGCTGAAGTATAGCCCAGTTGCCAGCCACTGTATATTCATTGCTAGGGGCATCTGTAAGCAAGGATATGCCCGATAATCAGATATTACTTTTGTAAACAAAGAAGACTGGACACAAAAGTAAGCCTGTGCTTCAATAGGTTTAGGTGTTATCTACATGGGTGATTTACACAGGGTAAAAACCCCCAATTGGGTCCAGACTATCTTTCATGATGCACATACCCAATTTAGGGCTTCTTCCTCTTAACCTGCATTTAAATAACTCACCATTTGCTGTGGGGTTTTGGTGGGTTTTCAGCAACAATAGCCTTTTCATTTTGTGGTCTCTGTGAGTTGCCCAGTGCTGCTGTGGTGGGTGCAAGTCACTCTGAGGTCAGAACAAGGCACCCAGCATTGATAGCATGGCTGGGTGCCTTATTCTGACCTCAGCAGCTATACTAGGAGACAAATGGGAACAGCGTGGGAAGGCAGCCCATTGTCACTGGGGAAGAGAGTTGATAATGCACAAGGCAAGGGCAAATCTTGGGGGAATTCAGGGCCAGAATACTCCAGGGACAGCCTGGAGTATTCTGGCAAGTGTAGATGAGCCCTAAGAAAAAGCCTTAAAGCAGTCTACAAAACCAGCCTATACTGAGCCATGTAGTTTGTTGAGTAAGGCCACATTCAGTGGTTCTGCAGGGTCTATACTGTAGTATGATATTACAGTAAACTTTTCTTAACTCTGCATTAAAAATACCACAATACAGCTACTAGCACAACACTTCTGTGGAGATTCGCTAGCCATGGGTTCATTCTCCAACTTTTTTCTCTGCAAGCTCCACCATCTGAGGTAAAATAGGTTACAAAGAAGAAGGAAGCCTTTTCAATTGTGGTATCTTGTTTTTGGAATGCCCTCTCCATTCAGCTGCCATATTGTCCATTCAGCTAGTAAAGACATATTTCTTTCCTCCATTTTTTTTTTATCCCTTTGATACAGAATCTGTTTAGGGTTGGGGAACCTAACCTTGCTGTCATGGCTTTATTTCATATTGTACTATTGAGTATTTTTCCTGATAGATTGTTAGTTTCGGGGGGGGGGGGAGCTTCCCATTTTTTTCAGAGAACCGCCACTTAGCAATTACCAATGTGGCACTGAGAGTGTGAGAGATTCCAAGCCCTGAGCCAAGGGTGCTCAGCTGAAAGACTTAAAATGTGAAGGAAATGGTCCAATATTTCATACTAACAAGAACTTAGAATCATAGAATCATAGAATCATAGAGTTGGAAGAGACCACAAGGGCCATCCAGTCCAACCCCTGCCATGCAGGAACTCAAAATCAAAGCATCCCCAACAGATGGCCATCCAGCCTCTGTCTAAAGGAGGAGACTCCACCACACTCTGAGGGAGTGTGTTCCATTGTCAAACAGCTCTCACTGTCAGGAAATGCCTCCTAATGTTGAGGTGGAATCTCTTTTCCTGTAGCTTGCATCTGTTGTTCCAAGTCCTATTCTCTGGAGCAGCAAAAAACAAGCTAGCACCCTCCTCAATATGACATCCCTTCAAATATTTAAAGAGGGCTATCATATCCCCTCTTAACTGTCTCTTCTCTAGGCTAAACATACCCAGTTCCCTAAGTTGTTCCTCATAAGGCATGGTTTCCAGACCCTTCACCATTTTAGTTGCCCACCTCTGGACACGTTCCACTGGACATGCTTGTACTAGTAGGAGAGTTGACCAGTTAGTATTTTAGTCTATTTAAAGTTGCATTAAAAAAAAAGTTGCTGATTTGAAAACCCAGACCAATGTTGTGTTTTGTTGTCTGGACCCAGGAGCAAACACTGTAATATACATCTGGAATATACTGACTTTCTAGCCTCAATAAAGGTATTGTGTGGCCATAACCCAGTAAGAGAATTATAAGCAGTACAATTTGAGCTATTTTAACCATCCACACATATAATACAGTTTTGTTTTTGCACTTTTATCCTGTAACTGGGACTCAAAGGAACGCACATGTTGGTTCATTTCAATGTGATGTAACAATAAGTACATTATATATTTGTACACATGTTTGCACTTAACAGTCATTCTCTGATTATTATTTTTGGATCTTCTTTAACCGCAGCATTTGCAATCCTGAGGCTATCCGCAATAAAACATATATCAAAATAAAACCTTTGAAATATATTCTTTTTCCTTTATCTTTATTTCAGGGGGAAATAGAGAAATTGATTCTGACTTATTTTTATAATACCAAGTCCACAGAAAATCCAACATCTAATGATATTCCCCATCTCCTCAAAGCCTTATCTTTATTTCCCAGAGATTTTCTATAATGGCAGATACTTCAAGCTTGGCTTGAGTTTCTCTAACATCATAAAAATTCTGAAAGTTTAAATTTCTGTAAGGATGACAGGAATTTCCATTTTATAGGGAAAGGAAGGTATTTTTTTTTTATCCCAGTTGTAGCATTTATGCAATAGAGGTGTCTGATTAAAAATCCAATTCTAACACCATTTTAGATTCAAGTATATTGCTTTACTGTACTGGTTTTCTCACCTGAATTAACCTACACAGTATAGGGTACTACACCTATTACAGTATAAACTATTTGGGAAGTATTTTAATTAAAGATGACTTGATACTTTGTAAAAGAGAATTTTACTCCCAGAAATCCACGTGGATGTTTTCCAGTTTAAAAATAAGGATCCGTAGAATATTTAGAAATGGGATTTATTTCTGGGGATACTTTAATTTGCAAAGAAGGAGGTGACTACTTCTTTCTTTCCTTCCTGCTTTCTTTCTTTTGGCATTCTCTGTGTTACTAAAATCCAGAACACTTCAAAAATAGTTTCAAATAATAGAAAACCTCAAATGGCTAATTAAATCAGTATATGTGCATTTTTACTTTCCAGACTGTTCACCATTTTGGTCACCCCACTCTGGGCAAGCAGGAGCATGTCCAGGGGAGGGTTACCAAATTTATGAAAGATCTGGAAACCATGCCCCATGAGGAATGGTTGAGGGAGCTGCATATGTTTAGCCTGGAGAAGTGAAGATTAAGAGATGGTATGATAGCCCTGTTTAAATATTTGAGGGGATGTTATACTGAAGATGGAGCAAGTTTGTTTTCTGCTGCTCCAGAGAATAGGACACATAGCAATGAATTCAAGAGATCCTACCTAAACATTAGGAAGACAGTAAATGCTGTTCAACAGTAGAATACACTGGCTTGGAGTATGGTGAAGTCACCTTCTTTGGAAGTTTTTAAACAGCGGGTGGATGGCCATCTGGATGGTAGATGGTGGGTGGGGGTGCTTTGATTGTGTCTTCTTGCATGGGAGGAGGTTGGACTTGATGGACCTTGAGATCTCTTCCAACTCTAATGATCCTATGAAAACTGAACAGCAAAACTCTAGAAATTATTCATAAATATATAATAAATATAGAAATATAGCCATTCTATTCTAGCCGTTCCTACTGTAGTCGTGTGTGTTTGCCTACAAAAGGCTACAGAATGAGTACCTGTCTCTAGAACCAGTTACTAAGCTTTTGTGAACAGTCAAACAGAGAGAAAAGGTGAAAATGAATAAGGCCAGCTCAGAACACATACACCCACATACATACAGTCACCTGTTTAAAAAGCAGAGATATATAAGTATGGCCACCAAAATGGAATCCACCAAAAAAAGTGAGAGTGATGAAAAAAATCATCCTTGGATACATTTTGGAAGAACCTTTCAAGTGGTTTCTAGGAGGTTCAACATGTTTTTCTTTACTTTTACAGACTTAACTCAACTTGGTTGTTTCATTTCATATGTGCAGTTTATTGCTTTTGAATACAAACCTTGCTGAAACATGTTGAAGTCTTTTTTTTTTGTGAACTGCTATTCTCCACCATTTTATTTCTGCCTTTGGCACCAAATTTTCTGTAAAAGACGTCATGGCCAGGAGCACATCTGCTTCGTCAACTGAGGTATACCTGCACGAATGCTAGATTTCATTTCATTCCACAGGGTACTTTACAAAATAGTAGGCTTACTGTTTGTGCTTTAGCCTAGCATTTCCTCTCCTATTCCAGTACTGAAGGTCAAACTCATCTATCGTAGAAAGCGCTACAGTGATTATGCATGCTGAGCTAATTAGAATTCTCTTTAAGAGTCTCTGTTGTTCTCTAAAGTCTAGCAAGAATGCCTAAAGTATTGCAATGTTTCTGTTAGTAAACTAGAATATATATTTACATTCCAGCCACATGATGGAGCTACAAGGCAAATGAAATTCAACATGCACAGTCTTTATTTAATTAGCTGCAACCCCACAGTACTGTAAGAGAATGTAGCAGCAGCATCTATGGACATAAGTGATTAAATGCAATAGCTGATTATTTCATAGTTTTCAATGGCCAATGAATTATGTCACCACTGTTTTTACACTTGTTTTGGCACTCAGCTCTAGTAATAATGATAAACATTGTGGGTTAGATCTTGCCCCTCCCAGTTTTGAAGGCAGTCCGTCAAATAGAGGCTCACTGAGAATGCTCTGGTAAAAAGAAAGAGAGATTTTTAAGAGAACAATAAAGAGTTGGAAAGTACAAAAGCAGGGTTATAGTTGAACATTAACAAGCATAATGACCCACACATGATTCATATAACTTCAAAGTGAATGATGAAGATACTGAACTAAAGATTTTGTATACCTTGGTTCAGTCATTAATCAAAATGGAGACTATAGGGCCTCTATGGATGGCCCCTTTGGGCCATCCTGGAGGCAGGGATGGGGAGGGGCAGCTGCGCACTGGCCACCTCAACCCCTCCCCAAAGACGTCCTGACACCATGCGCCATTACGCACAGCGCGCGGCATCAGGACATCCTTCTGGCGCAGCCTTTTGATGCGCTGTGCCGGAAGGGGTGCCAAAGAGCCACATGGCAGCTCTTAGGGCATCCTTTTGCCGTCTCTGAAAGGAGTAGCATTTTGCAAAAGGGAGGATTGAGGCCGACGCGTTCAGCAGCCTTAGCCCCAATCCTCCGTTTCCCAGGCAGCCCAGGGCCGCCTGTCTGCATCCCCCCTATAGTCGAGAAATCAGAAGACTAGGACATGCAGTGGCTGTTATAAAGGAACTAAACAAGGAACTAGAATAGACAGATTTGTTGGATGAGTACCATGGTGTCCATTATGGGACAGAATGCACAGGGAAGCCATTGAAATCCACAAACATCTAGACAATTTCAACACAAAAGAAGAAACCCTTAAAGTAAAGAAAGGGGCTGTCCAGATGGGTGGCTCTGGGCTGCCCCTGCTAGCCGCAGATCGAGGCCACAACTGTGTTCTATGGCCTCGATCCTCCCCTTCAGGGGTGGCAAAAGGGCACCCTAAGAGCCAGCGCGCAGCTCTTTAGCACCCCTTCCAGTGCAGCACGTAAAAACGCTG
This sequence comes from Phrynosoma blainvillii, assembly GCA_026167975.1. Taxonomy (NCBI): domain Eukaryota; kingdom Metazoa; phylum Chordata; class Lepidosauria; order Squamata; family Phrynosomatidae; genus Phrynosoma; species Phrynosoma blainvillii. The sequence goes on along the minus strand of JANUYF010000002.1, from coordinate 320,181,885 downwards.
TGCCGGAAGGACATCCCAGCACCATGCGTCGTGCGTAACAGCATGCGGCATCAGGACATCATCAGGCGCCCAAAGTCTGGCTGCCAGTCCAAAACACCAAAATCAGGACCCAGCATGTGCAAAAAGAAAACCATCCAGGGTCAGGGGTTTTCTCAGCAATCAATGGGTCACTAATTAAAAGACACAATGCCTCCTTGCATATCTTCCCACCCTGAGGCCTTGTCATTCAACAACAGAACAACACATAGATTAACATGTAAATCACCTTCTCTCAACCAAGAGTCACACAGTATATATATATATATATGACCTGTGTGTGTGTGTGTGTGTGTGTGTGTGTACACACACACACACACACACACACACACACACACGGGTCCTATATATATATATATATATATATATATATATATCCCACTCACTTCAAGGCTAGCATTCTCTGAAGATGCCAGCCACAGATGCTGATGAAACATCAGGAATAAAATCTTCTAGAACACGGCCACATAACCTGAAAACCCACAAAAAAAAACACACTGGAGAAGAGTTCTACAGAGACTTTGGACTACCCAAAAGACAAATAAATGGGTCCTAGAACTAAACAAGCCTGAATGCTCCCTAAAAACCAAAATGGCTAAAATGACACTTTAATATTTTGGCCATATCATGACACAATGTGACTCATCAGAAAAGACTATAATGTTTGGCAAAGTGGGAAGGCACTAAAAAAAAATTGACAAGGTTCCCCATGACATTCTGGCAAACAAGCTAGTAAAATGTGGGCTAGAAAAGGTAACTGTTACATGGATTTGTAATTGGTTGACCAGCCAAACCCAAAGGCTCCATTTCATCCTGGAGAGAAGTGACCAGTGGGCTGCCACAGGGTTCTATCCTGGGCCCAGTGCTATTCAATATCTTTATCAATGACTAGGATTAAAGAATAAGGGGCATACTTAAATTTTCAAATGACACCAAATTAAGAGGAGTAGCTAATACCCCAGAGTACAGGATGAAAATTCAAAATGACCCTAATGCATTAGAAAGCTGTGCCAAAGCTAACAAAATGAATTTCAACAAGGAGAAATGTAAGGTACTGCACTTAGGGTGGAAGAATGAAATGCATAGATAAAAGATGGGGGGCACCTGGCTTAACGAGACTATGTGTGAAAGGGATCTAGGAGTCCGAGTAGACCACAAGTTGAACATGGGTCAACAGTGGGATGCTAAAAAGGCCAATGAGATTTTAGACTACATCAATAGAAGTATAGTGTCTAGATCAGGGGTAGGTAACCTTTCCCCTTTAAGGCCCGAGGGACTTCAGCTCCCAGAAGCCTCCGCCATGTTGGCCAATAGTCCCATGTTGGCCAATAGTTCCTGGGATTCTGGGAACTGAAGTCCCTCGACCATTAAAGGGGAAAGGTTGCCTACCCCTGGTCTAGATCAAGGGAAGTAATAGTACCACTCTGTTCTGCTTTGGTCAGGCCTCACCTGGAATACTGTGTCCAGTTCTGGGCACCACAATTGAAAAAGGATGTGGAGAAACTGGAGCATGTCCAGAGGAGGGCAACTAAAATGGTAAAGAGTCTGGAAACCATGCCCTATGAGGAATGACTTAGGGAACTGGGTATGTTTAACCTGGAGAAGAGACAATTAAGAGAAGATATGATAGCCTTATTTAAATATTTGAAGGGATGTCATATTGAGGATGGAGCAAGTTTGTTTTCTGCTGTTCCAGAGACTAGAAAATGGAACAATGGATGCAAGCTACAGGAAAAGAGATTCCACCTCAACATTAGGAGGAACTTCCTGACAGTAAGGGCTGTTCGACAGTGAAACACATTCCCTTGGAAGGTGGTGGAGTCTCCTTCTTTGGAGGTATTTACACAGAGGCTAGATGGCCATCTGTCAGGTATGCTTTGATTGACAGTTCCTGTATAGCAGGGAGTTAGACTGGATGGCTCTTTGTGGTCTCTTCCAACTCTATGGGCCTCTACAGACCAGCCCAAAGGGCTGGCCTGGAGGCAGAGATGTGGAGAGGCAGCCATGCCAGCCATCCCAACCCCACACCGAGGATGTCCTGAAGCCAAGTGCCATTACACATGGCGTGTGGCATCAGGACATCCTTCCGGCACAGCGTTTTGGGCCTCTATGGGCCTCTATGGGCCTCTATGGGCACACTGTGCCAGAAAGGGCACTAAAGAGCCACATACTGGCTCTTAGGGCGGCCTTTTGCCGCCTGTAAAAGGAGCAGCATTTTGCCACTCTTTTCCGGGTGGCAAAAGGGAGGATCGGGGCCACACGGTGCGGCAGCCATGGCCTCAATCTGCCGCTTCCCGGGGCAGCTCTCCGCCACCCCTTTGGGCCCATCTGCAGAGGCCCTATGATTCTATGAGTCTATGGCCACATTACAAGTGAGCTGACTCAATAAAGGAAAGCACATCCCCTGGGTTTGCAATACTTTAGCAGGGCTATTGATATAAAGGTGTCTTGAAGGTCTCTTATTCTTAGGGTTGCCATTAGTCAACACTAATATGATGATAGTTAACAGGGAGGTGGACCAGGAACTTCTGACACCCTCATTCTATCAGTGGAAATACTCTACCAGATCATAAGCACTTAATAGGCAAATGAGATCCATCTTGGGTGCATCTACACTATAGAAATAATGCAGTTTGACACCACTTTAAGTATTATACCTCAATTCTATGGAATCCTGGGATTTGTAATTTTACAAGGCCTTTATTCTTCTCTGCCAAAGATTGCTGGTGCTTCAGAAAATTACAAATGAAGAGAGAAATACAGATAGAGAGAAGAGTTGAAAAATATTTCTGGTGAATAAATATGAGAATGAAGGGGAATGTAGTAAAGCAAAAAAAATGAGACACGATGTAGAGATATATAATGGAAAGCTAGAAAAAACAAAAAACAGATAAAATTGTTCAGATTAAGGAAATATTAAGGAAGAAAAAGAGAAAAACATATATGAAAATAATAAAGTATATCCAAATGGTAAAGAAATTTGTGCATTAAAAATATCCACAGCAAAGAATAGAAGAATGAGGGGAGACAAAGGAATATAAATGTAGAATAGGTAAGAAAGAGGAAAGAATGAATGAAAGTTGAAGTTGTTTTATTTAGAAAGGGGGATAAAATGGAGTTGTATGTATTAGTATGTATTAGTATGTAAGCAAGCAGGGTGCTGGGATGGTGGGATTAGTGAAAGGGGATGCTTGGGTTAATTGTAACTAATGTGTGTATGTGTAAGTTTATGTTTATGAGATATGTGAAGTGAATGTATAAATGTGCATGTATGATTTTATATCGAATAAAATTTAAAAAAAGAAAAGAAAATTACAAATGTCAGGATTCTATAGGATAAAACCAGTTAAAGTAATGCCAAACTGCATTATGTCTACAGTATAGATGCAGAAGGCATATTCTGTGTCCATGGGTTTGTTTATTTTTGCTCTGGAGAGCATAAGAAAAAAAATCCTGCTGGGTCAAATCAAAGAGCTATCTAGTCCAGTGCTCTGTTCCCCACAGTGGCTAAGTGGATGCCTAAGGGAAGCCCACAAGCAAGACATGAAGATAATAGCCCTCTCTTGCTGTGGTTCCCTAGCAACTGGAATTCAGGCAGAGTTTTTGAACAAACTGTTTGCAAGACCACTTTACAGCCTGCTTGAGATTATTTACTACAATCTGTGCCTTCCTTATTTACCATGCATCTCTTACTGTAACAGATCTTACCTTCAAATTTACATTGAACTACTGCACTGCAAGAAGTCATCTTGTGTTTGTTTTTGCTTGTTTTCAAATCAAAGCTTTTATACAGAAAAAACAACAACAAGAAGACAGTTTGGAAAGCCAGGATATTTTGAAACAAAAGGTTGTATGTGCACGCACCTTCAAATTCCCTGTCGACTTATGGGAACGCCAAGAATTTCATAGTGTTTACTTATGCAAGGAATACTTAGAGGTGGTTTTTCTAGTTCTGTTCTCTGAAATACATTTCAATAAATATATATTAAAACATTTTAAATGCCCTTCATCCTTACAAACAGGAAATGAGTGTTCAAATAGGACTAAAATAATATATAACATTATCATGATAAAGACAACAGGGAAGCAAGTACACAGGGGGGGAAAACATAATGAACCAATAAAAATGTTTAAAATTAATGATGTTTTTTGAGCTGGCACCAAAATAATTACATTTTGACATGAGTTGTACCTCATAGGTATTCCACAGTCACAACAGAAAATGTGTTCTCCCTCATCGGCCCAAAATGGGACATTAACACATTATATTGTACGAAAGGGCATGGTAAAGTTTTAATTATCACCTTTTTAAAAATTGTCAGAAAGTTTATTTAGATTTGTAGTTGTTAATTTATTTCTACATAGTCACCATCCAGATTTACACATTTTTCCAGCGTTTCTTGACCCTCCAAATACCGTTATTGCAGAAGTCTGCAGATTGTGCCTTAAGCCACTCTTCCACTTCATGAATGATGTCATCTGTGTTGTCAAATTGGTGACCCCGCAACAGATTTTTCATTATTGGGAAAAGAAAAAAATCACTTGGTGATGATGACACTGACAAAATTTCATCAATATACCATAATATCTTCCAGGTGATAATTATTACTTTATGATACCCCCTCGTACTTCTCCATCTTATACTTTAGTTACTTCTGGCACAACCTGTACCAAAAAAGGACATGATGAGCTGATTTTCTCAACATCATGCACTTAGGGACCAATGATGACACTGACAAAATTTCATCAATACACCATAATAACGTCTGGGTGATAATTATTATTTTACAGTGCCCCTTCATACATATCTACATACTCTATGTAGACATGTTCAGATGTCTGTGAGAATCTCTGTACTTTGTACAAAGTAAAACTGTACTTTCTACTATCCATTTTTGATTTGCACTCAGAATTTGAGACAGCAAAGGGAGTGGGGAGAAAACAAGAAGAAAAAATGAATAAAAAGCATCAACTAGAGAAGACAATGAGTGGAAGATTATTGATAGTGGTTCTGAGATTACTACTGCCAGTCCTTTCAATAACCTTGGATGAGGTCCATCTGGCTCTGGAGACTTGGGGGCTGTACAGATGGGCAAAAAGAGGTGCTTTCAGGCTGACTTGGAGGTGTGGCATTTAGACGACGCATGCCTAAAAGCTGACAGGAGAGCACCCTCTAGGTGCCATATGCTGGGAAAAGCCATTCCAAAAAGGAGCAGCTTTTTTTCTGCTTCTTCTGGAAAGATGTGCAACTTTGCATGTGCATATGTATGTAGCAACACTGATGCATCAGAAAAAGGGCACTGAAGATTTCAAACGGCCATATAAATGCACTGCTGCATGTGCAGCAGAAATTGAATCGGTGAACCAGAGCATGCGCCCTACAATGCAGGCTTTCATTTAAAGCACCCTATGCTTCCAGGTGTGGATGCGCTGCCGCAAGTGCACTTAAATATTAGAACCCTAACCCTAACCCTCCTTGTAACCCTAATTGTAACCCTATGCATGTGCCCTAGTTCTCTATTATGACAATAAATGTTTTCCAATAGCATGTACACTTGCTGTCAGCATGCACAGTAGTTTGCATGAAAGAGGCTTTTGTTCAGCACAGGTGTGCAGGTGTGCATAAGACTTGCACACCACTTCTTGACATGCTTGGGGGGAGGGCTCCTGGAGTAATGTTTGTCTATGTCTCCCATTGACCATGTCCATTGCATGACCACCAGCTGAATATATGCAGTCTGTCCACACAAACCTCCCTTGCATGTACCTCTCCCCTCCACCCTGATATGTGTGGAACATGTTTTGTGGAGGATGACGGAATAGGTGTCTTTTTGGTTGACAAACTTGTTCCTCCACCCCAAGGGTGGCACAATCAGATAGTGCCACCTGTCTATTGCGCCCACTATTTGGGGGAAGCCAAGGTCAGCAAATCCTTGCATGATCTGTGGGTGTATGACAGGTCCTGCACAGGTGCACAGGGATGCTGAACATCAGTCACCTTTGTACAGACAAAATGAAAGACTGTATGCCATTCTATGACATGTCCTGTGCAGGTGCACAGGGATGCCGAACTTCAGTCACCTCTGAACACAGAGAGTGACAGACTGTATATCAGCCTCAGCTCCAATCCTCCACTTCCCAGGGCAGCCCACAGTCACCCGTCTGCATCCCCCCTATGCTTAGTTTCCCTTTTCTGTTATATGACAAACTCCAGGAAAACATGGTCACTCCCACCCAAACACCCTTACATGAAAGTATGACTGTGATCATTCCTTTATAGAGTGCACTCCATCTGGATTGGTTTATGTTGGATCTTACATATTACTTACTATTCAGTCTCTTCAGAATAATTTATTACTGAGGTTCCAGCTTCAGGAAATCAACATTATCTCCAGATAAGACAAAATAAATCTGTCTGCTTTGGACATATCCAAACTGACAGGGGTAAAATAGTCCTTTTCTATATGTAGGATTATCTGACCTAATAATAATAAATCTGGACTACTAGTTTTAGACAGACACTAAATATTTGTGTTGTCTATGCAAACACACACGCAGTTTCAGGCTATCTTTATCACTTGCTCAGTGATGAAAACCACTGCCTAGTAAGTCTGAAGAATGAGGAATGCAGTGCTATGCATGTATATGCAGAAATAAGCTTTATTGCTTTTAATTGGACTAAATGTCCAGCCTTATCTACATTTTGAAAGCACCTTAATTATCTTGTCTCCATACCACAAAATATTTGAATTTGTTGTTTGTTGAGAGACTTAAATTTTTCCAAGCCAGTGGTTCTCAAACTGTGGGGTGGGATGAGAGATGCTCAAGGGGTGTGTGAAACATGGATGCCCTGATCCACCCTCCTCTTCCCAAACTTTTTCAGTCCTGGAAGAGGAAAGAAGGGCAAGCAGGGGCATGGAGCCTCTGCAAGACAAGGCTATTTCTTTATAAAATGTTAAAATATGATTATACATGAATGGGTGAATGAAAACATGCACATTAAACAAACAAATATTTTTATTCATATACTATGTCAAGCGGGAGGGGGAGCAGACAATGTCCACATGTAAATGTAAAGTGAGTCATAAGGGGGGAAAGTTTGAGAACCACTGTTCTAAGCATTTTCTAATTTTCTCAGAATGTTCTTACCCACTTGTCTAAATTACTGCAGTAAACTTCCCTCACACACAATTCTAAGTAATTCTCCAAACTGTAAATCTCAAGACAGGATGGAGCCATGACAATTAATATGGTATCAGAATCCTGTAATTGTGAGATGAGTAGATACACTCTTAGAAGCCAGGTGTTTTGAAAAATATCAGAGCCCTAAAACTATCAAGGCACCAAGCAGATTGCTTCATTAGTAATGCTCCATTAGCCAGGATCATACAAATACTAATGGAATCCCCAAAGATCTTGAACTGTCTTTCTTCTATCCTTCCATAGTCAATGTTGTTCCTGAACATTAATAGTCTTAAGAAACCAGAAATGACCATGTCGTCTTTTCCAGTTTCTAAAAATTGGAGTTGAAATTACTTTTAAGTGGCAATCTACAGTCCCGTTACTCTGTAGAAGTTTGTGGGATGATCATTCATCATTGGGGGTGATTGGGGGCATGGAATTCAGAGACACTGGAGGAAATCCTAGGGGCTATTGAAATGCTCTGGAGGCCTATGGGGCTGCATATTGCCCACCCCAGCTTTACATAGATAGGTTCCAAGTAAAAAGAGGGTTACCTTACTCCTTTTTAAAGGAAATGTGGTATATGTCTAAACCAGTAGTTCTCAACATTCTTACCCTTGTGACCCCCTTTATATCTACATGAGGACAGTGAGATAAATATACAGTTTAGTGTGTGTATTTTTGTTCACACATTCATGTATATTCATATTTTAACATTTTATAAGGAAATAGCTCTCCTCTTCCTCCTCCTCCTCTTCTCTCAGCCAGAGGCTCCAAACACCCTCCTTGCCTTTCTCATCCCCTCCAGGACATAAAAAGTTTGGGGGGAAGGAGGAAGAAAAGGAAGAGTAGGAGAGAGATCAGGTCCTTCAAGGGCCTCTGCAGACGGCGCAAAGCGCTGTCTTGGAGACAGGGAAGGGGAGGGGCAGACACATGCCAGGCACCGCAACCCCTTCCCAAGGATGTCATCGGAGCGCCCACCATTGCACATGGCGGGCGCTCCGATGATGTCCTTTCTGCTCAGTGTCCGGACACGCTGAGCCGGAAGAGGCGCCAAAGAGCCGCATGGCGGCTCTTTGGGTGCCCCTTTCACAGCTTGTGGAAGGAGCGCTATTTTAGCACTCCTTTCCCAGGTGGCAAAAGGGAGGATCAGGGCCGAGGCATGGGGCAGCCTTGGCCCCAATCCGCCGCTTCTCAGGGTGGCCCACAGTGCACCCCCCTGAAGTTTCTCACCAGAGCAACTCTTGTGCCTGTCCCAGGGCTCCAGTCCCACATTTTAAGAACCACTGGAGTAACTCAAAGACATATCAAAAGGTGTATAAACAAAGGCTGCATCTGCACTGCAGAAATAATGCAGTTTGACACTGCTTTAATTGTCATGGCTCAATATGATAGAATTCTATCATATGGCACCAGAGCTCTCTGACAGGGTAAATATCTCACAAAACTATAAATCCCAGAATTCCATAGCACTGTACCATGGCACTTAAAGTTTTGTCAAACTGCATTATTTCTGCAGTGCAGATGCAGTCAAAGATGTGAGGCAGTTAACTGCTATAGGGCTGGGTTCTAAGTTTAATAATAATAAATAATAATAGTTTTTATTTATATCCCACCCCTCTGCCAAGCAATCGGGGCAGCGTACAACAATCACAATAACAAATAGCATCAATACAGAGCCCATCCCTTCTTCCCAACCCCACCCATACCCACCCCTCAAAAACAAAACAAACAAAGCAAATTAAAACAATTTTTAAAAATATACAAAATACAATATAAAATGCAAATACAATTTAAATGCAATTTTTGAAGGGTTTATTTTTGAAGTTTAAAATACTTTCATTCATTGCTGTTAGATGTCTGGAATACTGTGTCCTGTTCTGGGCACCACAGTTCAAGAAGGATATTGTAATCTGTGTAGCATATCCAGAAGAGGGTGACTAAAATAGTGAAGGGTCTGGAAACCATGTCCTATGGGGAGAGACTTAGGGAGCTGGGTATGTTTAGCCTGGAGAAGAGAAGGATAAGGGGTGATATCATAGCCATGTTTAAATATTTGAATGGGTGTCATATTGAGGCTGGAACAAATTTGTTTTCTGCTACTCCAGAGACTAGGGCACAGAGCAATGGATTCAAACTACAGGAAAAGAGATTCCACCTCAACATTAGTAAGAACTTCCTGATGGTAAAAGATGTTCAACAGTGGAATATTCTGCTTTGAAGTGTGGTGAAGTCTCTATTTTTGGAAATTTTAATGCAGAGGCTGGATGGCCATTTGTCAGGAGTGCTTTGGTTTTATATTCCTGCATGGCAGGGGGGTTGACTGGATGGCCCTTGTGGTGTCTTCCAGCTCTATGATACTATGAGTCTATGACACTTCAAAGCACTTGTGAGAATTTAGAGTGGGGTATTACCCACTTTAAGGAGATTACTACATTTGGCTTTTAAACCGCAATTGGTGCCGGGGGGGAAAAAGCAATTTTGATTATATTTATTGGAAAGTGATGCCTCCAGCCTGTGACTGCTGTGTGCCCTAAGCAAAGTTAGGGCATCCCTTTTCATTGACAAGCTGATGGGAAGAAAATCAACTCATTTGAGATGTAATGCTGGAGAAGAGTTCTGCTGGTACCTTTGTAAGCAGTTTATGCCTGTGCCCAGTTCAGGAGTAAAACATGTGCGATAATCTCAATAGTATGGGCACACAAAGGTTGTGAATTAACAATCATGGACATCATCATTTCACTGTAGACCTTTCATTGGTCCTGGAAAACATGTTAAGATAGCTCTTTACACTCAATTTTCCCAAGACACTTCAGTCACAAGCCTATAAAAGTTATTAAATATTTATTTTTTGTAGCAGTATATACAACTAACTGCAAAAGCACTAGTTTTAGAAATTAATGAAATGCAGACCATGTTCCTTTTAGACTATGTAAGAAAAATAATATTACAGCATGCTTTAAATGGTAAAAAATTCTACATCATTCCATATAGTCAAAACAATCTCTTTAAAAGCATCATTTATGTGAATACAAAACATCAACAATTTGCAGATTGGAACAGTTTGTATAATCTGTATATCAAATGAAAGCAATTTCCTTTTTATGCTGTTTATTCATAAAAAGCTGAATGCTTCAGAAATGCAGCATGGGGGACAGGGAATTAAAGACCTAAATCCTGAATGCATTACTCCAATGTTCTGCTTTAATTTAAAATATTAGGCCACAATCCCTAGAAGCATTTTCAAAAACAATACAAGAAGGAAAATCTTTATTTGTATTATTTCAAGTCGACAACACTCTGGTTCCCATTATATGTTACCACATACAATAAGGCACAAAGATGAATACCAGTACTTGTTAGGGGCTAGTCTTCATTTTAAAATGACAAAGTGGGTTCTGTAGACAAAAGCCAGACAATAAAATTCCCCAGTGCATAGTGACCTAATGATGTAGTGCCTTGCCATGTTTCAAGCTTCACCCATGCCCGAATTACCTGCTTATGATTCTTGTATCACAATTAAAATGAAACACAGTCAAATTCATAATCTTTATTTCATCTTCCTAGGTTGCTGAAAGGTACTAGTGACCTCCAGAGATACTCCTTTGCCTACATGTTGGATGTGCTAGATCTCAACTGTCAGAACTTTGTTCCTCATGGAAATGCTTTGGTCACCTTAACAAATCCCAGGAGAAGAACAGTGGTCATGTTCCTGCATATCTAAACAGCTTTCAATATCATCATTGGTCTTTATGGATAGGCTTCTATACATTGGGAATTGGCCTTCATATTTTATAATGGGTCTGCTCCTTGTTGGATAGCTGCTTCCAGAAGACTAAGCTATATCATTATGCTATATATCAGTATCAAATGTTATTGAGTTATATAGTCATTGGGCCTTTGCAGACTGCCAGAAATAATGCAAATTGAGTCCACTTTAACTGCCCTGGCTCAGTGCTAAGGAATCATGGGGACTGTAGTTTATTGTGGCACCAGAGCTCTCTGACAGAGAAGGCTCAATGTCTCAGAAAAAACTACAGTTCCCAAGATTCCCTAGCACTGAGCCAGGGGAGTTAAAGTGGACTCAAGCTGCATTATTTCTGGCAGTCTGCAAAGGCCCATTCTTAATTAAAAAGAGGCAGTGTAAGTTACCAAAGCTTTACTTGAAATATTCTTGTGGAAAAACAGAATTAAGGCTAAGCAACTTTTACACTTAACTCCAGCATAAACCCTAGGGATGGGTGAAGATCAGCTCCATTTTTAATTCTGAAAAATAGTGTCTCAGTTACGAGAAGTGTAGGAAACAACTTTTTAAACTGATAGCTCCCTGGAGTAAGGACATTGTGTTTGCTGATGCTATGAAGTGCCAGGTACTTTGACAGTGTTACATAAATAATATGAAAGCCTATTCTAGAAGTTATATGAATGCTACATATATGGATGTGTTTCTAATTAGTAAGTCAGAGTATGCATTTCACAGAATGCATTGCCAGTGCAGCAATATCATAGCATATTAAGACCTAACAGAATGAATATCAGGAGAATTCAACAGTTGTCCAAAAAGTAGCTTTTCCAAGTTCTGCAATTCCCTGTGACTCCACCTTTCTACTGGGAAGGTTGCTTGTGACCTGAGGGTAACAACACATACATGGACTCCTCAATGGTCTCACCCCTTTGCAGAGCTAACAACTGATTTCCATTTCCACAAATTTAGGGGCTATGCAGACGGGCAGGAAAAGGTGACCTGAAGTTGCCTTTTCCCTAAACTACAGCAACCGCGCAGCAACTGCGCAGGAACAACACGGCCCCTTTAACAGCAATGTTGGCATTGCTATGGACCTGCGCACTGTGCGAAGCAGAGAGATCATGGATGCCACAGTAACCAAGTGGTCCGCACTGGTAGTCAGCCTGCAATGCATGGCTACAGGAGCTTCTGCCATGGCCCCTGCAGCAGCTACATGCATACAAGACTGCAGTGATGACTCGGAGGACCCAGAAGTGACAACTAGTAGAGTGGGTGTTGCAACAAGCATTGCACGGTGTACTGCTGCTGCTGCCGCTCTGATACCACCAGAGAAAGCCCTGCGCCGCTGGTGGATGTTCTCCAGAAGCACCAACTGGTGGGACGGGTTTGTCACATACATCTGGTCCGATGAGCAATGGAGGATGTTCTTCCGAATGCCCTGTACCCTCTTCCACAAGATAGTAGAAATACTGTGTCCAGAAATCATGACACCATGATAACGAAAGCCATCCTGGTAGAGAAGAGAGTCGCCATGGCCATCTGGGTCCTTGCCCACAAAGCCAGCTACAAGCAGGAGTCAGAGCAGTTTGGGGTCGGCCTTACCACTGTGGGGGAAATATTGGTGGAGTTTGTCCTTAGCATGGAGAAGCTACTGCTGACACAGACAGTGTACCTGGAGGACGCCACTCAGGTAAGGGTATACCTGTCCTTTTCACCTCCGGTGCAAAAAAACTGAAGACCTAGCACACAGTATGGTTTTTACTGTATAGATTAGGCTGCTAGGGTCGTTGAACCTGAGCACACACGCGAAAAACGTCATGACCTGGCATACAGTATAGTTTTTACTGTATAGAATAGGCTGCTAGAGTCGTTGAACCTGCGCACGTATGTGAAAAACATGACCTGGCATACAGTATGGCTTTTACTGTATACATTAGGCTGCTAGGCTCATTGAACCTGCACACGTATGGGAAAAAAAGTCATGAGCCAGCATACTGTATGGCTTTTACTGTATATATTAGGCTGCTAGGGTCATTGAACCTGCTCACGTACACAAAAAACATCATGAGTTGGTAAGTGCCCTGACTTGTTCTATTAATCCTCCGCTTCCCCTCCCCCCTTCTTGTCACCCACAGATCATGCAAGGATTCGCTGACCTCAGCTTCCCCTAAGTAGTGGGTGCCACAGATGGGTGCCACTGTCTGATCGTGCCACCTTTGGGGCGGAGGAACAAGTTCGTCAACCAAAAAGACAGCTACTCTGTTGTCCTCCAGGGGACAACGGATCATTGAGGATTGTTTGTGGATGTGGAATTGGGCTGGGCCGGTGCAACTTAGGACTCAAGGGTGGCAAGGAACTCCATCATCTTCCAGGCCATGGAGGCTGGCATCTATGTGCCAGGGAACCCTACCTTCACCCTGAGCGGCCATCAGATCAGCCCCCTCCTGCTCGCTGACAGCACTTACCCCATTTAAAAGTGGTTCATGAAGCCCTACCAGGGCACCACCAATGCCAGGCAGAAAGGATTCAACAAGAAGCTGAATCGTGCCAGGAATGTGGTGTAAAGGGACTTTGGGCAGCTGAAGGATCAGTGGAGGTGCCTCACTGGCCCACTTCCTGTGGCAGAGGAGAATGTTGTCCCCATCATTGCCTCCTGTGTCATCCTCCACAACATCTGCGAAACGAAGGGAAGAGTGCTGGATGAGGGAGAGCACTACAGGCACCGGTTTGTGCTGCCCAACCTTGGGCACCCATGGAGAACAATGACCTTGTGAAGCAGAGAGAAGGAGAGGCTGTGAGGGAAGCCCTGGCAGAGTTCTTTGAGACCAGGAGGGCACTCCGATGATGTCCTCAGGAAGGGATTGGGGCATCCAGCCTGCCATCCAGCTGCCCCTTCTCTTCTTTGGCTCGAAGACGGTGCTTTTTACCGTCTGCAAAGCCCCTATCTTTTCCTGGTGTTTCTTTGTGGGAGTAGGCACTGGTAAGTCTGGCTCAGATGAAGGGAAATTGTGCTCCTGGAAAATTGCTCCTGGTACTGGCTGAAAGCTTACCTCCTGTGGCTGCTGGACTGGCTGCAGTCCTGGCAGGTCCCCTGAGGTCTCAGCCTCTTCCTGGAGGATATATCCAGCTCCTGGAGGCAGGACATGACAGATGGATGGATTCATTGCATCCAGCCCCTAGCACAGTGTTGGCTGCAATGAATACCACTGATGAATCAGATCACATGAATAAAACCTATCAGTATATTCTTTATTACTGATTTTGAAAATTAATTCCTAGCCAGTTACTACAAAGACAAAACATAATGTGAATCTACTGATACTTATTAATTCTTAAAAACTGGCAAATAGCTAGTTGTTTTTAGTCTTTCTCTATTATCTCTCCATAGTCTACTCTTTTTTTAAAAAAAATGAACAACAAAAAAAGATAAAGATGGGAAAGATGAGAATATACCCCTCAATGGAGAAACTTCCAATTGTCCTAAACTGAATCCAAAAACCTGTTAAATGAAATTATTTGATGCTGACAAAAGTGAATTATTATTTATTCTTCAGGATGCCATTCAAAAAAACTTCAATTTGAGAGATATTATGTGAGCCAAACATAATTTGTTATTTCATAATTAATATTAAATTTGTTATGTAAAGTTGAACACTGACCCCTAGTAGTGAAAGTGAAAAATGCATTATATATTATCTCTTTAAGAACTGCAGTGCATGCATATACTTAAATAAATTTAAGTCTATAGTTGAAGCAATAAACTAATGAAGATTTTGACATTTAATCCAAAGTAACATTTGTAGTAGGAAATTGTTTTTATAAAGAATTACTAACAGTTTCCTTATATCTTTAGTAAGAATAAATGAAAGATATAAAGTGCAGGCGCAACAGCAATCTAAAATGAGTTTTCATTTTAATAAAGGTATTTAGGCTTTCATACCATGTAAGCAGTATCAGTCAGAACATTCAACAAATCCAGAGCCTTGCTATTACTATGAAAGAAATTCAATTACCATACTCAGAAATGTATTTAATGCTGTAACATTTGCCCTATGTGTCACCCATGAAAATCAATTTAAAAAAATCATTCTAGTTGGCTGGAATTTCATACAGTAGTGTTCTGTCAAAAGAGTGGTATGAGGTATGTGTTGGACACATACTAATGATAAAATCATTGCATAGTTTTATACCTCTTCCACATCAAAAACCTTCTTACAACATGCCCTGCAAATATTGACATTCATATTTAAGTGGATTGGCAACTGAGGCTAGGATTTATCACTTCTGGAAAGATATAAAATCAATTCATTCCTACCATGATCAAGAGAGGAATTGCCCTTTCTTAATGCACAGGTCAATTGGCATTTATAATACAACTAATAAGGGTGAGATTCTATTGCTCTAGTACATTTAAAGCAATTAGTAACACTGTGAGAGGAAAATAAGATAATGGCCTAAATCTAATGTACTTGGTCCTGCCCCACCATCATGACAGAAATGTTTTCCTCTTCTTATCTGTCTTGTTTTCCCTAAAATCTAGCAGGAAAGAGGGAGACTAGGCTTTCCAGAGCCAATTTTGGAGATGTGGCTAAGGGCAAGGGGAGGGGGATGAAGTCAATATCCCTACAAATAAGAATTCCACCTAGCCAAAATTAAATTTTCCTTCAGTTCCCAAATTTCTAGCATTGAAGTAACTTAAAACTTCAATTGAACATTTAGAAATACAGTTTAGGCACACGAAGAAAAGAGACCAGCAAAATGAACAAGGGGGTGTGAACACAAAATAAATATAAGAAAAGTGCAATGTAAGAAATTTGGGAAATAAAGGGCAATTCCATTTGTGAGGCCAGTGGTGTCACTAGGACTGGCATCACCTGGTGCAGTAACTCATGATGTTACTCCTCTATTGACCTTCTCCCATACCACACGATTCAGAATCTTGAGTAATACTTTTTGTACTAATGTTACTCATAAATTGTACTTCCTGTACATCAATGAATGTAATGGTGACCATTGTGACATAAACAACTTGCAAAATTAAAATTATACCTTCAAATTACAATATCATACGTGCAGACATGTACATAGTTTCATGTGATTGAAGTGAAATTTGGTAAGATGTGGTGTTTTTAAAGAAAAATAACAAGAATTTAAAAAAGCATATTTTCTTAAAAAAAAAAACTTGGGGGCCTCTCCTTTCTCCTCCCACTGAGCCTCACCCCGCTCACACCATTTCTTCACCATTTTAAAGAGACACAGGCAAACACTACTGCCCATTTCTGCCCAAAGGCAGATGTTTAGTGACCAGTGGTGTTACCACCTGGTGCAGCCTGAACCCCCCATACACCCCTCATGATGCAGAATTCTTATTAGGAGTCAATGCCCTGATCTCACCACCCTCAATAGCTACACCCCAGGTTTTCTCCCATTTCTTCTGGCTTCTGCTGCTCATACAGTGGAAGTCTATGACTGCTCAATGAAGACATTGAGTAAGAGTCAGGCTTAGCTATGTTCAATCACTCTCCACTGATTTAAGTTAATAATGGATAAATGAAATCCTATTGCAATGGATCTCTGCATGACTTGGGTTGCATCTAATAATGCAGTAAGGTAATTACTGCTTGGCTGAATGCTATGGAATTCTGGAATTTGTAGTTTTGTGACATATTTAGCCTTCTCTGTCAGAGAGCTCAGGTGCCACAACAAACTACAACTCGTAGGATTCAATAGGATGGATCCATGGCAGTTAAAGCAGTGTCAAATTGCATTAATTCTGCAGTGTGGCAGCAGTCATGCGAGACTATCACTCTACACCAAGGGTAGGCAACCTTTCCCCTTTAAGGGACTTCAGCTCCCAGAATCCCAGGAGCCATTGGCCAACATGGGACTATTGGCCAACATGGCTGAGGCTTCTGGGAGCTGAAGTCCCTTGGCCCTTAAAGGGGAAAGGTTGCCTACCCCTGCTCTACACTCTTAAAACAGGGCTTAGGGCCTCTACAGACGGGTGGCCGTAGGCACCCCGAAAAGCCGAGGATTGGGGCGGAGGCTACCCCATGCCTCGGCCCCAATCCACCCTTTCGGCGACTGGGAAAAGAGTGCCAAAATAGCGCTCCTTTCCCAAGCCACAGAAAGGGTGCTGCAAGAGCCGCCATGCGGCTCTTTTGCGCCTCTTCCAGCACAGCGTGTAAAAATGCTGTGCCGGAAGGACGCCATTGGAGCGCTCGCCGTGTGCAACAGCGGGCGCTCTGATGACATCCTTGGGAAGGGGTTGGGGCAGCCAGCTGCCCTTCCCCTTCCCTGGCTTCAAGACGGCACTTTGCGCTGTCTGCAGAGCCCCTAAGTCATTTTAATTGCTCTGGCTGCCTCATGTTGCATTCTGGAACTTGTAGTTTAGGAAGAGGCATTTAGAATATTCAGCCAGAGAATCTTTAAGCCTCACAGAACTACAAACCCCAAAATGCAACAGGAGGCAGTCAGAGCTCTTAAAGAGAACTAGCTGTTTTAAGAACGTGGTGCGATAAGCTCATAAGTCTAATCTCATTCCACTTTCCTCATGATTCTTATTTTTCTTGTTCATGTTTTAATAATAATAATAATAATAATTTTTATTTAATACCCCTCCCCTCTGTGCACAATCGGGGCGGCTTACATCATAAAATATCAAACATAATTAAGAACAATTTCCTCCCCCTCCCCCCCTTAAAAAATTATTAAACCTAATACAATTTAAAAACACAATATAAGGAGGTAGATTCCTCCATTAGCACACTGCCCAGAACTTTGACTTTTGCAGGTCATGCTACATAGCTGCTTGGGAAGAGGACATACATAGCTCAAGGGGAGCATGTTGTCTGGCCTAGATTTTCAGATCCTGTGGACAAGCTCGTTTCATACTTCCATTTCTACAGAAAACAAATACTGTGCTTCTCAATATACAAGATTTCTATTGAAATATGCACAAATATGCACATCTCTCTGAACCAAGCACAGTGGGAACTGATGCCAGAAAATGTGGCTGAGATTAGAAACAGACATTTCATGACCTTATCTGAAGCACAATTTTATTTTTGGCATAGGTATTAGTATTTAAAAATTAGGAAAATATCAAAGAACAATATTTCTCAATATTCTGTTCTAATAGTAGTCTCCTGTCCTAAACACAGATTTCTCATCAGGACTATCAAATGATGATGTAGATCGGGAAAGGATGGGTCTTCATGTCATAGTAAATGTACTGTACATTAGTAATTTGCTATACATTTATAAAAGGTGAATGTCCAAGCCAGTGTGGTGACAGGTTTGAGTGCTGGAGTAGGACTCTGGGAGATCAAGGTCTGAATCCCTGCTTTGGAAACCTATTGGGTAAGCTTGGGCAAAGCAGACTCTCTCCACCTCAGAGGAAGGCAATGGCAATCCCTCTGAACACATTGCGCCAAGGAAACCCCATGAAAAGATTGCCATAACTTGAACTTAAAGGCACATAACAAGTGTGCTTTGTTTTGGCTGAACAATGTCCTATGAAATGGGTGTGGTGTTATTCTTTATTTAAAATCGCAATACAAATATATGTATATTAAAATGATGTTGTTCACTATGCATTATTTTCTATTTATAAGAGCACAGTAAAATAGGTGGCATTATCCTTCATCTTGGAAACCACATGATAGGTTCACCTTCGAGTCATTATAAGTTGGAAGGTACACGCTGCTTGAGTATACACTGGAGAAGGAGGAGGAGGTAGTAGTAGCAATGCCCTACCCCTCCTGCTTCTAGGTAAACTACCTGTTTTTCTCCTCTTTCTTGCAGACACTGCAGTGCCTGGTATCCTAGGCATTTCTGTCTGCTGTTGGCTGCAACACTTAAAGAATAGGTCGACTGACTTTTTCAAAAGCTACAAACAAGCAAAACCAATAATGCAGTGTGTGTGTATGTGTCTGTGTATCCCTTGCATATTGGTCTTGCTCATCCTCTGCATTGATGATGCTTCAAAAAGAGCCACATACTATTGAGAGAAGGCTCAAATAACTATAGCATATACAGAGAATAGCTTCTTCTGAATTACAGGCTACAGAATCAATATGACTTTCCAATAACCCTTTCCCTGCTTACAAATCCAGATGGAAAGCATATAGATCCAAACCTTAAAGGAATGGTTTTCTGCATCACTCTACATTACATTAACTGGTTTAATTTGTTCATATTATATAATATTTCAGGAAGAAGCCCCTCCAATTAGCTGGAGTCAGCTAGTGGTTTCTATCCAGTTTTAATATGGAGAGATATGTCAGCTGGTTTCTCAAGCTTTTCAGATACAGATGGTATGCAAGATTATAATTAAGGCCTGTCTCACCCCTTGGGCAGTCACTTTAGTTTTCTCTTGTTTTGTATTCTGATGCTGCTTGTGTGTCTTGAAGTATAAAACCTTTCTTTTCTTTTCAAGAGACAGGCACAAAAGTATTTCCTGAACAAATGTCTGTCTAAAATTACATAATAATTGCTTAATGGTTTCAAGTTGTTTTTTATTTATTTATTTATTTATAGAAGAACATCTTGTGTGACAGCGTTCTATTTTTAACATTGTATTCAATGTCTCACCCCACCCCACTGTAATCCTCACTATAATCCTACACTAAATCTCTAACCTAACCCTTTTCAAAAATTATCTTTGGATACCAGAGCCCTAAAGCTATGGAGAAAATTTCTTATGCTCTTGATATCCTCAGATTTGTGGAATGGAGAGATGATTCTCTCTTCCTCCTTCTCCCCTCTTTCTGTGAATACACACACACACACCAGAGAAAGGGGGATAAGGAGAGAATGGGAGTAAAAGTTTATTCCAAAAACAACATTTTTAATTTATTCAACTAGCACCTTATGTGGATAGCTGGGACCTTGACTACACTAATATCCCAAAGTATCCTGACCCTGCTGCTGCCCCAACTTGCCCCCATAACTTTGGCCTCCATTTCCATGCCACAGCAACTGTCAGACCTCACATCACCACAGAACGTGTGAACTATGGTGGCAGCGAATATGCCAGGCAGGCTGGAAATGGAGGACTCTGGATCTTCCTGGAAGATCTGGAGCAACAGGCATTTCTTTTTTGTTTGTTTTGACATCTGGTGCAGAACATACCAGATGTCATCTGGACTGTCCACACCAGAATTGGGGTTTGGGATGTGCATAGTCCAAACAGGACAATGCCAGCATGGGTGGGTAGAATGGGCCTTTTCCTGTACAGACAAGGCCTAAGAGGATTTAATTTGTTTTTCCAATTTATACAGTCAAATCATCTGCAATTAGTTTTTTCATTCTGACTGCAAAAGTAATGATGATCAGTAATATGCCAGCAAGATTAATTTTTAAATACTAAGAATGCTAATGTGAGACTTTGCTTTAAATGAGAATTGCCATACCTTTTCAGCCTCAGAGACCACATTTACATATTCTGGAAACATCCATGAACACCCACGAAAGCATCTCAGTTCTATGTAGCTTAGTTCTACTCTTAGCTGTCCTGGAATTTTAGGTATGCAAAGCATAGTTCTGTATTACAAGTAAAGTGTACACAGCCCTTTTGGATACGAGAGCATAAAAATTACATTCAGAAAGCATATGGAGGTGAATATTACTTTACTGGTGCAATGCACAGTTTTCTAATTATCTCTGAAAGTTATTTTCAAAGGATACTTTTAGCCTTTTTGAGGCATTTTGATGTAATCTTGTAAGGGAATTTAGCAATTCTAGCAGTTCAGCCCCTTTTCCTGTTTTCTGTTTCCTACTTGCACAGGCATTTTCCTTATCAGCGGTTGCCAAGGCATCCTTATCTATACCAGGTCTCCATGCCCCGGCCTTGTTCATAACTTACACACATCCTGTTATTCACCCCCCTACACTTTTCACTCAGGCTCCTTTTCTGTAACTTTCCGCTGCCCTGAGCTAAGTGCTAAGCGGGATGCTGTTCTATTCCAGGGACCTCTCTGGATCAGTTAGACTGACCCTCTCATTTCTCCCTTTTTCTTGTAAGTTATGATACGAGGCATAGATGTTGTTCACTTTTGGTAAGGCTGGACAAGTTCTATAAGCCAACATTATTTTTCTCTCTACATGAAGCATAGCTCTCACTCTATTTTGCAAAAACTTAAGCAAGCAGGGTAGACAAGTACATATAATAATTCCAATAAGCAAGATTAATATTATCATCAAGAATATTTCTTTTATACCTCTTAGGTTGGGCAACCATGAGGTTAGCCAATCTAGAGATGATCCATCACTTATTTTGATATGATCCAAAACCCCTCTTATTTCATCAATGTCTTCCTCTATACTACTAGCATTTATTCCAGTCATACACTTATCTCCAATTACAGCACAGGCCCCCCCTTTTGCAGCTAATATATAATCAAGTGCTACACGATTTTGTTGAGTGAAAAGACGCATGCTCTCCATTTCTACATTTAACTTATGTAAGGCATGTATGGTAGCATTTGATAAATAAGCCAGAGCGCATGCCACTCCTGCTTGAAAATGTCCATCTTGCACATGATTATATATGCCAAAAGAAATTATTCCCCAGCCTACCGATTCTCCCATTGTTGGGACCACAATTGACTTATCTTCACAGAACTCTTTAGATACCTGTGGGATGTTACGTGCATATCTTCTTTGACTGGGCTTAGCATATGTTTCAGTACAAGGAACAGATCCCAACCTTATCTGTCCCAAACCAACCTCCTTGCATCCCTTATGCACATTGGAGAACTTGCCATCCTTTTTCAAAAAGAAAAACCCTTTATGTGCCCTACACCCTATCTTGCAGGGGCATATATGAGCTTGGCTCCTATATTGTACCCATTCCTGGGGTTGGGTGAGGCCATAAGGGTCTTCCCACGGGTATCCACTCATGTTTATAATTGCATAGCTCCAAGTCTGAGAACTCTCAGTATATTCTAACTCTGGAAATTCATCACAAAGATTTACAACCTCACTCTCATGTTTGCACCATACTTCTTTATATCCCCATTCAGGATGACTCCTTCTGTGGACTAGTCTGGTTCCCCACTGTTGGCAAAAGGTGGTGTTTGGACAATAGGAGGGCCTCCCTTCGGTTTTCACTATAAATCCCCAACCTGTGTATCGGGGACACCCTTCATACCCAGGCTCATTTCCTATACATGATCCTGGATATCCATACCCATACCATCCCGTCACTGGCCTCTCCTTGTCCCACTCCGTCTGATTTAGGATTGTATAATTCATCAGTGATGTAGGGACCGCTTGCCACAGACTTCGCACACTTAACTTTGCTCCCCAAGGGAAGCACGTCACCTGTTTTCCATCTATGGGCTTCCCGTGGGTCAAATCATATAACTTTAGGAATGAATTCCCTTCACAGTTTGGGGGATATAAGAGCAACATTACTATAATTCCCAGCAGGAGCATTATTACCAAATGATGGGGTTTAAGACATGGTAAATTGGCACTTGGGGGGCACATGGGGGCTGGATCATATGATTCAAGGTGTACTTTTGTATCTGATTTTAACAACTGTCCCTTCTTTTCTTTGGCCATGGCTCTCCGGTAGCCAGGCTCCTTAACTTCGAGGCGGTGCTTGGTTCACCTGACCTCAGACAGGGGGCTCACGTTGCGACGCTGCCCTGTCTTCCCTGGACCGCTTGATCCGAAGACTCAATGGGTTGTTTGGATCACTCTCAGCTCGCCACTCTCTGGTCTGATCCTTCTTTAGCCTGGTATAGTGAATCCAGGGTTTCACTCCCCTCAGTTTGGCTGCAGTAGGCGTCGTCAACAGGACGTCATAGGGCCCTTTATACTTTGGTCCCAAGGGATTACTCTTCCAATCCTTCAGCCACACTCGATCACCTGGAGAGAAAGGGTGGAGAGCAGTAACGGGGAAAGGATACCTGATAGTTTGCACATATTGTTGTAGTTTTGTCACAGTCTTGCCCAATAGTTGTATTTCCTTTACTAACTCCACTTTCCCTATCTGCTCTACATCTCCCTCAACTCTATGTATATTCAGTGGTGGTCTTCCAAAAACAACTTCATAAGGAGAAAGTCCCAAAAATCTTGTTGGTGTACAGCGAACTTTAAAAAGTGCCATAGGCAACACAGTCACCCAATCAAGTCCAGTCTCTTGGCACATTTTAGAAATTGTCCCTTTAAGAGTTCTGTTCATTCGTTCCACTCTAGCTGAACTTTGGGGATGGTAAGCACAATGTAACTTCCAGGTTATCCCCAAGGCTTGGGCTAACTTTTGAACAACCTGGTGCACGAAGCTCGATCCGTTGTCGCTAGATAAGTATAAGGGGATACCTGCGCGAGGTACAATGTCTCTTAACAAAGCTTTTACAACCTGTTCAGCTTTTTCATTAGTTGTAGGAAAAGCATCAACCCATCCCGAGAAGGTACATACAAACACAAGCAAATAATGAAACTTCCTGCACTTTGGCATTTCAGTGAAGTCCACAACCAGTGTTTCCCATGGGGAAAACCCAACCCTCTGAACCCCTGGAGGTTGCAAGGGGCCCACCCTAGGGTTAGATTTTGCACATATTTCACACCTTCTGGCTACCTGTCTGATGATAGCTGTTAACCCTTCAAAATATACTTGTCTTTCCAACAATTGTTGCATGGCTGTTCCCCCCTGATGGTACTGTTTGTGCAACTCTTGCACCAAATGCCATGCCAATACCTTTGGAATATACACTTTCCCATTTGGGAACATCAATAATCCCTTCACCCATTCAGCTCCTTCTCCTTGTGCCCACTGTACCTCTTCCCTAGTGTATTGTATCTGTTTAGGGATGTAATCAGTCAACTGTAAAGCCATTTGTAACACCTCATTGTCACCTCCTTCCTCTGCTGCTTGTCTAGCCATTTGATCTGCTAGCCTATTTCCTCTTGCTACATTGTCTTCTCCCGTTTGGTGTCCTTTGCAATGCATCACAGCTACCTTTTCTGGTTTCCACACACTGTCAAGTAAGTTTTTAATCTCCTCAACATTTCTGAGTAACTTTCCTCCTGCATTTAGCAATCCTCTCTCCTTATACATTGCTCCATGGGCTTGAACAGTTAAAAAGGCATATTTAGAGTCTGTATAGATGTTTACTTTCTTTCCTTCTGCTAATCTCAAAGCCCTATCTAGTGCAATGAGTTCAGCTCTTTGGGCAGACGTATTTGATCCTAGGGATTGTTTCTCTAACACCTCTCCTTGTTCTGTGACTACTGCATAGCCTGATTTTCTCTGTCCATTTTTAACAAAACTGCTCCCATCTGTGTATAAAGTCAATTCAGCATCTGATAGGGGCATATCCTTAAGGTCTGGTCTACTGGAATAGATTTCATCCATTGTTTGTATGCAGTCATGCTGCAAAAGGTCTTCCTCTGACACAGGGAGTAAAGTTGCAGGGTTCAAAGTGGTACATGTCTGGATTTTAATATTGGGATTGTCTACCAAAATGCTTTCATATTTTAACAGTCTTTCATTTGACATCCAGTGTCCCCCTCTATGTTCCATTAAAGTAGTTACTGCATGAGGGGTCTTCAGGATCATTGGAGATCCCATTGTCAGTTTACTGGCCTCCTCTACCAGTAGTGCCGTGGCGGCTACAGCTCGCAGGCAAGGCGGCCATCCCTTCACTACTGGTCCCATTTGCTTTGATAGATATGCTATTGGTCTGGGCCATGATCCAAATTGTTGAGTGAGTACTCCTACAGCTATTCCACCTCTTTCTCCAACATACAGAACAAACTCTTTGGTCATATCAGGGAGTCCTAGGGCTGGCGCAGCCATTAGGGCTTCCTTGATCTGTTGGAATGCTGTCTGCTGCTCTTCTGTCCATATAAAGGGGTCCTTTTTGTTTCCTTTAGTAGCCTCATAGAGGGGTTTGGCCATGATGGCAAAATTTGGAATCCAAATTCGGCAGAACCCTGCAGACCCTAGAAATTCTCTCACTTGTTTTCTGCTGGTTGGGGTTTGCAAGGCACATACTGTTTCTTTTCTCTCTTGGCCCAAACGCCTCTGTCCCATCTTTAACTCAAATCCCAAATATTTTACTTCCTGCAACACCAACTGTGCTTTCTTTCGGGACACTTTGTATCCCTTTTTGTCCAAAAATTGTAGTAATTTCTCTGTAGCCTCAAGGCACTCTTCTCTAGTTTTTGTTGCTATTAAAATGTCATCCACATACTGCAACAGATTCCAAGGATTCCCTCCCTGGGTAATGGGGACCAAATCTTGGGCCAGAGCTTGCCCAAAGATGGTGGGCGAGTTGCAAAATCCCTGGGATAGACGACACATGGTCATTTGTTTTCTTTGGCCAGTTTCTGGATTCTCCCATTGGAAAGCAAAAATGGGTTGGCTCTTTTCATGAACCCTTATGCAAAAGAAAGCATCCTTTAAGTCCAGGACTGAATACCAATGCAAAAGAGGGGACAACATACTTAGCAATGTGTAGGGATTGGGAACAGTTGGGTGCAGGGGCACTACTCGTTTATTTACTGCTCTTAGGTCTTGGACTGGGCGGTAAGACCCATCCGGCTTCTCCACTGGTAGCAAGGGCGTATTCCATGGGGACTGGCATTCTGTAATTATTCCCCACTCATATAGTCTGGACAAATGTTTATGTACTCCTTCTATGGCTTTTCGAGGTATTGGATATTGTGGAATAGCTACAGGTTCTGCAAATGGTTTTAGATCTATTATCACAGGAACTATATCCCTTGCCATTCCTGGGGGATTATCTTCTGCCCATACTGTTGGAATATTGAAAGTCTGCCAATCAGTCCTTTCCTCTAGGACGGTAAAGAGTCTCCATTCTTCTTCTATAGGGCATGTCAGCATGATCTTATGAGCTTGCCTAGGTCCTCTAAAAGTTGCTTCAATGGACCCATCATCCTCAAACATTAGATTTGCTCTTAATTTGCAAAGAAGATCTCTTCCCATTAAAGGGATGGGGCATTCGGGTACATACAGGAACTTGTGAGTTACAGTATGGGGACCCAAATTACACAGTCTTTCTGAAACAAATTTATATGTCTCCGATTTTCCTCTAAGCCCCACTACACGTGATTCATCTTTGGTTAAAGGTCCAATTGGAATATTTGTTACGGAAATTGTGGCTCTGGAATCTAAGAGGACTGGGGTGTTATGGTGGCCCAATTTTACATTGACCACCGGCTCCTGGCCACCAGGGATAATTACAGTTGTTGGTTCTGTTAACACTGGAGCCGGTCTGTCCTATTCTTGGTAATTCGGCGGCCAGCCTTCCTGTCCTGCCAATCCAATAAAGTCCTCCGACTCAGAGTCGCCTACCATGGCTACTGTGGCGGCTGCAGCACGCGCCTCCCACGAAGCATTTCCTTGCCAATTTCCTCCTCCTCTCCTTCCACGACCTCTGCCTCTTTCTTCTCCATTTCTCTCTCCTCTTCCTCTTCCCGACACTCCACCTGATTTCCTGGGGCATTCATTCTTCCAGTGGCCTTCTTGTTTACATATCGCACACTGGTTTCTTCCTAATGCCCCTCTTCCTCTTCCTCTCGCCATCCCTCTACCTTCGCTTTTCCCTCGGCTGGTTTCTCCAACTCCCATAGCCGCTGCAATGACATTTGCTTTCTTCTTAAATTTCTCTTCCTCTCCTTCTCTTCCCACATACACTTGTGATGCCACTTCTAAAAGTCGGGGTAAATTCATGTGGGCTAATCCAGCCTGCTTTTGCAACTTGCGCCGAATATCAGGAGCACACTGACTTATGAAACTTTGCTTTAAGGCTTGTGTGCCCTGTGAAGTATCACTTTCATCCTCCATATCATATGGGCTATACTGTCTATAGGCAGCCTTGAGTCTCTCTAGGAATGCACCTGGCGTTTCGTCTTGCCCTTGTTGGATATCATAAATCTTCTTTAAGTTCACAGGTCTAGGTGGCCCTTTCCTGATGGCTCTATGGATATACTGCTGGTATCCCTTCAGGGTGTCTCTAGCCCTATCAATATTAGGGTTCCAATTGGGATTGTAAGTGGGAACCCGGACTTCTTGCTGCTTCACTAACTCTTCTCCTGACAGCCCAGTATCCTTTTCCACTTCCTCTCTTGCCATTCTGAGTATTTGGCCCTTCTGTTCTGCTGTGAATAAAGCATTCAGCAGCTGTTGGATGTCCTGCCAGGTGGGATTATGAGTGTTAAATATCCCCTCTACCAACTGGGCCATCTGGGTAGGGTCCTCACTCCATCCTTTGGTAGAAACCTTCCAATTCAGGAGGTCACTGCTTGTGAAGGGCACATGCTGAAATACAGTCATAGTGCGGAGCCCTCCTCTCTCTTCATCAGGCACCAATTGTGGAACCTCCCGCAATGGGCATATTTTATCCTCCGTAGGTGGTTTTCTTAACTTTTGTCTATATTCCTCTATTTTCCTCTTTTTCTCCTCTTTTTCTATCATTTCTAGGAGTTCCCTCTCCTCTTTGGTCATCTCCTCCTCCTCCCCACCTAGGGGGGGCATTTCCTCCGGACCATCCACTTCCTCCCCAGTGGACTTGGGCAAAATCGGTGGATATATGGGTCGGTAAGGTGGTGGTCTGACTTCATCTTCCTCGGGGGTTCCCGAGGGCGGCAACGGAATTGGGGCCGTTGGGGCCGGCCTGACAGGCATGCATTTACAGTCCTGTAGCCATTTGGGTGGTGGGGACATGCTTATCACCGTCTGCCATGCAGAAATGTAATAAAACTGATCTGGATGATGGTTTGCACAAAAATTTACTACCTGATTTACTATCTTCTTGTTTAAGGTTCCTATAGCTGGCCACTGTGGATCTATTGGAAAAGTTGGCCATTCTAGTTCACAAAAAGTTTTCAGCTTTCCCGGTTTTCGGGATCCTGAAGAAATGTGTTTCTTAAATTCTGACCAATTATTTAACATACAGTCCAAGGGAGTCACCCTCTTGGATCCACTGTTTCCTCCCATTTTCCTTTAGGCTGGAATCTTGGGCACCTCACCAGCCTCCTTCCTAGGTTCCTAACTCCTGTTGGCTAGATCTTGGGCACCTCACTAGCCTTTCACCTAGGTTCCTTCTTACAACTTATTTTTATCTAAACCCTTCCCCACAAAAGTCACACACCATTCACTCAGGATAGACAGGGATTCGTGATCACCTTAGGAGCGGATGATGATCACTTGACACATTGGGTTTGCCGACTCGTATTCCCCAGATGCACAAATGGTCAAATACGAAAACTGCGGCAAAGCCTACACACGCCCACTCGCTTGCTAAAACAATGGTCAGCAAACACGAGATGCGGCACATACAAACTTCACACACCTCCCTCTATAACACACACACAACCCCTTATACTTGCCTCACACACACTCCCAGGACGTCCTTCACCCCGTTGGTTGGATCAAACGCCGTTGGCACCAGAAACGACCGTCGCCGGACACAGCAAAGGAAAGCCGATGGTTCTTTTTTGGCGGGGCCCCTCTCACCGAACTCGCAGTTGTTGTTCTCCGACCGCGGTGATTCTCTGGCGTGGTCAATGGCACATCAAGTCCTCCACTAGCCCTCCAATTATTCCCGGCCAATGCACCATGAAATGTAAGGGAATTTAGCTTTCCCAAACATATCCCGGGGATTGGAGGACAAAGAAGAGGACGACCAACAGTTGATTCCAACCAAGTAGGTTTATTAACCAGCTGGGATGACAGGTGCCTCGCGGCAAGAAACTGTCACACCCTCAGATATTTTCAGCATACATTTATACTATTTTTTGTTAGCCAGCACAACAATTCTAGCAGTTCAGCCCCTTTTCCTGTTTTCTGTTTCCTACTTGCACAGGCATTTTCCTTATCAGCGGTTGCCAAGGCATCCTTATCTATACCAGGTCTCCATGCCCCGGCCTTGTTCATAACTTACACACATCCTGTTATTCACCCCCCTACACTTTTCACTCAGGCTCCTTTTCTGTAACTTTCCGCTGCCCTGAGCTAAGTGCTAAGCGGGATGCTGTTCTATTCCAGGGACCTCTCTGGATCAGTTAGACTGACCCTCTCATTCTTCCTCTTTTATGTCAATCTCATATCGATTTTGTGTGTTTTTTAAATAGCAGAAAATTAATGAAACAAGTTCCTTTATAAAAATGATAAAAGATAGCAATAAAATGCTTTTTAAATGCAATAGTAAGTAACAGGAATGAAGAAGAAATAACTTTACAAGTTCTTTGCATATTTCATCAGAATTCTTAGTACTGTACATTTAAAACATTAAAACAATTGCAAATTAAGGAAGAAGTAATATTTAATTTGTGTTCCAATAATATATTTTGTAAACAAATATTAAAATGTTCAGTATGGATGTAACAGTGCATGAGTGTTGTTGTCTGTTTCAAAGTAGTGTTGGGAAATAGTAACAAAGAGGGAGAACATGTGAGGTTAACAAAAGAATAAATATCAAAGGGCATTTCTGTACCAAACACAAACTGAAGATTCTAGCCTTGTGCCATTAATTATTTACCTCCATTCTTTATTGTGATTTAGTGTAAAAATCCACAGACAACTACTAGTGTTTAATTCACTAAATCATTAGAGCAGAAAATGCCAAAATTCAAAGAATAATAATTACTTAGAGAAGTGTGATAATACATGAACACTTAGGATTAATTGGAACATTTAGCATTGTCAACCCCCTATTGATATTTAATTTGCAAAAGCTTGAAAACTGCTATCAACAGGCAGCTTAGCTTAGCTGCAACTTCGGCTGGGTTCAGATGATATGTTTTCAAAGCACTGAAATAGGTTGTTTTATTACTTGTTGGGAGTTTATCACACATGTTTTGTAGCCTGATCTGTACATGGGATGGGATGGGGATGGCTTTACCTGGTATCTAGACATACCACCTGATACTCTTTCATATTATTAACATGTCGAGGTTCCAAACTTTTTTTTTTTAAAGCACATCTCTAGACTTTCTCCACAACTGCCTATCTCATTGGACAGTTGCCATCTCATCAGCTGGGATGTAAACCCTCCTTAAAATATAGCTCCCCCAACATTTAACCCTTTGTTATCTGGGAGGAAAGCTCTGATAAATGAAGGGACTGCCATTTATTACACATGTGAAAACAAGATGTGGCAAGAGGGAAACAAAGATAGGAAATAGGTTACCATGGCATAGTGATTCAATATGAGGTTAGGGGGAAGGAAAGAAGGAGAGGGAATAGGTAAGGTAGTGGCAGCACAGTGAAAGAGAAGAAAGGAAAAGAGCTGAACTAGTAGTAGTAGAAACCCTTAAAACAATAACAAAGCAGAAGGTCCTGAAATTTGTGCAAATGTTCCTAGGCTGATGCTCTCTATGAAGATAATTTCCCAGGAAACAATTATATTCATTTATCCTCATTGTTATAAGTACTAGTTCTGATTATTCTCTTCCTCTTGTTGTCTGTCATATGAGTTAAACTAGATGGTTGTTAGTGCCTTTTCTAACTATACAGTTCTTAATTGTCAAACACTTTTTCAATTAGATTTGTAATTATAGTAGAGTCAAAACTAAAAATGAAAACTGAAATTGTAATAGTACTCATTAGCATCCCAGACTCATCTTTGCTCTTGATTCTTTGGTGTTCAAGAAAAAGGAGACAATGTAGATCATTCTGAGGTTACCTTTGGGCTGAATGTGTCTGGTTGGCTGTCATTGTATAAGAATGCCATGTTCGGTTTTATAATGACAGGCAACGTGCAGCAGCAACGTACAGACATTTGCAAATTGACTTAGTACTTATCTATGCCTTTAATAGCCAATTGCTTGTCAGAGGGGCAGGATACAAATAAATTTTATTTTATTATTATTATTAATAAAAGGTTCTTTGTTATCCCTGAGCTATCTTTTCATAGTTAATCTTTTGGGGAAGAACAGGAATGTAGTATTTAGTTCATACCCAATATATTTCTTAACATTTCTCTCTTACTGGTATCATGAGCTTCCTGCCAGTCCAGGCCTGAGTTTATGGGGCAAACTACATGTTAATCTGAATATGCAAACTTTGTACATCTTTGCCTTGGATCCCATGCTGGGAGGAAGGTAGGATAATGCATACATATGTGACTGCACCCCATCGCTACAAAGTACAAAATACCTGTAGTGACCTGATTCAGGGTTGTGGTTGCTCTAAAGGTTATTGAACTTTACTATGGTAAAAGTGTGTTGCATTTTTTTTTAATATAGTAAAGGTCAAAGAAATGGTATGACTTTTTCTATTTCTAGAATCAAGTGGACAATAATGTCTGAAATCTCACAGGTTTAATTTTACAGTCTCAAGAATTACAATGCTCATGTTGTTCAGTCCTTTGAGCATTGAGCGATTACAGGAAAAGGAGCAGCAGCACTACAGACCTAAATTAATGAGGGGAAAATAAATGATGTGATACGTAAATGTTTCCAAAGCATGTAAATATTGTTTATAAATGTAGAAAAAAAGGATAGTTGCAGATTAAATAAACTGAGCTGTTGTACTCTTTCCCATATGATCATGGTTTTGCCCTCTAGGACACCAGAGGGCAAAGGAATGAGGTTACAGACAAGAGAACAAGAAAACAGGCATGATGGGGTGAGCAAATATGAAAGAGAAAAGTCATGGGACTTTTTTTTTTTTACTTCTCTTAAATGTATTTTTATAATACATTAGTTTCCTCAGCAAAGGGTTTTCCTTAATGTGCTTTACTGTAGAGAAATATCCATGATTTTAAATATCCTTTGTAATAGAAACGTTCATAATTCATCTGCATTTTTAACTTCATTTTTGTAATCGCCTCTTACATAAGCTTCTAGCAGTGTTTGTCCAGAAAACAGTTCATCCTATCCCATTAAAAAGGGCACATTTTTAAAAAATGCTGTCCTATATTCTTTATAACAACTGCCTCCAAAAGAGACTGTCAGGGCAATCTGATACACACTGACTCAGAGGTTCAGTGAGTTCAATAAGTCTTACTCCTAGACAAGTGTATACAAACACAAAGCCTGAACTTAAGATCAGTATTTGAACACATGCTCAAATGCACATGATACTCCACTGGAACACTGACAATGTTAACAGTATTGTACTGGGCTTAAAAGGCCTTTATATGCAAATCTGTTTTAAACAAAAATCACTAAAATATGTAATAAACATATTTTAGTTACTATCATTTCAGTAGTAACTGAACTGATCAGTACAGTAACTGCAATTATTATAAAAGTAGGCTTTTTTGTCCAATGGAATATTCCTACAATGAATGTCCTACAATGCAATTAGTAGAACTAGACCATTTATCTGCAACCATAATGGTTTGTTGCGTTCTAGTTTTTTTGGTGAGTGTCTCCATTAACTCATCAATTTTGGCTAGGTCCAACTATTTTAATAACTGTTTCTGGACTTGTGGAGGAAGAGAGTTTTTCCAATGCCTAATTCAAATAATTCTGGCTGCATTCAACAATATTATAGTTTAAGATGTAAATCTGTTAGGAACATTCTTTCCAACCATATAACTGGTTCACTGACAACAGCCAAACCTTTCTTATTTATTGCAGGGGGCATCTCTTTGATTTTTGTTGCTTGTGTAATATATCTGTTTGTTGTTTTTTTGTGTGTGACACAATTTTTTTTTCTTAAAAAGGCAGTCTGAAATAACTTTTGTATATATTTAAGCAAAATTGTTAAACTGCTTTTAGAATTTTATAGCTACCAGATCCCAAACATTTACAATCCTCCCTCGTAATATATAGATAAGGATAGACACAAACTGAGGATGAAATACTTCAGTACAGCTGATGAAGGAGATTGTTGTAATAAATCTATTAAATGCAATCCTCTGTGGTGATGCCCCATTCATAGAACAAATACGTATACCTTTTTGCCTCACAAAAAAAGTTGTTGATGTATATAATACCAGCCACTACTTGAATTAACTATCATTGATTAAACTATCTGATTTCTTGCATTTTGGTTATGTAGCCTGTTATTATTTTAATTTCTTTCTTTTCTTTTCTTTTTTCTGTTTGTCTCACATGTAGGTATTCCTTCCAGTCATACAAAAGCATCCTGAGGTGTTCTGAAAACAGGACCCTGGGTTCTATCATGTTGCTATGACCACAAATGCTGAATTATCTTTACAGTAATATAAAGATATAGTTTTAAAACCCTTCAGTTTAAACCTGCGAGAGAGTGCATTGATTCTAGGATTGTTGTAATGTTAAAAAATAAAAGTATTTTGGCTAGTCAGAAATAAAGAGTGGTGCAATTATTTTTTAAATATTGAAATATTTATATGGAAATCTTCATACCAAGCCTGATACTTTCAATTAGATAAATACCGAAGAAAAGAAAATAATTTCATAATCAAAATTTTCTTTATTTGTAAATGTTTATAACATTTAAAAAATCATGGAAAGATTAGTTCTCTTTCATAAGTAGACATAAGTTATTCCCTTCCTTCTTGTAAAGTGGACTGTTAATATAAACATAAGATGTTGTCATAACTTGACAACAAGCCAAACGATTTATTGTAATATACTCTGTTACCACACTTTTATATTATAACTTCTCTTGTAAAATACAATAAAGTACTGTAAATTTAAAAATTAAACATAAGTTATTGAAAGAAATATGATGTTTATGTTACATTTCTAGAATACTTTCTGAATTTGAAAGTAGCCAATTATGCAAGCATACTTTCACTGCACATAATCATATAAAAACTGGTACACATAGACCCTGAGTGAATATCTTCCATGAAAAAAACATAGTGATATACTAATAAACATCAGTACTCTTGCTCAGGTCTTGCAGACTCATCAGTTTCAGATACAGTCTACTTCCTCAAATGCATCTGAGGAAGTAGACTGAAGTCTACAAAAGCTCATGCTGCCAACTTTTTTCTTTCATTTAGTCTCAAAAGTGCTACAAGATCTCTCTACATACATTTTTCAGTTCAACATTAGCACTACTCCTGTTCTGATGTACCACAGCTTGAAGTCATATTTCACTCAAGTGCTTTGATTCCGAACTCCATTGATTGCTACCTTGATTGAACTTCCTCATTGATGGACTCCTGGTTATGTATAGCCTCAGTAACTGTTTTGGAAGTGACAGAAACAAATGTTTATTACACAGCACATTATCACTTCATCAAAGTAACACAACCACTTTTCATAAATATAAAAGAAATTGAATTTTTGTGTTTGTAGCACTATGATTCTCTAATACTGAGATATTTTACAATAAATTATTTTATGTTGCTGATACAATTACCAACTTTGGTTTTTTTTTAAAATGAAATGAAATTCTCAGACTTTGAATACAACTGTGTTTTATGAACCATAAAGAACCATAAAGAAGAAATAAACAAAACTATACTATACCATAAAGAAGAAGAAAACAAAACTATGTTATGCAGCTGTGTCTTATGTACTTGTAAACACATATGTATATTGTTTTATAGTATAGCTAACTGGTCACCTTTCTCATTTCTTGTTGGAAAGTGTTTTCATTCATTGGACTTGTTGACATCTTCAATGTTTCTGTTAATAGTGACCAGACAGAGCTCTTTATTTACAGTTACCTTACACAAATTAACAAATTTTGACCATATTTACATCTCAAAGGATCTAAGTGTATTTGTCCCCCTTTTTTCCTTTTATTTTACAGAACATTCACAGGAAAGCAGAATTACAGTAGTGAACCTGTCTCCAAATTCACATCTGTAGCAGTTGAGGAACAGGAGCAGGAGAGCTGTTAGAGAATAACACATAGCTAAAGCCATAATGGAGAACTCCAACCTACAGGCAAACCTCTCCAGAGAGTGGCATGAAGCATTTCATAATGAGCTACTGAGGAGAATGGAAGACGGAACAAAATTGGAAACACAACTGGTAAACATAATAAAGGAGGACGTAATGGCAAACAAGAAAGACAGGAAAATGATTATAAATTGTATGCATACTTTGGTTGACATATTAAAAAAAACAACTTGAGATCTGCAGAACCAACCTGTCCAAGTGCAGTCCCCGAATTAAACAATGGTGCATCAATTAGTGATATAACTGTCCCTGAAACC
This sequence comes from Phrynosoma blainvillii, assembly GCA_026167975.1. Taxonomy (NCBI): domain Eukaryota; kingdom Metazoa; phylum Chordata; class Lepidosauria; order Squamata; family Phrynosomatidae; genus Phrynosoma; species Phrynosoma blainvillii. The sequence continues at coordinate 320,146,827 of JANUYF010000002.1, read as the reverse complement.
TTGCCAATGTTACAGGGGATGTCCTTTGCACAGTACAAGCAAAATTTTAGTATTTTAGGAGGAAATTCTCAAGCACAAGCCACAATAACTCCGGATACATCTCCAGGAATATTATCTTGTGCTATAGTAACAGAAAATACAAATGCACAAGATGGTAGTGTTTCAGAGGATGACTTATTTCAGGGGTAGGCAACCTTTCCCCTTTAAGGGCCAAGGGACTTCAGCTCCCAGAAGCCTCAGCCATGTTGGCCAATAGTCCCATGTTGGCCAATAGCTCCTGGGATTCAGGGCTAAGTCCCTCAGCCCTTAAAGGGGAAAGGTTGCCTACCCCTGACTTATTTGATGATTGCTTGTCCTCTCTTAATTCAGATCCATGGCCTGGTTCTTCTACTCCTCACTCTTTGAGGAGTAGCAATCAGGGATTGGAGAGGTTGGCTGTAGCACATAGTGCTTCCTTGACTACAGAAAGGGAACATGCCATTGAATTTAGCAATGCAGAAGTTGGGGAAGAAGAAGGAAAATGAGAATTTCAACAGTTTAAGATAGAATTTCAGCAGTGCTCTCAGGTATGTTCAAGACAAGTATCTAGATCAGGGGTAGTCAACCTTTCCCCTTTAAGGGCCAAGGGACTTCAGCTCCCAGAATCCCAGGAGCTATTGGCCAACATGGGACTATTGGCCAACATGGCTGAGGCTTCTGAGAGCTGAAGTCCCTCGGTCCTTAAGGGGGAAAGGGCGCCTACCCCTGATCTAGATTGAGGAGGGAAGGGAAAGATACTACCCTTAATTTTTCATTTGTTAGATTTAGGAACTATATGAGCACAATACCCATAAGATTTTTTAAAAAACATTTTTAAACCCTCCAGATCTTATGTATATGTGACAATATATTGTCAAAAGAGAATGTTACTACTACATATCTATTTTTTTACTAAACTGTCACAAGCTGTCATTTCAATATTATTTATCTACATCACACACATGGAGGTGCTTCTATATGTTATTTTTCCATCAATAGAATTATGCATACTCATTTGAAATGGTAGGAAAAATTTATTGCAGTTCATGACAAAGAGAATATAAGATTGTTTTTGGAAACAAACACAGGAAAACATTCTCTCTTTCGTTGTAACATGCTACTGCTTCTTGTTAGCAGATGCACAATAAAATCCTGCTATACATAGCTTGGTACCAAGGTGCAAATTTGCTTGGAAAATTATAGCCACACTATTATATTTTACATGTTTATATGTATTTTTAGATGGGAAGAAAATAATCTGCTCTGTTTTTATCCAAAACTCACCACAGAAATGGTATTATGTTATTTTTCTTGATGTTACATTCCGGCAGGGGGAGATCAACACAGATTGGCAATATTTTTTATGGTTTTTCAATAAGAACATGGTGTTAACTGAAAATTTTCAACATATATATATATGGATGGTAATGTTTGGATTGTTAACAAAATTTAAGATAACAATCACTTCCTCTGTGTTGTTCTGGTCATGGTGGATCTAAATGGGTAATTTATCTTTGTGTAACATTAGGATGGGATATAACAGTTTGAAATAAGCATCTTCAATATACCTCCTTTATATTGATATCTATATTTTATTTTGCATAGTGCAAAGGGCACAAGAAAACTTCAATTTAATATGACAATTCCTCAGAACTGTATCATTTTATCTAAGAAGCAGAAGCAATGTCTTACGATTTCTCTGAAAGTCTAGATTTTGTAGAAGTGGTCATTTTTATTAAAGCAGATATCTTGATAATTGTTAGGAAAATGTTTAAGGATATAGTTATTTCATTGCAATCTGCAGTACAGTTGGAATTTTTTTTTTTTCAAAAAGCCAGCAGAGGATCTATAAGGCTGAAAGAAGTAACATAATTTTGTGGGTGTTTAATTTTTGGGTTATTACTAGACAGATTTAACCGGAGGCACTTTATTAACAACAACAGCAGTGTGCTACTGGAAAGAATTTATTTTTATATTTAGAATATATTTGGGGAAACAACGTAGACATGTTTCCATACATTATGTAACAGAATAATGTTGCATGATCTAATTTTAGTGTTTACAAAATATCAAGACTCCTAAAGGGCCATTAATATTTATATTGTCATTTATATTAATATTATTTAATAATTAACTTTACTTTTTTATGCAGTGTCAACCTGTCAGTTATTCTTTGTAAGCACAATAGGGACAGAAAGCCATAATGTTTCTTCTACAGTTGTTAATGATGAATCTTATGTAAGGGTATACCTTAAATCAGGTGCATTCCTGTAATTCAATGATAATATTCATGTCATCGAGTTCTAAGTTAACATTAAATGATTGATATTATTAACTGTCTTTGTCCAATATTATTTTCAGAACATCAACAGTAACATAATTTACATAAATATTTTATATTCTTTCAGCATGGACTTGTAGAACAACAAATTCAATGTCTACCTTTTTTGACCATCCAGCATTCAGTTGGCCATAGCTGACCTCACAACTTCTCTTTTTTCCTAGAGGCATTATAGCAACGAAAATCAGCCCACTGGGGGAAGTATAATCCTTGATGGTACCTCAATGTTGTCATGTAACACCTCAAACATTGTGCAACACTATGCAGGCAGCCACAACAGTAACAAAGTTTTCTTCTTTCACTGTAAGTCAACGGGTTAGGCAACTCCACCTACTTTTCAGTCGACCAAAGGCCCTTTCCACTACATTTCTAGCCTTACATAGAGCATTATTGAATACAACATGTTTATGATCTTGTGTTTTTGGGTAGGGCTTCATAGGCCAGGGCTGAATAGGATACACCCCATCTGAAATGACCAAGGGTGGTTTCATTAATGGTAGGGTTCCCCGGGACAAATACTCGTGAGTCCATTACTGCCACAGTGCAGAATGCCTGAAATGTGGCTATCACGGGATCTTCCTGTACTGCCCAGCTTGACATCAATAAATCTTCCCAAATGGTCAGTCGTCCCTTGAAGGACAACAGAGAATCCCTGTTTTCAGTTGAAGTATTCTTCTTCCCTTTTCTAGGTCTTTCAGCGCAATTGAAAAGTTGATGTCTGTCAGATGTCAACCACAGGGTTTCACTGAAGGACCTAGAGTCTAAGTCCTAGACATTCATGAAGAGTAGGCCTCTTCTGTAAAGACATACAATTTTTTTTAACTTGCTGGTTTTCAAGTTAACTTGCTGGTTTGCCTAAAGGCAAATATCTCTTTTTCCAAATAATACAGAATATACACTAGTGCCTCCACATTTGATTTGGGCTAGCGCTACAAGACACCCATGAGTCTTGTAGCGCTAGCCCAAATCAAATGTGGAGGCACTAGTGTATATTCTGTATTATTTGGAAAAAGAGATATTTGCCTTTAGGCAAAATAATCTTTAATGTTTATTATATTATATAATGTTCTGGCCCAGGTCGCCAGACTTACCGGCCCAGGCAGACTCCTGCCGCCGCTGCGCGCCGCCGCCGCCCCACGTTTTGCTGTCTGTGCAGCCGCGCGCACAGCGCCCACCATTTTGTTCTCCTGCGCATGCGCAAACGTGTTGCGGCTGCCATTTTGGAGAACAAAATGGCGGGCGTGATATGTGTGGCGGCGGCTGCTCCCATGCGCGCTGAGGTGGTGGCAGTGGCAGCGCGCGAGGGGGTCGCGCGCAGTGGCGGAGTGTGCACGCGCGTACATGAGTGTGCGTGCTGCCATTCCCCCCCCTCGGCCCGGCAGAGACCTGGACTTCGGGGGACCGGCCCAGGTCTCCAAAAGGTTGCTTACCCCTGTATCAGACACACATAAATGAAAAAGCATTTCTCTCTCTGTGTGTGTGTGTGTGTATACACACACACACATATGTATATGGATACGGGTCTCTCTCTATATATATATATAGATAGATAGATAGATAGATAGATATGTATCTATATATCTATATCTACCTATATACATTTGTGTATATATATTTACACTCTGTAATTCACTAACATGTTAATATAAATTGGTATATGTGTATTGATATTCATATGTGTATGTATAAATATATGTGTGTTTCCATATAAGAATGTACACTTGTAACTCTACATTTGGTGTTTTTTTCTGCTCTGATAAGCACCCAAGCTTATTAACATATTATCTCCAAAAATTTCTACATCCTCATGCGAAACTCTATAGTCAACTATAAGCAAAATTAGTTCTGAAAAACCTACAGATGCATAGGGACAGCACTGCACTAGGCATCTGAAGATCCCCCAGAGCAATACTGTGGTCAGTGTTGTGGCAGATGTCAACCACAATGTAGAACTGAAGGACCTACAGATTCCTACAGTGAGGTTTTCTCCCACTTGTGTATTTAAAAAAAATGGGGGGGGGGGGGGGGTTATTTGCGGTTTTCAACATTCACAGGGTACGTGACCCCCCTGCGGTGCAGGGAATGTTGCTACCATGCCCAACAGCCAGATAACATGTCATCTTCACTATCAAGCATGTTTCCAAGGGCATTTCTTCTCTCAAAATTTCTAACTAAAAAACAAGAGAGGAATTGACCCCTTCTTCTATGTTCCTTCTCCATCACCACTAAACATTCAATTGTGTGGAGAAGGCTGGCACAAATCAGGGAATCCATAATGAGAATAGGCAAATAGTAATACTGCAAAGCACAGAGCACAAAGCTATGAGAAACTAAAAATGCCTCCTCGTTGTAGTTTGTGCCAACACCTCTTTAAAAAGTATGTATGCACAGAGCTATGGGAGGGAGGGGGACATGAACAGCTTGTGTTTGGAAAGAGGCCATGCAGTGCAATAATATTTATTTTTATCCAGGTCACAACATGATAACAAGATGTACACATTGGGCTAACTATAAAATGCTGTGTGGTAGCAACCGTTCTCTTCCCTAGGTTCTCATGGACATTTTGCATAAACTAACCCACATACATACATAGATACATACATACAAGGAGGATCAGCCTCTGACATTCTTCTGGGTGTCTTTCCTTCTGAGATTGTAGGACCAATCTGATTGGTGAAGTGGCCTGCTTTTAGACTGCTCTCCAATAATGAGGTTTGTTTCTGTTGAGGCTCTTTTGACCTTTAAATAGGGGCAAAATGATGAAGACCTTCCCTTTATCTATGCCTTCTACAGATGGCCCTCTGTATCCACAAATTCTGCATGGATTCAACTATATGTGGCTTTAAAATATTTTTTTTAAAAAAAATCTCAAAAGCAAACCTTAATTTTGCCATGTTCTATTATGGACATTATTTTACTATGCCACTGTATTTAATGGGACTTGAGCATTCATGGATTTTGGTATTCACGGGGGGTCTTGGAACCAAACCTCAGCAGATCACTGTATATGCTGACTGAATCCCTTTTATTTATTTATTTTTAAAGGCATTTAAAATCTAGTTGTAAGGAAACTTTACTAAAATAAAGAGTTGATAAGACTAACTGAGATGAAAAGAGTTAATACCTTGATGCTAAAGCAGGAGTGGGAATTGTTGGGGCCCTTTGGGAAATCATATACGGCCCTTCTCCCCCGAGCCCTCAAAAATGTTGAGGAGGGAAAATTGCTTCCAGCTGAAAATTGGCTCTTATTTATTTATTTATTGAATTTATATTCTGCCTTTCTCCCAAAAATGAGATGGTGGTTTACAATCCAAAAAAAGATACTACTAAAACATTAATTTACAAAAGTTAAAAAAGAATTAATTAATTAATAATAATAATAATAATAATAATAATACATTTTTATTTATAACCCGCCCCTCTGCTTGGCAATCGGGGCGGCGTACAACTAATTAAAAATACAGCAAGTTAAAACAGTTCCATCCTCCCACCTCTAACCCACCCACCCCTTAAAACAGAATTAAACTATCATAGGATTAAAATCAAATTCAATTTAAAACACAATACCATCCTGACCGGATTTGCCTACATATCACAATGGCAGAAAAATTGGCGGGTCACCTTCAATTCTTGCCGGGCGGCTATTCCAGGAAGGCCTGCCAGAAAACATCAGTGTTATTAAAAAAGATGCTTACAACAGTTAAAACACTTAAAACATGTTTAAAAAATTAATTCTAGGAACTTCAATTTGCCCCTTAAACAATAATTCAGGCACACACACCCCACCAAGATAAAATAAAGCATTGTTTTAGTTACCAGAAGTAGCTTCCAGACACTGAAATGTCACTTCTGGGCACAGAAGTATCAAAGGAAGTCTTTAGCCATTTTCAGTAATATTTTTCCATAGAATCACAGAGTTGGAAGGGGCCTTATGAGGCAATAGGTCCAACCTCCTACTCAATATAGGATCTCCAGCAAGATATAAAATCATGCCTTCTCCTTTACAATGATCAAAATCCTGAGCACACATACTTAGGAATAAAACCCCTTGAATTCAGCACAATTCAGCACAATTTAATTCCAGGTAAAGATACTTATAGGATTGCCTGTATCTGCATTGAGTGGTGGTGGCTCAGTAAAAGGGAAAAGGTTGTCAGTTTTTTTTCTGCGCTTGCTGACTCATTCACTCTTTAGGAGGAAAAATGTTCTGTTTTTAGTTGTGATAAGACACACGGTGCTATATTTTGCAATATCAAATTACTAAAATATACCATTATACTTAAATTGTCAATATAGAATTCCTTTCACCTATACACACATTGCTGTGTGATTTTACTGAAACCTTTAAACAGTTACCACATCCCATTTTGCCAAAAGGTTACATTTATTCTCTACAGCAGGGGTAGGCAACCTTTCCCCTTTAAGGGCCGAGGGACTTCAGCTCCCAGAAGGCTCAGCCATGTTGGCCAATAGTCCCATATTGGCCAATAGCTCCTGGGATTCTGGGAGCTGAAGTCCCTCGGCCCTTAAAGGGGAAAGGTTGCCTACCTCTGCTCTACAGAGTAGACAGAATATGAAGGATTTCAGGATGATAGATGTTCTATGTCTTCATGTGGAGGTAAGTGCTAACACTGCAGAGACCCAGTTTGCTGGAATCATTGACATTCTTCCATAGTACTCACTTCAGCCAGGGAATAATGATGGACATGCATAGTGTCAAAAATGATTTATACCTCCTCTAATTATATGTAAATGGACTTCCCTTCTGTGATATGTGAGAGCATATTACACAATGAACAATGCTCTCACTTTCCAGTGTAAACACTTTTATGTGACAGCATGTTCCACTGATTCATTGAAACATACTGAGCTAAGAACTGATTATATTTCTCTGTAATTTAGGTTGCAAGTCTACACTCACCTGTAAGTAGGTCTCAGTGAACTCAGTTGGGCCTACATTTAAACAGACATTATATGATTGCACCATTCATGAATTGTGACATTTTAACTGATCGCTAGACACCAAGTAGATTAGGATGAAGATAGTGACATTGCTGATGTAAAGGGTTGGGGGGGGAGCATTTATTACCTTTCAGCCACAAAGGCTCCAGAGGATAAATAGAAAGTAGATAAAATTATTTTCAGAGCAATTTTTAAAAATCCAGTTGTAAACAAAACCAATTTAAAAGAATCCTCAGCTCAACCAACTCCAATTGTAAAAACCAAATGTCATATAAAGCAATGTTGTCTTAGCAGAGCACAAGAAACCCAACAGGGGTGGAACCAACCTGACTTCTGGGAGGGAGTTCCATAACTAAAGTGCCAGAACAGAGAAAATCTTGTGTCTTCACCTACATTTTGCCTTTTGCAATGGTGGGCAACAAAAGTTTTCACGGAGGACCTCAAATTCCTGGTACATTTATATGGGGAGAAGATGATCTTTCAGGAATGCTAGTTTCCAGATGTTTACAGCTTTGTGGGGCAACACCAGGACCTTTAATTGAGCCCAGGACCAAACTAGAAAGCAGTTCAGTTGGTACAAACATGGTGATATATAATCTTTAAAGGGCACATCAGATAATAATCTGGCTATCACATTTTATCCTACTTGTAGCATTCAAACACTTTTCAAAGGCAGCCCCATGTAGAACACATTAGTTTATCACTTGAGTTAGAATAAAAATGTGTTTTTCTCTTTGTGTGCGTTTGTGTGTGTATCTCTTTGGAAATTTCTGTCCTGAATTAGGCTAGAAATATAGAAATCTCTAAACAGTAGAGGGCAGCGCAGCCTACAAACACTAGGCAATATTTGAGCAATATCATAGTGCCTTACACAGCTATGTTACTGAACTATATGACATTACAATTAGGCTAGTTTTTAAAACGTTTTTAGCAACTCTTTCCTACATACAAAGGCGAACCACCCAATTCTATTATGAGCTGTACATACTGGGCATATCTCTGTAAATAATTGAGTCCCACAAGATCAGAAATGCATGAGCCAAGCAAAGCAACACTTAAATCAGGGTTGAAGGCTCCTCAACCTTCCAGATATTGATGAATTACTACTCCCATCATGCCTCACCATTGGCCAGCTGGCTAAGGGTGATGGGGTCAGGAAAAAAAGCATCTGAAGGACCACAGGTGCTCCAGTCCTGGTTTAAATCTTTCTAGTCCTCATCATTCCACTTGCCAGTAAACTTATATTCAGTCATTAGGTAAGGTAGGTGGCTACCCACAGCCTTTAGGAATCTATGACAGAGATAAAGGCAGGCCAGCTTAAGATTGCCACAATTTTACCAGTTTCTATATTGTTAAAACAGCAGCCTGGCATAGAAAATTAATAGGCCATGCTTTAATGGCATGGAGACAAAGTGATATGAACATTTTCAACTGGTGTAAACAAAGGAAGAGGCAGAAAATCCCACTTCTGAAAACCTCTCCCATTGTTTGCCAAAGTTTGGTTTTCCTTAGTTCTGGTGCTAAGTACAAAAAGTATTTCCTTGTGCCAAGAAAAAGAACTCTGAACTCTGTTCTAAGCTATAGGCATTTAAGTCTGGCTTCATTAGCACAATGTGCTTTTTTAACCTATAAGGAAAATATCAGCGTTACTTTGGACTACAGCTCCCCACATCTCATAAGCAGCATGGGCACTGGCCATGGTGACTCAGAAATTCTGAGGATTGTAGAAGAGAAAAGTAACTTCAAATGTTGCTGAAAAATATATAAAAATAGATGCTTCTGTATTAAATACATATGTTCATATTGGAATTTGTACAGATGTTCAAAGAGTCATGAGGTGGAGGAAGAATCTGAGTACTGAGGCAGGAAACATAAAATTATTTAGAGTTAATCAACAAACATTGTAAACTTTGATTTGATTTATTAGCAAAGATAATCCAAGAGGAGTGAAAATTAAAGTTTTATGACCAAGTAGCTACACACTTTCTCTTCCCCCCCCCCCCAAAAAAAAAAAACAGGATAAAAGGGTTTTTCTCATTTCTGCACACATTAAGACAGTAGAATTAACACTATCAGCAGCAGCACTGAAAATTTTAATGCATTTGTTTAACCTATCACATATATAATAAAAAAAAGGAAATTTCTATGAACACATATAGTCAGTGAAAATATACCATAAACAGCAGACAGTGACAGTATCAATCAAATGAGAGATTGGAAAGCTTTATCATTTTCTTTCGGGAACATAAACATTGCCCTGCCATGACAGCAGCAGATAAATTGTTTCCAATTTAAAACCTCTTTCCATTCTGTTAATGTTTCTTTTGATTGATGCTTGGACTCCACCTTGGCATTTATTTGGCAACGGGGGCAATTATCCTCTAAATATATTCTGTTTCTTTGACATTATCTTTTAATTAACAACTCTTTTTATGGCATCTTTTAATGTCAATACTTCAAAAAGTAGCTAATTTCTATGGACAGAGAACGGATTTTTTTTTACTGCTGGTTGCTTAATCTAATCGCTAATTAGGGTTCAATTTTATTAATTTTACTGCAAAAATAACAGAATATTGCGCAGCCTTACAGACTGACACATTTATTATGGCATTTCATGGACTAGCGACTATTTTGTTAATTGTTAAGATTCCCCAGTCTCAGATTTTCTATTTTTGCTGTGACAAAGTAGCACTGCTGCCCTTTTGAAAATTATCACATGGTATTTATTTAATATGTAGCTGCTACAGTAGCTCTTAAAAATTGTTTGCACTTGCAACACTTATGGTATATCTACAGTTAAAAATAATATCTACACGATATTGCAAAGTTACTCACCACCGAGAGTCCAGCAGTCATGATGGCAGCCATTTGCCCAACTATTTGACTCTGAAGACCTCCCTACACCCAGACAGAAAAGAGAGCTATCCCTATATTTCTAATGGATATGAGTACAAAAGAGTACAGGCAGCTCAGACACTTATAAGAGCCTTATTGGAAGGGGAAGGGAGTGATTTGTGCTTTTGGTGGGTGTACAGGGAAAGGAATGATTTCAGCTCCTAAGATGGTAGGATCCTGAGACCCTATGGGAGTGAAATTTGTTGCTGTCCATGTTCTGCCAATCTCTGCTCCTTTGTCTCTCCTCAGGAGAACTGAAACATTCTTCTGCTTCTTCTATTGCCACTCTTCTGTACTTTTATGTTGTTTCTTGCTGCTTACCATTTTTTGCTTCTTCATCACAGTTGCTGCTCAAGCCAGCAGAAGACTAAAAATCTGTGACAAAGATGGCAGAGGAAAATGTAGAATTTCTTGTAAGATTGGGATCCAGAGTCCCCAGGAAGCCTGTCTATGCAGAAAACTGCATGAAGAAGCCTGACTCTATAGATATCAATGCCTAATGCTTGGCTGTCTGGATGTGGGAAGTTGTACAGTTTTGGAGAGTGGAGCCAACAGGGCAGCTTACTCCCCATTGGATGTATAGGGACTTTGTCACATATAACAATTGACATGGGGTTTAATATGTTACATGCAATCTATCACATGCCTCTGCTGTGATGTTCATAGCCACTGAAGGTGCAAATCCTGTGAGCGGTTTCATGGAACTCTTTCTGAGTAAACGTTCCTATGAACAGACTACATACTTTCAATCTCATGGAAACGTAAGGCTAAAATTTAATCCTTTCTCTAGAAAAACACTACGGTGATGGAATTGGTTGTAAGTTCCCACTAAGAACCTGAATAGCTGGAGGTTTCTGGCCATCATCAAGTAAGATTGCTTGCTTGTTTGTTTGTTTCCTTTGCAGCTCAGTCTGTCAGCTTTAAGCAGTCATTGACTAGAGAACAGCTGGTCACGAAGATTGAAAATGGAAGTTAGGAAAAAAAGTAAGAGGCTAGAAAAAGTCTAATTGCTTCATACTACCAGGAGAAGCTGGAAACCTTCTCAAATGCAATTCTTTTAGAGAAAGGCAGGATATAAATCCAAATAAACAAATAAACAAATCACTGAGGAGTGAAATAATTTACCAGACATCTGAAGCAGTTTTGCATTCCATTATTAATTAGAGATGATTTTCTGAGCAGTTTCTTCTGCCATGCACATTAACAATATGACTGCAAAAGGATTAAGGAAATAAAGTGGATGTCTTGCAGTATACACAGAGCTTCATTATATGAATCTGAAAGGTATCTTTAATTAGTATTTTAGTGAAAAACATTTGGGGAACCTGTTCTGTTTAAATCACTTTGATCCCAAATGCCTTTATCTCTTCCAAGATGGCATGATTGAGATCAGAAATCTATTTCCACCACGTGAGGAAAATGTACGACTAGATTTCTATAATCCAGCAGTGCAGGAAAAAAACTGTTCTTTTTATAGCACAGAAGCTGCTTTAGTTTTCATATCTTAGTGATGTTCTCAGCTGCTGGGAGCACAAGGCTTAGTTGCTTCTGAAATGTCCCATATTACAATTATGTCAGTCTCAGTGTCGCCAAATGTGACTCAGGTTCACATCCCTGTTAGTAATGAATGTACTGGAAATTCACTTCTTTTTAAAAATGTATTGATTATTTCTATCTTCCTATTTCCTGAAACACTTAAAATAAGGCACTCATAGTCAAGCCTAAGTACAGAGAAACCCCGCTGTGTCCAAATGAGTTTATTCATTCCTAGATGGGTTTAGGATTGCAACCTATGCATGTGTACTCAGAAGCAAATCCAATTGAATTCAATATAATTTATTCCCAGGTAAGTGTGTATAGGACTGCAGTCAAACAAGAGATTAACAGGAATATTCCCTTGCTACATTTCACATATGTAAACTATTAATCCAAATCAGTTGTGAACCAGAAAAACATTAGACTGAAACCAGAGTGTGATCAGGGAAGAATGCAAACACACTCCCTCTATAGCTGAAAGTAAAGAAAAAACTTGTTGAGTAGGTGATGAAACTCTTCAAATGGTTAAAGACATTTGATAAGGTGACAGAAATAAAGTCAGAAAGTGACATACTAAGGGGGGATGCAGACGAGGGCGTCCAAGACGCCCTGGTCCGCAGCGCCGCGGGGCCAAGGCAGCCTCACCGCGGCGCCTCCCCGGCGAATCTAAAAGGAGTGCCAAATTGGGGCTCCTTTTTGATTTCAGAGAAAGTGCGCCCCAAAAGCGGCGGGCGCACTTTCTCTGACTCAAACGCCACGGCACGTGTGGTCGCCGCGGCGTGAGGTCAACCTGGAAGCGCCGGCCTTGCGGATGGCTGGCGCTTCCAGGGGCGACCTCAGGAAGAGGAAGGGGCGCCGCTCGTGCGGCTGCCCCTCCTCTTCCTGGCCTCGGAGACGGCTCTATTAGCCATCTGCCGAGGCCCTATGTGAACTATTCTGAATATTTGTGCAAAGAAATGGAAGAAAATAACAAAAAGGTAGAACAAGAGACCTCTTCCATACGAACTGAGAAATCAAACAGAAATTTAAATCACAAGATGGAATGCTGAATGTTCGACAGAGGACACATTATATGATCAGGACAAAATAAAAAGACAATGGCAGACTCCTTCAAACTTATTAGTAAGTGAAGTGGAAGCTGTTATCAAAGCATTTGAGAGGTAAAAAGTCACCAGAAACAGATGGCATACCAATAGAACTGTTTCAAGCTATATGTTGTTAGTTTTGGATGGAAAATTTTACTTAAAGGTGTTAACTACCCCTCTTTTTTGTGTTGTAGCATTCTGTCCCTTTCCTTTCCATGTTATTTCTGCCTCTGGTAGCAAATTTTCTATTAAAAAGTAATGCCCAGGAACACAAGTTAATTAACTAAGGGAAGATGCAGACAGCATAAAGTGCCATCTTGGAGGCAGGGGAGGGGAGGGGCAGCCACATGGCGGCCACTTCAACCCCTTCTTAAGGACGTCATCAGAGCGTGCACGGCGAGCGCCCTGATGACGTCCTCCCGGTGCAGCCTCTGCACACACTGCACTGGAAGAGATGCAGAAGAGCCACATGGCATCTCAAAGATATGAAACTTTTGATGCGCCCCTTCTGCCAGCTCCGAAAGGACTGGCATTTTAGTGCTCCTTTCTGGGCCGGCAGAAGGGAGGATTGGGGCTGAGGCGTGCGGCAGCCTCAGCCCCAATCCTCTGCTTCCCAGGGAGCTCATGGCCGCCTGTCTGGATCCCCTGATTCAAAATCATCCATATTGATTTTAAGAGTCCCACACTTCTGGATGGTGATCATGGTGGGTTGACATCTCTGCTTCACACTCCAGGCAGAGGAAGTTAAGCAGTAGAATAGCCAGTGAATTAACAGCTAATTAATTGGCAGAACCCTTTCCAGATGAGGAAGAGAGTATGAGATTGCCCAATTGTGCTCAGAATTCCTGCTCCTCATGAATTTGCAGCAGTGAGGTTCAGCGGCGGGAAACCCAGGGAGAGATTAAGCTTAAAGTGCTAAATGAGCCCTAAAAGGACAATGAACCCATGAATTCTCCACTTTCTTATTCACCTTCAGTGACTGGGTTTACAAATAAAGATATTTCTTCCTTCTGGTGGTGAAAGATATGAAACTTTTGAGAAATGAGTTCATGGATTTGAAAAAGACACTAAAGGAAGATTGGGAAAATGAGGTTAAGGAATTTAAACAAGCAGTGAGCCACCTGACTGAGGATCTAAATCAAGGTGAAGATAAAGTGGAAAGTCTGGATGAAAGCAAAGAGAAGGGAAACCATCTGGACAATTTAGTTTTGGTAAATAAATAAACAGAAATGACTGGAAGACCAATCTGAGTTGATGGATGGACCAGCTCTTAAGTTTGAGAATAAAGTTGAATATGGGAATGATGTTAAGATGACTGCAGATGCAATGTTATTTCAAAATAATTGCATTAAGGTTTGAAATGGAATTGAGAAAGATCTGCTTGGATGGGAGAGCTTGAATCTCTTGTTAGAGAGATTTTCCTTGATAGGGAAAATTTTGGGATGGAAAAAAAAGGTTGTGCTTGGAGAAAAGTTTCTATCTGAGACATGTCTGTTTTGATAATTGATCTTCCACTTAAGCAATGGCATGGGGAAGCTCCCAGGTTTGTAAGATGTGGGGAAAAAATCAAGAGTTAAATATAAAGTGAAGATAAAACTAAAGGTTACGTGTTAAAATGGGTAAAAAAACTCTAGCTATAATATATTGATGGATAACAGGAAAAATATGTGTTTAAAGAGACTGATGTTTGGAATAAATTATGATTCTAAAGAGAATGCTCATAAAGTAATTTATTTTTTAAAAAATAAAATGATAGTTGCTATAGAGTGTTCTGGCTATAACATATGAATGGATTAATGAAAATATATGTAGTTAAAAGGATTAAGATTTGGATTGAATGATGTATCATTGTAAGAAAATTATTTAGAATGTATAAAGGGACTACAGATGTTTGTGGGAAATATTTGTAGAGATGCTTTATTAAAAGGGGTAGCTATTGGGATGTAATTATATAGTTTTACTCTAAGAGCTATGGAAGATTTCTGGAGGAATGGATGCTAAAGTTAATATAGTAGAAATGATTGATTGGATTACAGAAAGGTTTTAAGGGTAGTTTTTAAAGATCTGAAACCCCTTATTGTTTATGGAAAAAGAAAAAATGATGAATTGGGAATTTGTGGTTCTGATATTTAATGAGAATAGGCTACTGAAAGAAGTGAATTGTTATACTTGTAAATAGAGATGCTATGAATAACTTTATGCATTTATAACTGTCATAAGGAAGATCAGTAGTCACCTCTTTTCATTTCCTTACCTCTCTCTATTCCTTTTTGTTCTGTATTTATCTTCTTTTTTCTTTTTAATTTCTGTAAGCTGTATTGTATTTTTAAAATTCAAATGTCCAAATGAAAAACTGTGTGAAGATGTAAGTCTGAATGGAGAGCATCTTTGGATTTGATGTATAGTACTTTCTTAGGCCATAAACAATTACTTCAGAAACTGTAACAGAGTGGCAAAGCTGACAGTACAATAAACAAATAGGGAATAAAACAAATTGCAGTCAGTGTTTTCAAATATAGCGATCTGCAAATGAATGCTTTTAGAAACATGTGGCAAATTAACAAGCATGGGGAATCAGCAAATGTTTAATGAGGCAAAATGTAAGTGAGACTACTATTGTGTCTTGCTTTAACTGTTAACTCACACTACACATAATGCATACAGGCATGCTTAGAACTTTATAAAGACAAATATGCAGTTTCAGTATGGCTGTACTTTGTCAGTCACTTAACAACTTTATGTACACTCAGGAATTATCTGGGTCATGTAACTTGCATTCATTTCATAAAAGCTGCAACATGCCAAGGCAGATACTATTACCTTCACATGGATGATTGTATACAGTCTCAGAAATATTTTAGTATATCACTCCGATATACTCAAAACACTCAAAAGTGTTGTTTTGCAAGCCATATGGATTATTTTGCAAGCCATATGTTAGTGTGCTAATGGGTTTGGTAGTAATGATGATGAAGCTTATGGGACTGACAAAGCCTAGGGGCAGATATAATGGCATCTCACTGCCTCTGGCCTTTCCTGATCTACACTGAACACCATTGACTGAACTGCTCTGATCCCAGAAAGTGTAAAGGGTGTAAGTGGTCCTCAGAAGAAAGGACAGAAGAAACACAAGTCCAGAAAAGGAAATGGCATATTGCAATGAGGAAAAGAAGCCAGTCACAGAGGAGAAGGTCAACAGGGAGAGAGAATGGCCATAAAGACACATTTGACTAGAGAGAAGAAATCTAAAGTTCTTGTGTTTTGAAATCGAGCTGTTGCCATCCTCTTGTACTGATCTAATCCTGCAAGTCACCTGATTTCATTTGTTTAATTGATTGTAAGGAAAAGAGAGAAAGTTGCACAGCTCTTGCTCTATTTCTTCATTGCTCTCCCAACATTTCTCTCCTTCTCTTTCATCCTCCCAACCAGGGATAGGCAACCTTTTTGAGCTGGAGGCTGGGTTGCTGTCCCTCATACTATTGGGGGGCCAAAGCACCAAAATAAATAAATAAATAAATAAAAATTAAAAAAATTAAAAAATTAAAAAAAAATTAAAAATATGTATGCACACTCTCTCAGCCCCAGAAAAGCCATGGCAAACCCCCTGTAGAGATTTTGCCAAGAAAACCCTAAGAACAAGTAATAACAACAATAATCAATATCATCATGGCGGCCGGCGGCGGCGGGGGGCGGCGGTGGCAGGACCGGCCTGGGGCCGGTCCAAAGGCCTCAGGGGGGCGCATCTCGCCCCCGGGCCTTAGGTTGCCTACCCCTGCTCCAAACAATTGAGCACTGTGTCCAGTTCTGGGCACCACAATTCAAGTGCAAAAGAGATACAAAATATATAGGGATATATCTCATTGCTGAACAGTCATTTCCTAGTTCACCCTCAGAAGCCACTTTAAACAGCCTGGTAACAGAGCTGCCCATAACAATCAAGGAAAGATAAAATATTTTCCTACAGCAGGGATTGGATAACACTGGGTCCAGACATTATTCAAAATACCCCAAAAGGTAACAGCAAAGAAAGGAGTTGCTGCTCTGCTGACACATATTTTAAAGCAAATTCTCCGAATACTACAAACTGTAAGGTGCCGGAAAAGTAATCCTCTATACCAGGGGTAGGCAACCTAAGGCCCGGGGGGCGGATGCGGCCCCCTGAGGCCTTTGGACCGGCCCCAGGCCAGTCCTGCCGCCGCCGCCCCTCCCGCCGCCGCCACCCGCCATGATGATATTGATTATTGTTGTTATTACTTGTTCTTGGGTTTTTTTTGGCAAAATCTCCACAGGGGTTTTGCCATAACTTTTATGGGACTGAGAGAGTGTGCATGCATTTTTTTTTAATTTTTAATTTTTTTAAAAAATATATTTTAATTTTATTTATTTATTTATTTATGATGCTTCGGCCCCCCAATTGTCTGAGGGACAGCAACCCGGCCCCCGGCTCAAAAAGGTTGCCTACCCCTGCTCTATACTTCCCAGAATCCCACATCCAGCATGTTAATTGGCTGTGCTGGTTAGGGGATTCTGGGAGCTGTAGTTCCAAAAAGTAACTTTTTCAAGTTTTATTCTTCATCCCCTACCTACTGGACCCTCCACTCTTCCTTTTGGCACCTCTATAGGTTCAGTGGTGCTTGCCCCAGCACAACATTTGCAGCAGCATCATATTTACATCTCATAGAATCATAGAGCTGGAAGAGACCACAAAGGCCATCCAGTCCAGCCCTCTGCCATACAGGAATACATAATCAAATCACTCCTGACAGATGGCTATCTAGCCTCTGTTTGAAAACCTTGGAAGGAGACTCCACCACTCTGCCCGGGAGTGTGTTCCACTGTCAAACAGCTCTTACTGTCAGGAATACCCTCCTAATATTTAAGTGGGATCTCTTTTCCTGTAGTTTGAATCCATTTCTTCATCTTTAGAGGAGAAAAAAACCAAGTTTGCTCCATCCTTAATATGACATCCCTTCAAATATTTAAACATGGCTATAATGTTAACTCTTAACCTTCTCTTCTTCAGTCTAAACATACCCAGCTCGAGGGCATGGTTTCCAGACCCTTCACCATTTTGGTCTCCCTCCTCTAGACATGTTCCAGCTTGTCAATATCCTTCTTGAACTGTGGTGCCCAGAACTGGACACAGTGTTCCAAGTGAGGTCTCCACTATTTTTCTCTCTCTTTCTGTGCTGTGGCTTTCAGCTGGGAAGAGAGAAAACATGATAACCTGTGCATGAAAGTCTTTCTGCTTCCTACCCAGAATCTTGTATTCCCTTGTGATATCCTGAAGACTATGCTTTGCAGTGTCATTGGTTTTTACCCCAGAATTACAGTACACCTCTCAAAAGCATCTGGTAAGGCCTATAAATCACTTCTTCTGTTCTCCTCTGCAGATTGCCAGGTGCTGAAACTTCCAAAGTCACCTGTATGTTCTCTGAGGACTGACACTGTTTCTCTTGTTGCTGCCTCTCATCATCACTGATAAGGGGGAGTGCTATGTTTGCCTTCCTTTTGTGAAAGTAGCTAATGTGATAAGTAGACCTTATTATCATCTCCTGTTCATTTTTCATTTGTTAAACTGTTCATTATTTATGAATATTTTATTTGTTTATATCAGGGGTAGGCAACCTTTTTGAGCCGGGGGCCGGGTTGCTGTCCCTCAGACAATTGAGGGGCCGAAGCACCAAAAATAAATAAATAAATAAATATTTAAAAAAATTAAAATTAAAAATTAAAAAAAATGCATGCACACTCTCTCAGCCCCAGAAAAACCATGCAAAAACCCCTGAGGAGATTTTGCCAAGAAAACCCCAAGAACAAGTAATAACAACAATAATCAATATCATAATGGTAGGCAGCGGCAGCGGCAGGGGGAGGCGGCAGGTTGCCTACCCCTGGTTTATATCCTACCTTTTTCACAATACTGCGACTCAGGGTAGATTACAAACTATTAAACCAACATAGTTTTAAGACACACAAACACATCACTAAATGTTTATTATTTGTGTTATTCTGTTATTTGTGCTACATTATTGTAGAAAATCTTTTAATTTATACTTTCGCTTATATATTTTCATCATTTCAAATGAGGCAAAGATAGCTACCTCTTCACCATACGCTGATTTTGAACACTGTTCACTCAATTTAAATTAAGTAATCCCAAGTGTAACAACAGCAATCTACCCAGCCTGACCTATTATGCCTCAATCCATCATGCATCAAGAACCAATGTACAGATTTGGCAAACCATGAGATTCAGATTAGTGCTTAGGAACCCCATTCAGATGCTTCCAAAGCTAAGTTTCAGCTTGTCTGACCACATTTCATGGTTTCACACCCTACACTCATCTACATTTCCTTGGTATGCCTGATCAGAGCCAGCTGAACTGGTTGACAGTTTTATGAATACATTCTTTTGAGATGTATTTTTTATCACTACCACAAGATTTTAAATTGGATATAGAGAAAGCTCATCATGTTGCTGCCCTGCTAGTAGATCTGGCAGATCAAGAACTGTGATACTGCAGCACTTACACAGTTCAGCCAAGAATGATCTGTGCCATGCTAGGCAGAAGCCTGAGTTTATCTGGGATCAGAGAGAAATTGAATCATGCTTTCCCCAGATTATATTGAGGACATAGCAAACCAGCATGGGGAATTTACAAAGATATATGAAATTATAAAGAATTTCCAGCTTCAGTACCACTTCAAATATCCAGCCATCTTCTCTGTCAATTACCAGGTGCAACTTATAAAATTTCAGAGGACTCCAAAGTCAGAGTTATTCCATGCTTGCACTAGATCTCTTTCTAGTCATAGATATCAAATAAATTTACTGCTGGGCCTTTTTAATTTCCTTAGAAGGATGATTAAATGATTGACCAGTTATTACTACTATAACTTGATTAAAATAGTACCCAGATTGATGAGCGCAATTAGTTTCCACATTGTAAACCACTATTGCTATTATTACCACTGTTTGTTGTTGGTTGGTTGTGGTTTTTTAATTTTCATTGTATTGTTGTCTTATTGTATTTTTGATATGTAATAATAATAATAATAATAATAATAATACGGCTTATTTGTATACCGCCCCTCTGGCAAGCCAATCGAGGCGGTGAACAATAATAATTTACAACAAAATAAACAACAATATATTACAGAGAATATAACAAATTAAACAATATCAACAATATATTACAACAAATTTAGCAAAATTAAACAATATACATTACAGAATTATAAGCAACAAAATCAAACAGAATCAATGACAATAAAATCAATGACAATAATAAAAATATACAATATTAAAATACATAATAGGGGCCAGGTGGTCCCGCCTCTCTCCTCCATGCCGTGCCGCACCTCCGGAGCCGGGTGGAAGGGTGTTGGCCCTGTGCAGGGCAGTTGGCAAGTCTCTCTCCCGCACCGGCTGGGGGCTAATTGGCCTCAGAGTCCTTCAAACAGCCCAGGCACCGCCGCTGCCGCGCTCAGCTGGGGGAAGATGGTCCAGGCAGAGCTTTTATATCCGCCTCTCCCCACTCGCACGCAGGTGAGCCCGGGGGCCCAGAGATGGAAAGGGCTGGTTGGGGCCTCAGAGTCCTTCAAACGGCCCAGGCACCGCCGCTGCCGCGCTCAGCTGGGGGAAGATGGTCCAGGAGGAGCTTTTATATCCGCCTCTCCCCGCTCGCACGCAGGTGAGCCCGGGGGCCCAGAGATGGAAAGGGCTGGTTGGGGCCTCAGAGTCCTTCAAACGGCCCAGGCACCGCCGCTGCCGCGCTCAGCTGGGGAAGATGGTCCAGGCGGAGCTTTTATATCCGCCTCTCCCCACTCGCACGCAGGTGAGCCCGGGGGCCCAGAGATGGAAAGGGCTGGTTGGGCCCTCAGAGTCCTTCAAACGGCCCAGGCACCGCCGCTGCCACGCTCAGCTGGGGGAAGATGGTCCAGGCAGAGCTTTTATATCTGCCTCTCCCCGCTCGGACACAGGTGAGCCCGGGGGCCCAGAGATGGAAAGGGCTGGTTGGGGCCTCAGAGTCCTTCAAACAGCCCAGGCACCGCCGCTGCCGCGCTCAGCTGGGGAAGATGGTCCAGGCGGAGCTTTTATATCCGCCTCTCCCCGCTCGCACGCAGGTGAGCCCGGGGGCCCAGAGATGGAAAGGGCTGGTTGGGGCCTCAGAGTCCTTCAAACGGCCCAGGCACCGCCGCTGCCACGCTCAGCTGGGGAAGATGGTCCAGGCGGAGCTTTTATATCCGCCTCTCCCCGCTCGCACGCAGGTGAGCCCGGGGGCCCAGAGATGGAAAGGGCTGGTTGGGCCCTCAGAGTCCTTCAAACGGCCCAGGCACCGCCGCTGCCGTGCTCAGCTGGGGGAAGATGGTCCAGGTGGAGCTTTTATATCCGCCTCTCCCCGCTCGGACGCAGGTGAGCCCGGGGGCCCAGAGATGGAAAGGGCTGGTTGGGGCCTCAGAGTCCTTCAAACGGCCCAGGCACTGCCGCTGCCGCGCTCAGCTGGGGAAGATGGTCCAGGCGGAGCTTTTATATCCGCCTCTCCCCACTCACACGCAGGTGAGCCCGGGGGCCCAGAGATGGAAAGGGCTGGTTGGGGCCTCAGAGTCCTTCAAACGGCCCAGGCACCGCCGCTGCCGCGCTCAGCTGGGGAAGATGGTCCAGGCGGAGCTTTTATATCCGCCTCTCCCCACTCGCACGCAGGTGAGCCCGGGGGCCCAGAGATGGAAAGGGCTGGTTGGGGCCTCAGAGTCCTTCAAACGGCCCAGGCACCGCTGCTGCCACGCTCAGCTGGGGGAAGATGGTCCAGGCGGAGCTTTTATATCTGCCTCTCTCCGCTCGCACGCAGGTGAGCCCAGGGGCCCAGAGATGGAAAGGGCTGGTTGGGGCCTCAGAGTCCTTCAAACGGCCCAGGCACCGCCGCTGCCGTGCTCAGCTGGGGAAGATGGTCCAGGCGGAGCTTTTATATCCGCCTCTCCCCGCTCGCACGCAGGTGAGCCCAGGGGCCCAGAGATGGAAAGGGCTGGTTGGGGCCTCAGAGTCCTTCAAACGGCCCAGGCACCGCCGCTGCCGCGCTCAGCTGGGGGAAGATGATCCAGGCGGAGCTTTTATATCCGCCTCTCCCCGCTCGGACACAGGTGAGCCCGGGGGCCCAGAGATGGAAAGGGCTGGTTGGGGCCTCAGAGTCCTTCAAACGGCCCAGGCACCTCCGCTGCCGCGCTCAGCTGGGGGAAGATGATCCAGGCGGAGCTTTTATATCCGCCTCTCCCCGCTCGCACGCAGGTGAGCCCGGGGGCCCAGAGATGGAAAGGGCTGGTTGGGGCCTCAGAGTCCTTCAAACGGCCCAGGCACTGCCGCTGCCGCGCTCAGCTGGGGGAAGATGGTCCAGGCGGAGCTTTTATATCCGCCTCTCCCCGCTCGCACGCAGGTGATCCCGGGGGCCCAGAGATGAAAAGGGCTGGTTGGGGCCTCAGAGTCCTTCAAACGGCCCAGGCACCGCCGCTGCCGCGCTCAGCTGGGGAAGATGGTCCAGGCGGAGCTTTTATATCCTCCTCTCCCCGCTCGCACGCAGGTGAGCCCGGGGGCCCAGAGATGGAAAGGGCTGGTTGGGGCCTCAGAGTCCTTCAAACGGCCCAGGCACCGCCGCTGCCGTGCTCAGCTTATGTTAAGGTTTTTCTTATGGATTTTTAATGGATTTATAGTTTAATACCGTTTTAATGGGGGGAGGAGCGGGGGATGTTTATTTTAGATTTGTATGGATTTTAATTCTTGTAAGCCACCCCGATTGCTTGACAGAGGGGCGGGGTTATTATTATTATTATTATTATTATTACTACTATTATTACCATACTCCTACAACAGTGATTACACTTATGTTGAGTCAATAATTATCTTCTGTGTGGATTTAATGGAAGCTGGGAATTACACAACCTTCCAGATGTCATTGGACTATAGCAAGTCTAACCAGCATAGCCAATGTTGAAGAATGCTGGCAGCTGCAGCCCAACAAAACCTGGAGAGCTGCATAATTCCCACATCAGAAGTTCAAACCACACTACAGAAATAATCCAGTTGAGACCACTTTAACTGCCCTGGCTCAGTGCTAGGGAATTCTAGGAATTGTAGTTTATTGTGGCACCAGTGCTCTCTGACAGAGAAGCCTAAATGTCCTACAAAACTACAGTTCCCAAAATTCCCTAGCATTGAGTCAGGTCAATTAAAGCCACCTCAAACTGGATTATTTCTGTAGTGTGTTTTGGATCTGAGTTAGTGATTTCAGCACCTAATTATGAAGCAAGAAAGTACAACTTGCATTAGAAAAGGCTTTGCACAGATACTATTCAGGGGGTTATATTTTTCAAATTAGCAAATCAGCACTCCATCTGTAACACTGCACATTTAACTGAGGTAGGAGAGGCAAGAGAAAGAGAATGAGGTGAGTTGGTATTCTGGCATCAAAAAGGTTGACTCAACTGGGTTTGTTTTACCCACCTAGATTTGGGAAGGAGGAAGAAGGAAGGACAGGTTACTTACATCTGCGAATTCACACAAATGGGTTTTATCTGCGCATGCACAGCTAGCTCGGAACCTTCTGGAATCACTAGGCAGAAGTTGGATTGCAACTTTTTGGCGGTAGCTCCGCCCACCTCTATATAGGCCCTCGCGTTCCTGCTCAATCCTCAGTTCCAAGTACGCCGCTTACAAAAGCAACAGCAAGGTTATCAAACAGAGCAGGACACGACTGAGGGGAGGTTGGGCGGGATTTGTGTGAATTCGCAGATGACCACTCGAAAAAATACCATTACAGGTAAGTAACCTGTCCTTCTTCTTCGTGGTCTCTGCGAATCATACAAATGGGTTATTCAGACTAGCAAGCTAAAGTCAATGGAGGAGGGAGTGTCCTGACACAAGGCTTGCAGGTGCAAACAAAAACATTTATTGGCACAACATCAGCCAGGGTAAAGGAGGTATCTTAACATACATATGCATCAATTTCAAGTATATCAGGAATTGAATGTAACTGTTAGAATCCTGTTAGTATTCTGTCAGATATGTAGTATAGTGTGGGGATGATGGGAAGATGGGTTAGTTATGTTAGAGTGCAGGTGCTTTATCAAGTGACCTTGGGTGACTGGCTCGGCTGGCTCGGCTAGCCGGGAACGAACGAGATGTTTGGGAAAAGGAAGGAGGGGTTGAGAGTGCGGGCTTTTTGCACATTCTTTTCACTAGCTGTAGGGGGGGATTTTTTCAGTCTCAGCTAAAACGTCTGATGGCCAGGACTGACCTATGGATCTTCCAATAAAGTTCTGTTAATTCTTTAATTAAACTGACTGGTTGGTTGTCTAAAGGTGCTGCTGTCTATTTCATGACAGTAACCCATTAGTCAACGAATGCAGTATGCAAAAGGGATAGAACTGTAAACAGTTGTATAGATTTAAGTCTGAATTCAAGTAGAACCCGTATTGATATTCAATATATAATATATATAAACTTTCAAATCAGGTAACAATGTGTGTACATTTGTACTGAAACCCAAATATTTGCTATACTCAAAAAAATGAGCAAGTGCCTAACAAAGTTAGTGCAAAACATAAGTACCAGTACATTCAATGAAGTCCAGATAATAACACTGCTCTCCCAAAGGCAGCCCCCTGTCTGGCTCATGTGTCCAACCTGTAATGTTTGATAAAAGTCATTGGTTGGGACCAGACAGCTGCCTTACATACATCTTCCAAGGGAACGCCAAACAGGAAAGCATAAGATGATGCTACCGCCCTTGTGGAGTGCGCACACACCCGGCCCAGTGGAGTCTTGCCTGCCAGTTCATAGCACAAGTGAATGGTCGAGGTCACCCACACAGGGCCTAAGCAGACGGCGCAAAGCGCCGTCTTCGAGGCCAGGAAGGGGAGGGGCAGCCTCATGCTGGGCACCCCAACTCCTTCCCCAAAACGTTGTCGGAGCGGCCGGCCCTCCGCACAGCCGGCACTCCAGCGATGCACTTCTGCTGCAGCGTCTGCACATGCTGCAGCGGAAGAGGCACCGAAGGTGCGCCAGATGCCTTTTGCGGCGCACCTTTGGCATCTTGCGGAAAGAGCACTATTTTAGCGATCCTTCCTGGAGCAGGGATGCTGTGCCGCGGGGCCAAGGAATGCGGATGCCTCAGCCCCGATCCGCAGCTTCCCAGGGCGGCCCTGTGCTGCCCGTCTGCTTCCCCCCTTAGATAGTCTTTGAGGAGTCACAGGCAGTCCTTTTTTATGTTCAGAATAGCACACAAAAAGTCTCTCCGAGCGTCTCGAGCCCGAAGTACGCTCCAAATAGAAAGACAAAGCTCTACGAACGTCCAATGTGTGCAGTCTTTGCTCAACCTCAGTGGTCGGGTTTGGGGCCAGGCTGGGTAGCACAATGTCTTGGTTGATATGGAATGCAGACACCACCTTTGGTAAAAAGGTGATGTCAGTACAGAGGACCACCTTGTCCTTGTGGAACCAAAGATAGGGTTGGTCCATCCTTAAGGCACACGGCTCACCAGCCCGATGAGCTGAAGTCAAAGCTACGAGGAACACTGTCTTCCATGTCAACAGTCTCATGTCAGTAGTGGCCATCGGTTCAAAAGGCTTTGTAGATAGGTAAGACAACACCAAGTCCAGACTCCAAGCCGGCATCGGTATGGTGGTGGATGGTGGGTGCAGGTTATTGAGTCCTTTGAGAAATCTCTTAACTAGGGGGTCAGCAAAGAAGGACGTTCGACCCTCCAGCTCAGGAGTAGGCAACCTTTTCCCTTTAAGGGCCGAGGGACTTCAGCTCCCAGAATCCCAGGAGCTATTGGCCAACACTGGACTATTGGCCAACATGGCTGAGGCTTCTGGAAGCTGAAGTCCCTCATCCCTTAAAGAGGAAAGGTTGCCTACCCCTGCACCAGCTGGTAATGTGAGCAGATAGCAGAGAGGTAACCTTTACTGGAAGCAAGGCAAAATCCCGACTCAGAGAGGGATAGAAGGAATTCAAGAACTATCGGTACCGAAACCCGGGACAGAGAAATTGCTCTGGTTGATAGAAAGTCAGTAAATCTTCTCCACTTGTAGGAGTAAGACCTCCTGGTAGACGGTTTCTGGGCTGCTTCAATTATTGTCTGTAAATGAACTGGAAGTGAGCTCAAGGTCAGATTCTCCATGCTACCATGGGTAGAGAATCTAGGTCCAGGTGATGCACCCTGCCCCCGTGCATGGTCAGGAGGTCCGGGCGATACTCCAGACGGTAGTAGGTTTCTTGTGACAGATGTAGAAGTGGAGCAAACCAAGGTTGTCTCAGCCACCACGGAGTGATTAAGATGGCATCAGTCCTGTCCATTCGCATCTTGGCGAGTACTCTGGTTATGAGTGGAAATGGAAGAAATGCATGGAATTTCCTTCCGTACCACACGAACTGGAAGGCATCACCTCGAGAAGCTTGGGTCGGTGGACAATGAGCATTGTCCTTCATAGCAAACAGGTCGATATCTCTGGTTCCCCATCTGGAGAACAGTTAAGCCACCATCTCGGGATGGAGTCACCATTCGTGGCAGGGATTGATTGATCTGCTGAGACTGTCGACCAGTTCGTTGTACTGTCCGGGTAGATGAATGGACTGTAGCAGGATGCTGTGGTCGATGCACCAATCCCAGATGCATAGCGTGATGTTGAGCAGAGTCAAAGATTTGGTTCCTCCCTGTTTGTTTAGGTAGTACATGATGGTGGTGTTGTCCGTCATGAGTAGAATTACCTTGCCTGACATGTCCATCTGGAATGCCTTGAGTACCTTCTCCACAGCGAGTATTTCCAAGGCGTTGATGTACAGAGCCTTCTCGTCTCGGGACCACAATCCCCTTACAGTCAGTCCTCGGGAGTGGGCTCCCCAACCTTCCATTGATGCATCTGTGGTCAGGGTGACGTTGGGCTGAGAAGGTAGGAATGGCATTCCTGTACAAACATTGTCGGGATGAAGCCACCATTTCAGAGACATCGCAACTCGCGGCGGGATAGTGAGCCACTTCGAGGGGGAGTCGGAAGTAGCATTGTACGAAGATAGGAACCAGGACTGTATGGGTCTGAGGCGCAGTCTCACCCATGGTGTCACAAAAGTTGTTGAGGCCAAGTGTCCCATTGCTGTCTGTACCAGGTGGGTTTGGACCCTGTTGTGCTTAAGGCAAGCCCTGATGGAAGCAGTGAGGGCTACGAATCTGTCTTCCAGGAGGAAGGCTCTTTCTAGTTTTGAATCCAGAATAGCTCCGATGAACCTGACCGGTTTGAAGGAGTGAGGTTGGATTTTTCCTCGTTGATTTTGAGTCCCAACAAACAGAGCAGATATAGAGTGAGACAGGTGTCGACCAGGAGTTGTTCTCGGGATGGTGCAGTGACAAGCCAGTCGTCCAGGTACGGGAAGACTGTTATCCTGTTGCAATGTAGGAAGGCGGCCACCAGAGCCATGCATTTGGTAAAAACCCTCAGTGCCGAGGAAAGTCCGAACGGGAGGACTTTGTATTGATAATAGTCAGTGCCTACTGCAAAGGCCAGGAACCTACGATGATCTTCTCAGATGCTGATATGAAAATAAGCATCCTTGAGATCGATGGTGGCAAACCTATGGTCTTTCTGCAAAAGAGGCAAAATAGAAGAAAGAGTTGTCATGTGGAAACGGCGGTATTCAATAAAGGAGTTCAGTGTTCTCAAGTCCAAAATGGGCCTAAGGCCCGAGTCTTTCTTGGAAACAATAAAGTAACGTGAAAAGAAGCAGTATCGAGCCAGAGAGGCGGAAACGGTTTCGATCACCCCTTTTTCCATCAAGGCGCGCACTTCGTCAAGTAAGGTGTCAGAGGGGCTTGTGATGACAACAGCTCCGGTTAGTGGGAGCTCTTCGAATTCCAGGGCATAGCCCCTACTGACGATGTCAAGCGCCCAGGAATCGGAAGTGATGGTGGCGCAGGTGTTAAAGAAGGGCCTTAAGATGTCATCAAAGGTGGTGTCAATGGAGTGCGCAGCAACATATCATTGTCTCCTCTTGGCATCAAAGGGTTTCTTCCGGAACGCCTGCCTTTGGTGTTGTGGGCGACGGCCTGAAGATGAAGAAGAGCGAGGAGTTTGTCTCCTACGCGGTTGACTTTGGGGTTGTGAAGTGTCCTGCTGGAAAGGACGCTGATTTTGAGAGTACTACAGTCTCGGTTGGTAGAAACCGAATCTTCTCCTGGAGGACTGAGGCAGTTGAATGCCATGTTTGCGAGCGGCAGTCTTCATTTTATATTTTAGATTTAGCTTTTCATCCGTGTCTTTATGAAAAAGACCGGACTGGTCAAATGGCAGGTCTTCTATGGTTGCCTTGGCTTGAGATGTTAAATCAGCCACACGCAGCCACTCATGCCGACGCAGTGAGATGGGATTAAGTAAGGTTTTTGATGAACAGTCGGTTAGGTTTCTAGCTGCCACAATGTGTTGTGCTCCAACTGCATGGGTCTCCTGTTGAAGGGCAAAAGCATACGGTTTGTGCTTTTCCAGCAAGTGTTCTAGTAGTGGTCCAAGCTTTTCCATGAGATGTTGGGTGTAAGCATCCAAACACCCTACATAGTTAGCTACTTTAAGGCCGAGGACTGAGGTAGAATAAGATTTCTTGGCCAAGAAATCAATCTTCTTTCCCTCTTTGTCTGCTGGGGAGGTGGAAGATTTGGAGGTGGAAACATACTGAGTGCCTTCCACAATGTCCGAATTCTGATGAGGATGGTCCATCATCCAGGCAGGTTTAGGATCGGCAATACGATAAAGATTGTCCATGCACCTCGATGTGTTTGAGGTAGATGTAGGCACCTCCCAAGATCTCTTTAAGATTTTGGCTAAGGACAGCATGTAGGGAATAGCCGGCCTATCTATCACTCTGCTCTGAACCCATTTCTCTAGCTGGTCAGAAGCCTCTTCTTGCTTGGGCTGGGCAACTGGCAGGTCAAGTGCGCACACCATGCGAAGGATCTGGTCTGCAAAGGCACGTGTATCATCCGAGGGAGAAGAAGACTGTGTGTTCAGAGGAGGTTGGGTTTGAGTAGGAGACCAATCAAAGTCTTCACTGGATTCACCCTCCGGAGCCGGTGAGATAGAGCGGTACGACGGGGTGGACTCGGGAGACGAGGGGCGCCGTGGATTTTTATGCTCACCTTTTGAGCATTGGCATCTAGCTGGAGGCGACAGACTAGGAGATGGGGATCGATTACGTCTGGATGTAGAGGAACGACGATGGGATGTGGAAGATCGATGCCTCCATGGAGTTGAAGGGGATGAAGATATGATCCCTTGCTTATGGGAAGCACTGGAATGATAACGTCGTCGAGACGGCCCAGATGATGGAGATGGCAAGAGAGAGACAGCACGGTGCATCAGGACCGGAGAGGAGGGGGGCTGCTGTGCAGGAGGAAGGAGATGAGACGATGGCACCAGAGAAGGGAGGGGCTGCTGTGTATCAGGAGAGGAATGAGGCCTTTGAGATGATGTGGGAAGGGGCTGCTGTATAGCAGGAAGGAGCTGAAACGGACGCCTCTGTTCTTCCATATGGAGTAACTAGTCAGGTTGAACCGGCAACAAGTAACTGTTGGAGGCCTCATGGTACACCAGTTGGGAGTACCTAGAAATCCACAGATCCAAAGCCAGCTTGATTACGGGCTGGTGTTGCTTTTGTTTTTATCCCGAATCGGACCAAGGAGATGGTCCACCATCAGATCCGGAAATGCAGGCCGAAAAAGGAGATACGGTAGGCAGAATAGCTGGGCGTGGCGCCTTGGTCGGAGGCTGTTGGATTTCCGCCTTGGACTCAGTGTCGATGCAGACTATCTGAGTGGTAGGCTTTGAAACCGACAGGCCCGTGGGCGTCGGTACAGGCGCAGTCGTTGGTGGAGGAACGAAGTGTGACGACAGAGTGGGTTTTGGATTTTCCCCGAATTTAGAGTGCCTTCTCGAGTGCATTGGCTGATCCCCGTCAATGGAGTGGGGTGAAGATGCCGAGTGGGCTTTTTTTGAAGAAAGGGAGGACTCCTCGATAGTCTCCAAGTGTTTGCGCTTGGAAGACCTCTTCCCACCCTTTTCCAAGCCCTCAGGACTCATGCTCTCCTTTTGTCTGGATGATCTCCTCGATCTCTCCCTGGATCTTCCCCTTTGTCGAGGGGGATCCAAGGAAGGTTTAGAAATGGCTACGGTAGCCAAGGCTGTGGCAGGTGATTCAGCCTGCAAGGCCTTCTCCCACAGTGCTGCCTTCAATTTCACCATCCTATTCTTCAGAGCCTGAGGAGTCATTTTCCTGCACATTTTGCAGGTTGTGGAATTATGTGTTTCTCCAAGACAAAAGACACACTCCTCATGTTGGTTGGAGGTCAGCAGCTTAGAATTGCACAAAATGCAATGTTTAAAAGAAGCCATAACGTCGACTTGGAGGGGTGAAGCGAAGGCAAAGTTGAAGAACAGTCCAAGTCAATGAACAGTCCAAGTCAAAAATAAGTAGAGTCGCAATCCAAAGAATAGTCAAGCCGAAAAATGTGGTCAAAGCCGTTAGGTCGAGTAACTGCACTAGCGGCGGACGAAAGGAACTGAGGATTGAGCGGGAACGTGAGGGCCTATATAGAGGTGGGTGGAGCTACCGCCAAAAAGTTGCAATCCAACTTCTGCCTAGTGATTCCAGAAGGTTCCAAGCTAGCTGCGCATGCGCAGATAAAACCCATTTGTGTGATTTGCAGAGACCACGAAGAAGAAACAACTGTAGTTTTGTCCTTGACAGAAGGAAAGTGTTTCCTTTTGAAGAAGGTTGTGGGGATTGGAAGAAACTGGAAAGATTGGAGTCTTGGCATGGCAGAAGAAAAAGGTTTCCTCTGGCTACTTAGCTGGGGCAGTCCTGATGGGGAAAGAGTTCGGATTGGTTCGCCAGAGGGCGGTATATAAATAAAATTTATTATTATTATTATTATTATTATTAAGAGCAAGTGGGTGACACTAACAATGCAAAAAGAGTTTAAACTACTATGCATGCTTCCTGCACTCCTCCCTTCCTACTCCTTCCTTCACCACCCCTCTCTCTCACAATGCCTCTCTCCCTTGTTCTTTACACTCAACTGTTTACACCACTCACACTCCCATCCCTACCACAGCATCCCTCACCTCACTTCATGCTTTCACAATGCATCCCTTCACCATCTGAATGGTTTTCTGTCCCTTCCCTTGCACTGATAGTCAGGGACAGTCTTGCTTCGTGCAGAATAATATGGCAGAAGAGTTCTTCTAAGTTTTACTCAATCTCTGGGTCCCTATAAGGGCTAGACAACTATCTTTTTAAAAAGTGGAATCTTGGAATCCAGGCAAGATGATGGTGCAAAGGGGCACTAGGTGGCAAGCCCACAATTCAGGTAAAACCCAACCAAATCCTGGGTATGGTAAACATATGTGTATGTTACAGATAAATCTAATTGCTCTGGAAGGGTTTTGTTTTTTGTTTTTAATCAAAACTGCATATCCAGTTCTGGATAGCAGATTCAGGGAATGATGAAGTGTGTTGATTTTATCCTGTGGCTGGTCTCAGGCAGTTAAGAATTCTGCCAGTTAACAAGCATTATTTATTATCTTTTATATTGGGTGGGAGGTGGTTTCAACAATGTTCTAGATCAATATGAGAAGTACAGCCCAACATAAATTGCAAACTGTGGTACAATCTATAGTTAAGGGATCCATGATAGACTTAGAATTAGTGGATATATGAGGTATGCTACATTTAATGAATCAAGGTAATGATTTTTCCTTGTTTCATCTATATATCATAACTGTATTTTCTTGTATTATTTTCTAGTTTTTACTCTGATGTTTCAAATTACTGCATGTAACATAAATATAATTTCAGTTTCATATCATTCTCTACCTACCTCAGATCTCTGGTTTTCAGATGTGACCAAGAACAGTACAAAAAACTAGATTGAATAACAAGTTGGTGCTTTTATTGAGCCAATTTACTTCATCTCCCACTCTTGATTTGTACAGAGATCTGCAAAATCCTAACCTTGAATAATATACTTTTTTGAAGGCAGCATTTGCTTGCATCAGAAATACTGGGAAAGTCATGACCAGACAAGATCTTAAACAAAATAATTTTTTTAAAAAATTCAAAATCTCAAGAATTCCATCTCTTAACTTCTTCTATATAATTCAGAATAGAATTTACAAAACTATACATTAATATTAGCAAGAGTAGAATATACAAACCAATACTTTATATTCTATTCTTGCTAAGATTAATTTACAGTTTTGTAAGTTCTATTCTGAATTACATGGTAAAATTTAAGAGATCTTTAGGCATGGTTTAGAAGGGTTTTTTTCTGATCCTAATCTCCCAAATAAATGGTTCCTACAGCAAACTCTCTCTAGATGCTATGATGACTAAACTGAGACTGTCATGTATTGGCCATTTCATGAGAAGACATGACTCACTAGAAAAGACAGTAATGCTTGGTAAGGCAGAAGGCAATAGGAAGAGGAAGACAACATTCCAATGGATAGACTCAATCAAGGAAGCCTCAGCCCTGAGTCTGCAGGACCTGAGTAGGGCTAATGATGATAGCATGACTTGGAGGTCTCTCACGAATGGGGCTGCCACAAGTTGATGGCAGTTAAGACCAACAATACATTTCTAAGATGAGGAGTATTAATTAATGTTATTTTTTCCTGCACTAGGAGAGGCACTAGAGTGATATCCATTTCCTCCCTTTATATATAAGTTATGTTTGAACTTGTGGTTTGTGCTATTAAACAAAATCCCTGTATTTGTTCTCTTGTAGATGATTTCTTAGAATTTAAAATTTGTCTATGCTGATGCTTTTTTATTGTTTACTCTGAGCCTCAGTCTTTTGTTCCAGCCCTGGTGCCGCAGTGGTTAAATGCCTGTACTGCAGCCACTCACTCATAGACCACAAGGTTGCGAGTTCAATACCAGCCAGGGCTGAGGCTCGACTCAGGCCTGCATCCTTCCGAGGTCGCTAAAATGAGTACCCAACTGTTGGGGGGCAATCAGCTCACAATTGTAAACCGCTTAGACATCCCATAGAGTGATATGAAGCGGTATATAAATAAGCTGCTTTGCTTTTTTTGCTTTGCATTAATTAAGGTAATCAGTGTTTTCTGAAGAACTATTCATCTGTTCAGTCAAAATCTGAATTGATGCTAGTGGGATAAACTACTGATTGTATTTAGTAACTGGTGTTTTAGTGTCCAGATGCAATTATTTATCTATAAATACTAAATGCCAGCGGTGTTTTTCTTTTGTATTAAAATTTAATGAACTGAGACATCACAGAGTTGTATCTGGGTAGAAGAACACCATTATATTTGATCCTCTGAGGGAAATTTACACACTTAAATATTATTCCACTATCAATGCTTCCTATTTTTTAAAACCAAAATAAAAAAATGGATCAACACAAAAATGGTTCTGGAGGAGGGTATATAGATAAGAAATAGATAAAATATAGATTGGCTATAGGGATAAGAAAGCATAATAATAAAGAACAATTGGATTTCAAAATAATGGATTAAAAATAAATTCAGTGCAGATTATTAAGGACTCACAGGCATGTAAATTTGCCAAATGACCAGGCGCTGCATAAAAATCATGGACAGATGGCATTATGGTCCCATCAAGCTTAGCGCAATTAACATTGCAATCTTACCTAAACGTTGGAGATGTTGTAGTGATATATGAACATTACACCACATGAAGCTCCAAAGGTTTAAAAAAAAAGGTCTGAAATCACAGAATTTATTTCAAAAATGGTGGAGCAATACATTGTACCATGTAGATTGTTATTGCTCTTGATATTTGCAGACAATACCATAATAAGTTAAATAATATGGAATTCATATCACTACTTTTATCATCAGCCCATTCTGAAGTCACCAGGGGACTGAGTATATGGAGAGGAAAAACCAGATTGCTCCTGGTTTTCCTGAGTCGGGTGGAACTCCCACTGCCCGCATAGCCCACTCCCAAGGTGGGCCAAACACCCACAGACAGTCTGCATCACATGGCATCAGGCCACGTCACTCAGTTATGTTTTTCCTGCCTCCTCCCCATGCATGTCCACCATCGCACAAACACACTGATTGCTACTGCCAGTTACCTTCCTCCTCCACCCATGTGCCATTTCAATGGATGCCCTATGAGACTGGCCACACAGTTACACAAGCAATACACCACCTTATAGTGCATTTGTGTGCCCATTGACACATTGGCAAAGCATAATCATGGAGTCCTCCCACACATACCCCCTTTCCTCCCATTCACCCATGCCCCCTATCCATGTCTGGTTTATGTATGTATTACTTACATCCATTGCATTACTGTCGACTTGCATGTTTGTCATAATTTCATTTCATGGGGTGTGTGCCAGCTCGATGGTGCAATAGGTTGATGTTGCAGTTGGCCAGACATGTGCCTGTTTGCTATAAAAATGAGAAAAAGTGTGGCAAGCAAGGGCACCAGCAGCTGCATCTTACTGGTCCCAGGGTGCATGCTCCACACCGTTTCCATATACTACCTGGGCTTTCTCACATTCCCCTCACTCACATTGTGCTATTTATCTACAGGTGCAATAATGCACACTTTCTTCATTAGAGTGGAGTAAAAGGACATTGTTTTCCACTGGTTTCTCACACCAGACAGTCTCAGTTTCACTATGTTTTGGCTTCATGCATTGTCTAAGCAGCTGAGGCTCAAAATGTGGAAACTGCTTTTTTTGTTAGTGTACGTAGGTATTAGAAAAATGGCATTATGTTTTACAACATGGATAAATAAAATCTGTCATATTCCCCCCCCCCCACCCCACCCCAAGTTTAAAATAAATCTTTTTAGTCAATGGATGCAATATTTAGAAACAAATGACACGATGAATTAGATTGCTCTGTTAGGTAGTTTAGATAGTTTTGCTAAATTAGTGGGTTGCAGCTCTGGCTTCCGTACCTGTACTATATATTTATGGGCTTCAGATACCTATGGGCTTTATATCTCACTCAACCCATACAAGAAAAACTCTTGTTCTGCATATAGTTGACACCACAAGGTCTATTTAGCAAAGGACTGAGTATGTCTACTACCTGCTGGCACCATATTTCTCCTCAATCATATACTAGATTACATGTTTGATCTGGTGGTATTTAGTGATATTTTCATTTGGATAATAGTTAGTCAAACCAATTTTGTCTTTGAATTTTACAGGCTTTCATATATTCTTGAACTGTTTGCCCTCATTTTGGAAATTAATTTTTAGGTCCCAAAACACACTGCAGAAATTATCCAGTTTGAGACCACTTCAAATGCCCTGGCTCAATGCTAGGGAATTCTAGGAACTGTAGCTTTGTGAGATATTTAGCCTTTCACAGAGCTCTGGTGCCACAATAAACTACAATTCCCATGATTCCCTAGCACTGAGTCAGGGCAGTTAAAGCGGTCTCAAACTGGATTATTTCTGCAGTGTGTTTTGGATCAAATTAGTCAAAGGAAATGGATTTCCCATGCTCTTTTGGTGTCTGAATAACCTACCAATATACTAGAGCACTGGAAGTTAGTCAAAGAAGAGAGACTATCATACCCTTTTCAATAATTGATCATACAGCAGGTATCAACTTTGCATAGGCAAGTATATGGGCATTTGGTCATCTTTTCTAGAAGTTTATGCACAATGGTTTCTTGTTTTTGTATTTCCACTCTGTTACATGCTGGCTATTTTTTATTGATTCAGTATCATTTTAATGTATTTTGCCTGCTATAAATTCCACCTGATAAAAATAAATGAAAAAATATTCATATCTGACTGGTAAGATAAGTGTGGGAAGATGAAATATTTAATCTTTTTGTTATGGTTTTTATATGGTAAAGGTTTAACTTCAAAAAAATCATTTTAAATTATTTTGAAAAGAAAAATGCTTTAAAAATATTTTTCTAAAAGTAATTACAAAGTTGTTTGTTTGAAAGTAACTTATTTTTTGAATAGTAACTTATTTGAAAGAAATTTATTATTTGAAAATAAGTAAACCAAATGTAACTGAATCCTATATTTTAAGACTTTTACATTAATTAATTTGAGCCCAGAAGCAAAATATACAAGCAAATAGTTTTTAAAACAACTTCTTTAAATAATCATACTGTGAGCAGTTATAACTGTGAAAAGTCAGTATATTTGTTAATGAGAAGTAATCACAGAGTTGGGTTTTCTTCCCCAAAAGACTAAACTGTTCCACAAATCAGATTTATGTAGAACACATTTTTCCATTGGGAACCTTACATGTGATTACATTTTACAAATGCCAAGTTAAAACTAGCATCTTGTAATTAATTTTGTGAAATTAATGCATAAAGGATATGGGGAAAAATTTAAAAAAGTGAAACCATACACTGCCAAGTAACTTTGAAACCTTATTCCTGTTTTCCATGAATTAGCATTTCAGATATCTATTTATATAGATCAACTTTGCAATTATCTTTTAATCAGAATAATTTAAAATAAATTACATCTCTCGCCTAGCATGTGATTATCATTGTTGTGATAAGATGAATAAAGAGAATGAGATTTTCTTTTTGATTATTGAATAATATTACTTGAAAAGAAAAAGATTAAACTGCAGGTCACTTTTTTTCCTTCTGCCATAGAAACCATAGGTTCAGACCAAGATAAGATCATGACTCCAATCTTGCTATATATCCAAACAGAGTAAAAGAACACTTGCTTTGCATCTCCAAAGGACAACAGAGATGTTATGGGATTAATAGGAAGGGATAAATAATCCATCCTTCCTTCCTTCCTTCTTCTGGGGAGGACTAACAACTATCTTATTTCCCACCTTGCTTCGTCTGAATTAAAATTAAAATTAAACACCCCCTCTTTGCTCCATTCCAAAGAACAGGACTTCAGATGGGCAGGTTTCAGCTGTTCTAGGGGCCAAGCTAGAGGTCAAATAAATTGTGTGACTGTAGTTAATGTTGCAGCAGTTCTGTTGCATATACAGCAGTTAAAGGGAAGCAGTCAAAGTGGAAATAGAGTTTAAGTGTCTATTTCTTCTGGCTCTAGTCAGACAAAAATCACCTTTCTAAAACTGATCCAATTGACTGTTTCTTTGAAATACAAATAGCATCTCTGGAAAAGCTATTTTTGTCCTCAGCCCATGCTGACAAATATATATATTGTACAATTAATACCATATTAAATTGGGCCCTAAAATGTTTACACAGCATTAGTTTTCTCTTCTGCACAGAAAATATTTCAGCACCAAAACATTGTTTTCTGCACAGAAAATGCTGTTTCCTGTACAGAAAAAATGTTGTTTTGTGTGCAGAAAATACTATTCTCTTTGCAAAGAACCATATGAAATTTTTTGATAGAATAAGCCCTGGACTGTGAAGGCCCTCATCAGTCAAGGTTTCTTCTCATCAGAGACTCTTGACACTTGGAGAAGGGGGGGGGGGGGGGAATTGGTATTTTTTTCAATATTTTCAAATATTCTTTTCATCCCTATTCAAAACAGGTATTCCCAGTTCATTACTAACTCCTAAACTGACCAAGGGGTGGTGGGACAAAAAACATGGTGCAAAAACATTGAAGAGTGAGGCGTTAATCTAGCAACAATCTATAAAAGACCAGTGAAAGATATATAAAAATATAACAACAACAGCAACAACAATAATATGTCATTCCTAAAGCTTAACCTATGCTCCAGTTAGCAAATGATACAGGATACAGAATGATACAGATGGTTTTAAGGCAAGAGCTGTCAGATAATTAATCTAGTCCAGGTCAGTTACAGGTTATCCAGCAAGGTAAAAGGAAAAAGGAAAAGGTAAAGGTATTCCCCATTGATAAGGTTGTCGTGTCCGACAGTGCTCATCTCCATTACTAAGCCAAAGAGTCAGCGTTGTCAGAGACTATTCTGTGATCATGTGGCTAGCATGATTGCACAGAACACTGTTTACCTTCCATCGAAGTGGTACCTATTTATCTAGTGACTAGAAGCCTAAGCAGACTGCCAGAAATAGTGCACATTAAATTGAGGCACTGCCCTGGCTCAGTGCTAGGGAATCATGGGAACTATATTTTTTTCTGGGACATTGAGCCTTCTCTGTCAGAGAGCTCTGGTGCCACAATAAATTACAGTTCCCATGATTCCCTAGCACTGAGCCAGGGCAGTGCCTCAATTTAATGTGCACTATTTCTGGCAGTCTGCTTATGCCCTAGATTAATCAAAAAAAGGTCTAAATTCCAAATAGCAAACTTTGATTTTTCCATTTTATACAAGGGACACCATTTGCCTGTGCCACTGGATTTAATGGGACTTGAACATGCACAGATTTTGTTATCCACAGGGGGTCCTAGAACCAAACCCCAGCATATAACCCATTGTATGTGGTGTACTGGGATTTTGTGAAAGATCCCAAGGTCCAGATTAAGCATGGTCATCTCAAACTACTTTAAACAGAGAACATTAAGCAGGATGTGATAAAAACCATTGGTTTAGATGGTTTTAAAGAGGATTGATTAATCTACTAAATCAGTCAATGATTACTAAAAATGATTGCTTGATTGGATTGATTATTTCACCTTTCTCCCAGCGTGGGATTTAAAGCCCCATGCAACCTTTAAAAAAGTGCTACAAAACTAAAATGTTCTTAGTACAAAAGTTAAAACACAATTAAACTGAATTTTTTTAAAAAAAGATTACAATGCAAGTTAAAAGTACATTAAAAGATAAAAATAGAAACAATCACACTCACTAAAAGCTCCAACTGCTGCAACATATTAAAAACTAAATGCCTCCTTAAACAAAAAGGACGAAAGAGGGGGTCAACGAGACCTCCCAAGAAAGAGAGTCCCATAACTTGGGAGCAGCCACCAAGGTGGATGTGGCCTGGGACTTCACCAGACATGCCTGTGATGGTGGTGGCATTCCCGCACAGGGTGACACCCAGTGTGGAGTGCAGGGTTTCCAGGGGGCGGGACCTGTGGCCCCGGACTTCCGGCAGGGTTTTGGGAGCAGGGGGCGCAAGGAAGCAGGCCTAGGAGCAAAAAAATGCCCCAGATGGGCCTAGAAAGCCCCCCAAATGCCCCGGGCAGCCCTGAAAATGCCCCAGGTGGGCCTAGAAGGCCTCCAAAACACCATGGATGGCCCCAAAAATACCCCGGGCAGGCCTAGAAGGCCCTGGAAACACCTGGAAAAGGCCACTAGAAGGTGTCCAAGAAAGCTGCCAAGAGGGCTGATAGAAGCTTCTTGTGAGGGTGGAAGGCAAACAAAGTCTTTTGCCAATGCCAAGCAAGAAAGCAAGGTCTGTATTACCAATCCAAGGGTCCAGTCAATGAATGGTCAAGCAGTCCAAGGGTCTAGGAGTCCAGAGAAGCAGAGTGGCAAGGCAGTCCAAAGATCAAGGGTTCCAGAAGTGCAAGGTAAGTCCGCAGTCCAAGAGTCAAGGTTTCAGGCCAAGGAACAAGGAGAGACAGAGGCTTTTGCTAGGAAGCTCAGATATTCTCTGGCACCGAGGCAGCCCTTCTGCACCTGCTTAAATTACCAATCTGCAAGAGCTCAGCTGAGGCTGATTACTCCGGCATTTTTCATAAAGTCTCCTTGAGCCCTGGCTGAATGTAGGAATAGTCCCTTGATCCTCTTCCATGTCTGAAGGTTCTGCTGCTGAGGGGCTTGGCTGCAGAGCTTCCTGGGAGACCACAGGGGGAGGCTCTGCTGGAACTGGCAAAGCAGAGTTGGGGCCAGGCTGGGGCTCCACAGCTGCAGGCTCAGGTCCCAGAGGAGGTTCTGGCTTGTCCTCTTCATCCTCCTCCAGGCAGGGCATGACAGAAGGCCTCAAAAAGGCACAGCCGAAAAAGCATGCTAGGGGTGTTGGGAGCCGACCTGATGTCACCCCCCTTCTTTGATATCACCCCCTTCTGGGGTGTCACTCAGTGTGGTCCACACACACCACACCCCCTCAGTGACACTACTGGTGGAAAGAACAAAGAGGCTTCCCCTGCAGATCTTAGAACTCAGGCAGGCTCACATAGGGAGATTTGTTGTTGTTGTAAGCTGTCCTCAAGGCAACTTTGACTCATAGCAACCCTGTGGATGAGATATCTCCAAGTCCTGTTGTCCTCCACTGCTCTGTTCAGGCTCATGCCTGTGTCCTCCATAATTGAGTCTAGCTATCTAGTGTGCAGTCTACCTCTCCTTCTACCCACAACCTTTTCCAGCATTTTTGTCTTTTCCAATGAGTCATGCCTTCTCATGATGTGGCCAAAGTACGACAGTCTTAATTTGATCATTTTGTCCTCCAAGGGTATTTCCAGCCTGATTTACACAAGGATCCATTTGTTTGTTCTTCTGGATCTCCCTGGTATCCTCAGCACTCTTCTCCAACACTACATCTCAAATGAATTGATTTTCTTTTTATATGTTTTTTATACAGCTCTCACATCCATACATAGTGACTGAGAATGCCATGGCTTGGACAGTTCTAACCTTGGTGCTCAGTATATATTTACTCTTTAGGATCTTCTCTAGCTCTTTCATGGTTTTCCTTCCCATTCCTAGTCTTCATCTTATCATTTGATATTTGATGTTTGATGTTTGATTCTAGGTACAAGAAATCTTTGACTATTTCGGTTTCTTCATTGTCTAATTCAAATTTATGTAGGTCTTCCATGGTCATTATTTTTGTTTTCTTTGTGTTCAGGAGAAGGTCTGCCTCTGCACTTTCTTCCTTGACCTTCCATAATAGCTGTACCAAGTCATTGATTTTTTTTTCTGCCACATTATTTTATTTTATTTTATTTTATTTCTATGCCACTTTTCTCCCAGAAAGGGATCCAAGGAAGTTCACAATATAAAAACACATTGAAACAAAAATTTCAATTAAAATAACCTAATTAAAACACTACGAAGTTAACATTTAAAACATACAAAAGTTAAGAACATAATCAACAGCCCGCCTCCCCATAAAACCAGGCTTGAATGATTTTAAAAAGCTTGCCTGCATAGGAATGTTTTTACCTGCTGGCAAAAGGCCAGCAGGGAGGGGGCCAGTCTAGCCCCCTGCAGAAGGGAGTTCCATAGGGTGGGAGCAGCCACCGAGAAGCTCTCTCTTGTGTCCCCACCAAGAGAGCCTGGGATGGTGGCGGGACCAAGAGAAAGCATTCTCCTGAGGATCTTAGGGCTCTAGGTGGTTCGTATGGGGAGAGATACGGTTTCTTAAATAGTCTGGACCTAAACTGTAGGGCTTTATAGGTCATGACCAGCACTTTGAATTGTGCCTAGAAACAAACCAGTAGCCAGTGAAGCTGTTTCAATATGGGACTTATATTCTCCCTATAACTGGTTCTGGTCAGCATTCTGGCTGTGGCATTCTGAACTCGCTGAAGTTTCCAAACAGTTTCCAAAGGCAGCCCCACATAGAGTGCATTACAGTAGTTCAAATGGGATGTAATCAAAGCATGGATCTGATGTTTCATGGAATGGGCGCAGCTGATGCACTAGTTTTAACTGTGCAAATGCACTCCTGGCCACTGCTGAGACCAGGGCATCCAGGCTCAGAGTGGAGTCCAAGAGGACACCCAGGCTGCGAGCCTAAGATTTCAGGAGGAGTGTAACCCCATCCAGTACAGGCAAAGCTCCAATTCCCTGATCTTCCTTATGACTGACCAGGAGCACCTCTGTCTTGTCTGGATTAAGCTTCAGTTTGTTTGCTCTCATCCAATCCATTACTAACAGCACAGACAGCTTTCTTGGAGTCAGATGGAAAGGAGAGATAGAGTTGGGTGTCATCTGCATACTGATGACACTGCACCCCAAAGCTCCAGATTACCTCTCCCATTGGTTTCATGTAGATGTTAATTAACATGGGTGACAATACAGAACCCTGTGGGACCCCACAGGCCAGTGGCCAAGCAGTCGAACAGGAGTCCCACAAACCACCTTCTCGGTCCACCCCTCTAAGAAAGAACAGAACCACTGCATAGCAGTGCCCCCAACTCCCATCCCAGAAAGGTGGCTCAGAAGGATATCATGATCGATGGTATCAAAAGCCACTGAGAGATCTAGCAGGACCAACAGGGACACACTCCCCCTGTCCAGTTCCATGCATAGGTCATCCACCAAGGTGACCAAATCTGTCTCTGTGCCATAGCCAGGTCTGAAGCCAGACTGAAATGGATCTAGATAATCCCTTTCATTCAGAAACCCCTGGAGCTGGGAGGCCACCACTCACTCCAGAACCTTGCCCAAGAATGGAATGTTAGAGACTGGCTGATAGTTATCCAGAATGGTGGGATCCAGAAAGGTCTTTTTTCAGTAACAGCCTCACCACAGCCTCCTTTAGGCAGGATGGAAATTTGCCTTGCTGCAGTGAAGCATTCACCACTCCCTTTACCCGCTCAGACAGTCCCCCTCTAGCTGATTTCAGAAGCCAAGAAGAGTACGGATCCAGTATGCATGTGGTGATCCTCACTTCTCCAAGGATCCTACCCACCTTCTCAGGCTGCATAAATTGAAACTTATCCAATAATACAGGACAAGATTACATTCATTGGACCTGTCTCAACTACAGCATCCAAGTCAGAGTGAATCTGAGTGATTTTGTCTGCAAAGTGTCTTGTGAATTCTCCACAGCAAGCTGTTGAGTGCTCTTTGTTTCCTTCTTGGGGGCCAAAATGTAAAAGGCCCCTGTCAACTCAAAATGGCTCCACTGGAAGATACTGTGCAGATGCAATAGTGGCAGAGAAGTATGGGGTTTTTTTTGTGGATTTAACATTTATGGATTTGATTGTTCACAAGTTTGTCCATGGCAAAGCCAGGAACGATGCACATCTGCTAATCCGTTTCCTCCCTCCTGGGCCTTTCCCCTGAGAAGGAAGGTGCAGCTAGGAAGAGCGCATGCACACCCCTCCCATATTCCCTGTGCTTTGTCTGGTTTACCGCAGCCAGCCAAATCATGAGGGGGCCCAAAAGAGGAGCATGCATGGATGCCCCCTGCCTTCCCCCTGCACAACAAAGGCACCTACTCCATAACAAAGGCACCTACAAAGGCTGCACCAAAGCAAAAAAAGGTAAAGCCTGTGAAAGTTTCTGCTCCTTGCATTGGTGGGAAGTGCTAACTTCAGCCAGCCAAAGCATGGGGTTGGGGGCATAAGCACACACCCCTACCACCTTCCCCCATGCTTTGGCTGGCATACCTCTGATGGCCAAAGTATGGGGGAAGGTTGGAGGGGTACACGCACACACACCTCCTGCTTTCCCCCACATATTCGTGGTTTTTCACTTTCATGGGGGTCTTTGCCCCCTGAAAATGTGGAAGGCAGACTGCATTAATATTGTGTTGTCCATATTATCTTATACTGTTGATGTTCCTTCCTCCTATCTTCATTCCTCTTTTTTCTCAGTCTAGCCCTGGTCTTCGTATGTTTTTTTGTTTTTTGTTGTTACTTTTTGTCCAAGTTGAACAACTATGGTGATAATATACAGCCTTGCCTTTGCCTATTCGGAACCATTCTGTTTCTCCATATTCTGTTCTGACAGTGGCCTCTTGTCCTGAGTATACATTTCTCAGCAGAACTATCAAGTGTATTGGCACTCGTGTGTCAAAAACACCCCATAGCTTTTCATGATCAATGCAGTCAAAGGCTTTGCTATAGTCTATAAAGCACATGTTGATTTTCTTTTGGAATTCCTTAGTGCACTCCAATAGCCATTGTATGTTTGCAATATGGCCCTGAATGCCTCTTTCTTTCTTGAACCCTGCTTGTACCTCTGGGATTTCTCTCTTCATATGTGGTTGGAGTCTGTGTTGCAGTATTTTGAGCCTAATTTTGCTTGTGTGGGAGATTAGTGCTATGGTCCTGTAGTTGCTACAGTCCCTTGTGTGCCTTTTTGGTGTGGATGGAGATGTATATTGAGCATTTCCAGTCTGTTAGCCAGTGTTTTGTTTCCCATATTTGTTGGCATATTTTAGTTAACACTGGAGTTGTGTGGATACCATTTTTCAAATTGTCTGTAACCAAGCCATGTTGGGCTTTAAAGGCCATAACCAGCACTTTGAATTCTGCCCAGAAACAGATCCACAGCTGTTGGGGTTATATGACCATATGGAACTTGCATATTTGGAATTTGGAAGCCATATGCCATAGAATCCTAGTTCATTATGATCAAAAGGAAAGGATTGTAACCTGAATGGACCTTGGATCTCATCCAGCAGACTTCTTGGCAAACAATATGAAGAAATCAGAGCCTGAAGCCCTGACAATTTTATCTGTATGAGGTTGACAAAATACTTTGAGAGCCATAGCCATTAGCTATAAGATTCTAGACAGTGTAGTCCAAAAGACAACATTAAACATTAATAGGAAAAACAGGAAGTCTAAGAAGAAAACATTGTGTGAAAACAATGCATATTAGAAACTAAATGTTTCAGTTGAACAAATATTCTAGCTTTTGATAAACTATGGGGCAAAGCAGATGGCTTAATAGGCCGTCCTTGGTGCAGGGAAGGGGAGGGGCAGCCGCACGCTCGGCAACCCCTCCCCCTCCCGAGGTCGTCCTCAGAGCCGCCGGCCCTCCGCACGGCCGGCGCTCCGAGGAGGACCTCCCACCACAGCGTCCGGACACGCTGCGGCGGAAGGGTCAGGGGCGCCGACGGTGCACCGCTGGATCAAGGCATAGGGATGCCTCAGTCCCGCGGCGCACCTTCCCAGGGCGGCCCACGGCCACCCGTCTGCTTAGGCCCGAAGTCCACTAAAGTCTTTAAATGGACTATAAAGTATAGTATCATTAAAAGAATGACTTGTTATTTAAAAAAAACAACGATGAAAATAAAGTTAGAAAATTTATACTGATACTCCCTTGGCTGTAATAACAACAACAACAAATTATGGAGCACTGATAGCTTGCAGAGAGCAAAAATGCATCTGGGAGTATATAAATAAATGGAATTGTA
The DNA here is from genome assembly GCA_026167975.1 of Phrynosoma blainvillii. Taxonomy (NCBI): domain Eukaryota; kingdom Metazoa; phylum Chordata; class Lepidosauria; order Squamata; family Phrynosomatidae; genus Phrynosoma; species Phrynosoma blainvillii. Next base: position 320,101,994 of record JANUYF010000002.1, on the reverse strand, counting down.
TGTAAATAATACAAGCCATGTTATAGCTTCAATTTAAACATGATATGGAAGGGGGGAAGAGAAAGAGAGGAGAGAGAGATAATGGGAAGGTTGCAGAACCGGACATTTTCTCCCCAAAGTGACATTATAACAACAGATTGCAATGGATTGTAACAAACCAACATAGGAGAAATGGCGTATGTAAAGCATTGGAGGTAATAAAAGGTGCTGAATCATGAAAGGCCATTTCATTAATATAACATTCCCAACTTGAATCTGATCATGAATTGCTCTCCTTTGGCAATGGAGTAGGGTTGAAATAGAGCTACATGTGAAATAGGAAAAATACCTGTAGTTTATGAAAAGGAACTGCCATTTCAGACCTGATTGAACAAATCTAGTAAGCACAGTTTCAACAACAGCCTTGTCTAGACAAAAGTACAAATGATATCCCAGCAATGAATCCAGTAAATAAATTATGTAGCATGCAAAGAAATTGCATCAATAAAAATAATCACTTCCTATGAAGCTTGAAAAGATACTTTGCTGTGTTTAATTTAGAGTTAATTATAAAATGAGTTAGTTTTGTACTGTCTGGCAAAGCCCAAAGGCTATTTAGGCTTTTACTGTTTGGTAAGCAGGGTGGGGCCATATTGCAATAATTAGTAGGCCCATTAATATGTCAGATGTAAATATGGTAGAATTAAACAAAATTAACAGCCCAAGGTATGTTTCTGGTTGTGTATGTTCCTTCTACCTGTTTTCCCACCCTATTGCATCTGGTGACAACACAGGAGAGAGACTTCTTGGTGGCTGGTCCCAGGCTCTGGGACTCCCTCCCTTAGGACCTTATCCCACGGGGCCAAAAGCAGCAAGAATCCACTAAGAATCAGGCGCTATAGCGCTATATCTTCCCGCGTGATTACACGACGTCACTCAGAATCAGCTAAGAATCAGACGCTATAGCGCTATATTTTTCCGTGTGATTACACGACGTCGCTCAGAATCAGCTAAGAATCAGGCGCTATAGCGCTATATTTTTCCGCGTGATTGCACGACGTCGCTCAGAATCCAGCAAGAAACCGCTCGGAATGCAGCATCATTCGCATTCTTTTGGATGTCGGTTTCAGCAGGCATTGCAATAGCGCGAGCTGGTCCATAGCGCTATTATAGCACTAGCGCCATATTTATAATAGCGCTATAGTACTGGAATGATGCTCATATCGCTTTCTTGCCACTTTTGAGAGCAGCGTGGGATAAGGTCCTTAGAGTGGTTAAACTGTCACCCTCCTTGCTGTCTTTCCATAGGCAAGTGAAGACCTTGTGTTTGTTTGAGGAGGCATTTAAAGGCTAACAACTCAGGGGAATAGACTTCACACAATGTACAGTTTTGGAAATTTGTTATTGTCTTTTCAGTTATTTATGTTTTAAATGGTTTTAATTTTATTGATAGTTTAATCATATTTGTAACTTTTGTAGTCGATAAGTCTTTAGCCGTGTTTAACTGTTGTCAGCTACCTTGAATCCTGAGCTGTGGAAAAAGTGAGATATAAACAACAACAATAACAACACTTCTGTCTAAAAAGAATCTTCATAAGATTGTACCAGACAAATGGATCCACTAATAACATCACCAGAACAAAGAGAACCAATAATATATGTTTTATTATGACTAGGTTGGAGTTACAAGTTTTTCCCCAGAGCACCATTCAAACTAACATTCCTTTACTCCCACAAAGGTGTCTTACTGAACTGCATCCTCAGAAAAGCAATAGCTTCCATGGATTTTGCTGTTTCTTGCATACTGATGATGTTTGCTTGTTCAAATGTAACCATGTCTAAAATGCAATATCCAATGGGGGCACTGTATCTGAAGGGATTTGAAATGGTAGCCAACAATGTTACATGTCTGAAATTCTGGAGAAAAGTAAGTACTCAGCTATATTAAAATGCTGCTGCTGTCACCATTGCCATTAGGAGCAGAAAAGCAATGCAAATCATACTCCAGTAGCCGGCATGTGTGACACCACAAGGGGGCAGTGTTCTGATCTGTGAGGGGTGTTCTTTATTTAGTTTGTTCAAGTAATAATTACTTGGAATAGACTTGCTTGTAACAGTTTTTATTTTCTGAGTCACTAATATATTAGCACAGGATTCTGACTTTACTTTCACTGATTCCAGAAGTAAGTACATCAGTGGCCATTATCACAAAACTTTACTATAAGAGTTGGTTACTACAGCACAATGGCCACAGGTACCCTTTCAACATTATATTAATATAAGAGAGACTATGAGCCATGCCCTCATCCAAGCAAGTGATGAACCCTTTCAAAACTAAACCATGCAATCTGGCTGGTACTTAGAAATGGAGTTAATAAAAATAATAATAACACACATATTTTTGTTTATATTCCCATTTAACACTTTATTCTGTGCTTAAGACTCAATCCAGCTCCTGAAGAAGGCGTAGTGTGGCTGAAACACATTGGGCTTTTAAAACACCTAATTACATTGAATAAACAGGTGACCATCTTAGAACACGTGGAGCTTGTCTCCTCTCTGTTTGCTGCTTGGCTACATGCTTTCAGTTTCTTACCTATAATAAGACTCAATCCAGAAAGAAGATTTGTTTCCAGATGTAAAATGTCTTTGGGGTGAAACACACAGGCCAAATAAAGTGGATCCAAACTGCTTTGAAGGTGGGCTGTTTAGATGATCATGCCTCCAAAGTGAGAGGAAACCGGATTGAAGTCATGCTCTGGGGCTAAAAATTGGAGCAAAAAGAACCCGGAATATTCTGATTTAGCCTGGAAAATGTGCACCTTTGCAGCTACATATAAATGCCTCAATGCCGGAGTGGTTCTAAAGGAGCGATCTATCCTAACTCTAACCCTAATCCAAAAGCTGTGTATAAATGCACCAGTGCAGGTGCACATTAAAAAAGGACAGAGCTGCCATACACAAGCATTTGGGGTGACAATGCAAAAAAGTGTGACAACTCCAATGGATGCAATGACAACATACACAAACCAGACAGTCCAAGATGGGGCATGAGGTGAAGGGGGAATGCGTGTGTGTGTGGGTCTCCTTCACTGTGGCATCTAGGCAGCATGCAGTCGCCGGTGGTGTGTTTGTGCAATGGTGCGCATGGATGGTAGGGAGGTGACCAAAAAATTACCCAGTTTTGTTTGATGCTGTGTTGTGTGGTCAGGCCATGCACATTCGAGCTGTCTTGGGAGTGGCTGGTGTGGGCAGCGGGGTTTCGAACTGCTTTTGGAAAAAGCATGTTCAAGCCGCTTTTTCCTGCCTGATTGTTCTGCCCCATAGTTGGAATTGGACAATTGTGATTTGGTTCACAAGAGCAGCTTTCAGACTTGCACATCCATATTCAAACACAATGAGAGACAGATGCGCCTGACAATAATTTTCTGATTAAAACTTCATTTTTCCTTGACCACAGCAATTGCTTCTACCAATCATAGAATCATAGAGTTGGAAGAGACCACAAGGGCCATCCAGTCCAACCCCCTGCCATGCAGGAACTCCCAATCAAAGCATCCCCGACAGGTGGCCATCCAGCCTCTGCTTAAAGACCTCCAAGGAAGGAGACACCACACTCCGAGGGAGTGTGTTCCACTGTCGAACAGCCCTTACTGTCAGGAAGTTCCTCCTAATGTTGAGGTGGAATCTCTTTTCCTGCAGCTTGCACCCATTATTGCGGGTCCTAGTTTCTGGAGCGGCAGAAAACAAGCTTGTTCCCTCCTCAATATGACATCCCTTTAAATATTTAAACAAGGCTATCATATCACCTCTTAACCTTCTCTTCTCCAGGCTAAACATCCCCAGCTCCCTATGTTGTTCCTCATAGGGATTGGTTTCCAGACCCTTCACCATTTTAGTTGCCCTCCTTTGGACATGCTCCAGTTTCTCCACATCCTTTTTGAATTGTGGCACCCAGAACTGGACACAGTATTCTAGATGAGGCCTGACCAAAGCAGAATAGAGTGGCACTATTCCTTCTCTTGATCTAGACACTATACTTCTATTGATGCAGCCTAAAACTGCATTGGCCTTTTTAGCTGCTGCATCACACTGCTGACTCATGTTCAACTTGTGGTCTACCTGGACTCCTAGATCCCTTTCACATGTAGTCTCATTCAGCCAGGTGTCCCCCATTGTATATCTGTGCTTTTTGTTTTTCCACCCTAAGTGCAGTACTTTACATTTCTCTGTGTTGAATTTCATTTTGTTAGCTTTGGCCCAGCTTTCTAGTCTGTTCAAGTCATTTTGAATTTTGATCCTGTCTTCTGGGGTATTAGCTACTCCTCCCAATTTGGTGTCATCTGCAAATTTGATAACTATGCCCCCAATACTGTCATCCAAGTCATTGATAAAGATGTTGAATAGCACTGGACCCAGGACAGAGCCCTGTGGCACCCCACTGGTCACTTCTTTCCAGGTTGAAAAGGAGCCATTGTTGAACACCCTTTGGGTTCGGGCAGTCAACTAATTACTAATCCATGTAACAGTTACTTTGTTTAGCCCACATTTTACCAGCTTGTTTGCAAGAATGTCATGGGGAACCTTGTCAAAGGCCTTACTGAAATCAAGATATATTATATCTACAGCATTCCCTTCATCTACCAAGCTGGTAATTTTATCAAAAAAAGAAATCAGATTTGTCTGGCATTACTTGTTCCTCTGAAACTCCTGTTGACTTTTTGTGATTATGGAATTACCTTCCAGGTGTTCACAGACTCTCTGTTTAATGATCTGCTCCAGAATCTTTCCCGGTATTGATGTCAGACTAACTGGATGATAATTGTTGGGATCCTCTTTTTTTCCCTTTTTGAAGATGGGGACAACGTTTGCCCTCCTCCAATCTGCTGGGACTTCTCCTGTTCTCCAGGAGTTCTCAAAGATTATTGCCAATGGTTCCGATATTACATTTGCCAGTTCTTTTAGTACCCTTGGATGTAATTCATCTGGTCCTGGAGACTTATATTCATTTAGATTAACCAGGTATCCCTGTACTATCTCTATGCTTGTGACTGATTGGTATATGTGTTACATTTGTTTGTGTGAATACAAGTGCATCTTCACTGTAGAAATAATGCAGTTTGCCACCACTTAAAGTGTTGTAGCTCGATCCTATGGAATCCTAGGATTTGTACTTTTATAAGGTCTTTAGCCTTCTCAGCAAAATAATATGGGTGCCACACAAAACTACAATTCCCAGGATTCTGTAGGATGGATTGCTAGATGGCAATTAAAGTGATGTCATTCTGCATTATTTCTATGGTGTAGCTGCATCCTACACATTAAGTGAAAAGAATTTCATGCACATACTAAAAACATGTTGTGTTAATGAATTGATCCTCATATGTCTACTGTATTTAAGTCACAGAATTACTCAAAGTGGTAAATAGCAAACTGGTATCCATTCATATGATTCCCCAGGAAACAAATATGATAGTAATGTGACATCAATCACTGACACACAGAAAAAAAATATGTCAGTTTTCCACATACCAGATAACTTGAGAGGCACTACTCTATCACATATCAAGAGTTTGGCTAGGGAAAATCAACAGACAGCACCTCTATCTTGGAAGTATGTTTATTATCTTGCGCAAATTATTCTGTTGTACCTGGATTTTTGAACAGGGTTATTCAGCCCATTGTAATTGTATATCCCTGATTAATATGGATCTGCCCTTTAAAAATCCTAGGTAAATTGTATCTATCTTCATTTTTTTTTTCCTTAAACAGTAAAAATTATACAGTTGGTGCTTGTTATCTACTGGGGTTTGGTTCCAGGATCCTCTATGGATATCAAATTCCATGGATGCTCAAATCTCATTAAATACAATAGTGTAATAAAATCCTGCATCATATATAAAATGGCAAAATCAAGATTTAGGAATTATATTGAAAGATTGATCGTCCATGATACTGATGTAGTTTGCCATTGTTTGTCCCATGATGCCGCATTTTAATAATGATTAATTTAGCTATTTTTATTTATTGAATGTATTTTACGATGCTGTGTTAACAGGATCAGGTTATTTTTATCATGTTGTTTTATAGCTGTATTGTTGTATTTCATGATTGTTACCTGCCTCAATCCTTCGGAGAGAGGCGAGTTATAAATAAATGTATTATTATTATTATTATTATTATTACTATTATATTTAAAACATATTTTCAAATTGTGGATGGTTGAATCCACGGATCTGTGTGGATATGGCAAGCTGACTGTACATCTACTGTTTTCTCTGTTTTCTAGTGAAATATTAGAGTGCCTGTAATCAAGTTCTAAAATACTCTCTTTTCTGCTAATACTTTTCAATGAAACGTGAAGGGTTTTGTGTCTTCTAAATTTTCAAGCCATAAACTAAAATCTTTTTGCAAATTCTAGCTTTGTCTCAGCCTTGTCCTTAGGCACTTAATCCTAGACCCAAAGAAGCAAGTCCCAGTAACCACTTAACAAAAGCAGAATGAAACAGTGCTTACCTAACCAGGTGGTGACCTCCTGTACCTTTATCATAAATAATAACAAATGATAATAAGAGAACCAGAATCAGTCATTCTGGAGCTGGCAGTTGGTACTCCATACCCTCAAGTGCTTGTCTTCACCATTTATTTATTTATTTTCATGCTTTTCTCCCATGTAGGACCAAAGTGTTTATTCTTATCACACACTGGGACAGACACGGGTTGTAACCATCTAGAATGGATCTTATCACACTGCCCAGTGCCTGGGCAAGTAGGCAGCCTGTATCCAACCCAGGATTCTCTGGCAAGTTTTTAAGAATGTAAAAATCCCGTTCGCTAAAAGCTGTGGGAGAAGCCCAGGTTGGGGAAGGGCTGCCTACTGCCAGGGAACTGGGCAGTGTGAGATCTGTTCCATATGGTTACAACCCACGTCTATCCCAACACGGATTTTGCGTGTGATAATCTCAAGAGTAATATCTTGAACACACTTCCATACATTAGAGGCCCAAGCTAAACATAACTGAAACAGCTTCCAAGCCTGACAGGTATTCTCTGCTAACCCAATGTGGATTTTTTATTCCTTTCATTTGGAAGGGCTGTTACCCTGAATTCAAAACATTCAGAGCTCTTCACATTCTTTAATATTGCCCTGTCCTAACCCTTTGCCTAATCTAGAGGGGAATAAGCATGCTGTCAACAGCTGTCTTAATATGGCTCCATAAATCGACCTCAGACAGATGGCCCAAAAGGGCTGCCATCGGACTGCGTTGGGGGCTTGGCGTTCAGATGCCACATACCCCGCACGTTGCCGGAAGCTGCCCCAGGTGCAGCTCTTTGCCAAAGAACTGGTCCAAAAAGGAGTGGTAAAATACTGCTCCTTTTTGATGTCCACTTCAGGACCATGGTGATGGCCTAAACTGAAGCTCAGCTATGTAAGAGAGTAATGCTGTTATTGTTATGAGGTACATGAGGGCTTGCTCCACTTGTACCGCAAAAGATAAAACTTGTGGAGTACTTGCACATTACAATGTAGCCTGTAAAATTACTGAGATCCAGAATCTGGGTGCCAGGTATCACTAAATCCACAATCTTGCTCTCCTTCTTTCTCTCTCACACACACACATGAGTTAAAGATATAGCAAGCCAAAGTTGTTGTATTTTTTTCAATTTCCATAACTGATGTAACTATCACTATCTACAATATAAGACTTTAACTGACTTTAGATCATCATAATTATTCCATGAGCAGCTTTTATGCAAACCATCTTAACTTCACATGTATTTGTCAGCAGTATTAAATAAGAAATAAATGTCAGTAATAAAACTGAACTCTATAAATTCTACCTTGGTTTTCAAATACATATTGTAATATTAATGGAACAGAGTAGTATCTGAGTTTAAAGCAGAAATCCTCAAGCTCACTGAGTCTACACTAAGATAACATAAAAATAAAAAAGACATCAAATAAATTATTAAAAATGAAATGTTCTCCTCTTTAATCAATATAACACAAATATAAAAGTGAAGAATGATGGCTGTGCAAGGGAAATAACTACAAAAGCGACAACAATAATAATTGATGTCATTTTTCAAGTGAAAGACAGTGAGCTACTTGAAGGCTTGAGCATTGGACTATGACTCTGGTAAATCCCCACTTATCCATGGAAACCCACTGGATGACCTTGGGAAAATCACACTCTCTCAGCCTTAGAGGACATCAAAGGCAATTCTCTTTGAACAAAGCTTGCCAAGAAAAAACTGTGATGGGATTGCTTTAGGGTCACCATAAGTCAGAAACAAGTAGTCATTTCAAATGAATATTTATCTTCAGGCTTGTCATGTTTGGATATTTCTCATTTTGGATATTTCACTATTTTGCAATCAGATTGCAGTGCAGACTTGCTAGTTTCACAGGAAGTGAATTAAAAGGAATCTAAAGTGATAGCTTGAAAGGATCATAAGCATCCTAGGTATTTTCAAAAAAGAATTGTTTATGGACTGAGGTATCCTAACATGTATGTAGAACAAAGAGATTAAGAGTTCATGGACTTGAATAACTGTGCAGCTCCTACAAACATTATATTGTTCCAACGTTAAATTTGGAATTTTAATCCCTAGAAAAAGTGGTGCCACAACTTGAACAACATCATCACTGTTCACTGAAATGGATGGTTTCTACTCATCCTTATCAGATTGTATCAAACATTTGCCTTTCCCAATGCCATAGATGACTCTTGCATCTTTTAATTCCACTTCTAGGTTGCAGGCATCACTTTATAATATCTAGTGCAGGGGTAGGCAACCTAAGGCCCGGGGCCGGATGCGTCCCCCCCCAAGGCCTTTGGACCGGCCCCAGCCTGGTCCTGCTGCCACCGCCACCGCTGCCCCCCCCGCCGCCGCCCGCCATGATTATATTGATTATTGTTGTTATTACTTGTTCTTGGGGTTTTCTTGGCAAAATCTCCACAGGGGTTTTGCTATGGCTTTTCTGGGGCTGAGAATGTGCATGCATATTATTTATTTATTTATTTATTTATTTATGGTGCTTCGGCCCCTCAATTGTCTGAGGGACAGCAACCCAGCCCCCGGCTCAAAAAAGTTGCCTACCCCTGATCTAGTGTGATATAGTGGTTTGAGCCAACAACTATGACACAGGAGACCTGGGTTCAAACTTCTACTCAGCCATGGAAACCCACTGGGTGACGTTGGACAGTCACACACTCAAACTCAAAGAAAGGTAAAGGCAAACCCCCTCTGAACAAATCTTGCTAAGAAAATCCTGTGATAGGTTTGCCCTAGGCTGACCATAGAATTACTTGAACATACACAACAACAATACCTAATAAAGCCAGTCTGGTGTAGCAGTTTGAGTGCTGGACTAAGATCCCAGGAGACAAGGATCTGAATTTCTACTCAGCTATGGAAATGGGTGAGCTTGGGCAAGTCACTCTCTCAGAGGAGCAAATGTTCCCAAGAAAGCCCTGTGATAGGGTCATCTTAGGGTAGTCAGAAATCAGAAATTACTTACAGGCACACAGCAACATACGTCTATATCTCTCACCTTGTTGTTGTGTATGTTCAATTAATCAGCCCTGGTGGCGCAGTGGTTAAATGCCTGTACTGCAGCCACTCACTCATAGACCACAAGGTTGCGAGTTCAATACCAGCCAGGGCTGAGGCTCGACTCAGGCCTGCATCCTTCCGAGGTCGCTAAAATGAGTACCCAACTGTTGGGGGGCAATCAACTCACAATTGTAAACCGCTTAGACATCCCATAGCGTGATATGAAGCGGTATATAAATAAGCTGCTTTACCTCATCTCAGAAACTTCTACATGGAAAGAATATAGCAGAACCAGACAGCAGTGGTGGCTAGTGGCTTGCACATCACAGAGAGATGAACAAAATCTGGAATTTAGTCTGAACTGGGGAAACAGACTGGGGTTGCAGACTGCTAGAAATAGTGCAAACGGAGTCCACTTTTAGGGTTAGGGTTAGGGAATCATAGGAACTGTATTTTATTGTGGCACCAGAGCTCTCTGACAGAGAAGGCTCAATGTCTCAGAAAAAAACCAATTCCCATGATTCCCTAGCACTAACCCTAACCCTAAAAGTGGACTCAATTTGCACTATTTCTGACAGTCTGCAACCCCCCCGAGTTAAGTGTCGATAAAGTCTAGAGCTCTTTAAAGTTCAGAGCAAAACCAGTCCATAGAGATGGAAACCACTACTGCCACTATGGAACAGTCAGTTAAACAGTGATGGTGGTGGTGGTGCTGATGGCAGTTGTGTTCCTTCAAGTCATTTCTGACTTATGGCAACCCTAAGGCAAACCTGTCACAGGGTTTTCATGTCAAGATTGGTTCAGAGGAGGTTTGCCATTGCCATTCCCTGAGGGTGAGAGCATGTGACTTGTCCAAAGTCACCCAGTGGGTTTCCATGACCAAGTGGGGATTTGAACTCTAGCCTCCACGCTTGTTTCTTGTGCTGTTTTTCTTGAAGGAGGTCCCAGCATCTTCAGTAGAATTTATTCTTAGGTGATTGATGATAGCATTGCAGCCATGCACTGATATTTTCAAATGCAACAGTTTCAACAAAAACCTTCTCAGTGAGATACCTGGTATTCATATTGATCCTAATTGGAACCAATTTACACAAGGAACTTTTGGTAATGGAAATTAATATTTTACTCAACCCACAGCTTAGAGCACCTACGTATCATTCTATTAAGCTTGAGGCTCTGAACCCATGAACCTGGAAACTTAATTGAACTCAGCAAGATTTACCCCCAGCTAAATAACCTCAGGGTCAGACTTTATAAGGTATTTGTCATTATAAGAAAACTTGAATTTAAAGATGTACTTAGTACTGAATATCTAAAACAATCTTCTAATGGAGACTGCTGATTTGTTTAATTACAACTGAATAATGGAACACAGATCTCTGTGTTTTATTCCTTTGATCCAAATTTTGGCAGTTCAGAGTAACTCTGTGTGATGTACATGGATCAGCAAAACCTCTAAATTTCACTAGCCAGAAGGGGCACAGAACAGATTTGCCAAACCTTACGATGTTCATTTATGTATCTAGTATATTATCAGAGATTGCACAATAGAAGTTACAGTCTTTGTTACTTTCTAAATTTGTATTGGCACTTATTGCTGATCACTCAGACCAGGTAATAACACTTCATATAAAACTTAAAAAGCCTTATGGGAGCATGTAGCATGTCCAGCATATTATCCTTGTCATCTTGTACATCTCATTCATATGCAATATAGGAAATGAATAGTGATAAAGGTCCTTTTCAAACTTCAGATCCACATAGTAAATCTTGCCTCTAGTGGGACTACTATGATTCTTTGTTGTTGGTGTTGTTAACTGCCTTCAAGTTAATTTTGAGTCACGACAACCCTATGAATGAGAGACCTCCAAGCACCCTATCCTCAAGTGCCCTGCTCAACTCCTGTATATTCATGGCGTGGTTTCTTTGACTGAGACTTTCCATCTGGAATGCAGTCTTCCTCTTTTTCTATTGTCCTCAACTTTACCAAGTGTTAGTTTTTTCTAGTGAGTCCTTTCTTCTCATGATATGCCCAAAATACAACCTCAGTTTAATAATCTTTGTTTCCAGTCCTAGTCTTCTTCTAATTTCTTGACTGCGGTTTTCACTCTGATTGATAACAGAGTCCAAGTATGGAAAATCTTGAACTATTTCAATCTCTTCATCATCTACTTTTAGATTTGACTGTGGTTATAATTTTTTTTATGTTCAGCTGTAAACCTGCCTTTGCACTTTCTGCCTTGACCCTCTTCAATAATCTTTCCATATTTCCATATGCATATCTGAAATTGTTGAGGTTCCTTCCTCCAATTTCCATGCCTCCCTCCTCTGAGTCCAATCCTGCTTTTCATATGATGTTTTGCTGAGATCTGAAAAGATTTCTGCCCCTTTTTGCTCCTATAGCAAGTTTTGTGGGTTTTATGCACACATTAACTGCAGTCATAAAATGAATAGTGACACAAAATGGACAGTATACTCCTATGCTTCAGTTGTTGTGTTCCAACATATTCACAGTGCTGATAGATCCAACATGGTGGCAACATGAGAGGAACCATATTCACTTCTCCTGAATAATAAAAAAAAAAGCAGCAACAAAATGGTCTAATGTGTTAGTCATAATAGCCATATGAGAGCCAGTGTGAAGTAGTGCTTTGAGTATTGGACTATAATGCTCGAGACTAGGGCCCAAAACGCACTGCAGAAATAATCCAGTTTGAGACTGCTTTAACTGTCATGGCTCAGTACTGCAGACATAATCTAGTTTGAGACTGCCTTAAGGGCCATGGTTCAGTGCTAGGGAATCCTGGGAACTGTAGTTTATTGTGACACCAGAGCTCTCTGACAGAAAAGACTAAATGTCTCACAAAACTACAGTTCCCAGGATTCCCTAGCACTGAACCATGGCCCTTAAGGCAGTCTCAAACTAGATTATGTTTGCAGTGTGTTTTGGACCTTGGGTTCAATTCAGCCATGAAAGCCACTGTGTAACCTTATTTATTATTTATTTAGTTTTTATTCCACCTTTCTGTCAGAAAGGGGCCCAAGGCAACTCACAAATAAAAACATTTTATAAAACTTTACAGTAACAGTTTTAAAACAATTAAAAACAGCAAAATAAAAACAGTATAAAATTACATACGTTAAAAAACAAAAACAAACCATAATTGCAACACACACACCATATAAAAGCCACCCCATGATTATGTATTATTAGAAGCCAGCCTGAATAAAAACGTTTTTGCTTGCTGGGCAAAAGGGAAGCAGGGAGGGGGCCACCCTGGCCTCTTGTGGAAAGGAGTTCCCAGAGGTAGAAGGCTCTTGGCTAAGTCACACACTCTCAGCTTCAGAGGAGAGCAATGGCAAACCCCCTCTGAAGAAACTTGCCAAGAAACCTTCATGGTAGGATGGCCATAAATCCGAGAGGCCTTGCAGGCACAGAACAACAATAACAACAACATGACCAACTCCAGGAAAAGTTTTAAGAAAAGTTACTGCGGGCTCCGGAGTCCTTCTTTACAAACCTTTATTACACCAAACACCAAAGCTTTCAGCTACTGAAAGCAGAGGATAGAGAAGGAGAAAGAAAAAGGAAAAACACAACCTCTTCCCTCACGGCGCCTCTGCCCCAGGCTGACCCGAGGTCTTCCTCCGTTTCCAGGACACGTCCTACCTTTGAACCTTCGGCTGAGGAGGAATTCCAAAAGGTCCTCCATTTTGAGCATGACTGAATTGCTCCTCATAGGAGTGTTTTGAGCTTTTCTTTGGCCAGGCCCTCCATCTTTCCTGCATGTCCTCCATTTGTGCGGTGAGGAGGACCTCTGGTCACTATATGAGTGTTGTGAGCTTTTTAATTTGGTCATGCCCTCCACCTTTCCTGCGTGTCCTCCATTTGTGCGGTGTGCCTGGTCCTCCTTGGGGATGAGGATAGCCTCTGGTCAGTCACTCCATGAGTGTCGTGAGTTTTTTAATTTGGTCAGGTCCCCCTCCCCCCTCCCCCTGCGGTGTGCCTGTCCTCCTTTGCAGTTGTAGGACCTCTGCTGTGCCCTTTCTCCCCCCTCAGGGACCTTGGCCTCTGAAGCTCAAAGCACCCTCCAGGGCAGGGGTAGGCAATCTTTCCCCTTTAAAGGCCGAGGGACTTCAGCTCCCAGAATCCCAGGAGCTATTGACCAACATGGGACTACTGGCCAACATGGCTGAGGCTTCTGGGAGCTGAAGTCCCTCAGCCCTTAAAGGGGAAAGGTTGCCTACCCCTGCTCCAGGGCTTGAGAAGCGTTTCCAAATAAATGGTGGAGGCTGAAAACCAAGCCACCCAAACATTGCCTCCCCCGAGAGGTGAAGGAAGAGGAGGAGGAGGAGAAGGAAGAGGAGGAGGCGGAAAGGTTGCAAATTTAAGTCTAGTCCCCAGAGGCCGCCTGGTGACGCGGGGCTCTGCACCTGCTCCGGTTCCTGCCTCGTCTCGCTCTTTTGCGCGCGCCCTTGGGACCCTGCGCTTCTTCTGCGCCTCCAAAGCCTTCTCTACCTTTGCTTTGCTTTGCCCGCGCTGTGACCAATGGCAGCTAGAGGCGGGCAGCTCCTGGGAGGAAGGCTGGTGGTATAACACTAGTAGTGGTGGTAGCAGTAACAGTAGTAGTAGTAACAGTAGTAGTAGTAACAGTAGTAGTAGTAGGCGCTGCTGAAGCCGCTTCCCCTTTTCCTTTGGCTCGAGCGGGTCAGCGGCAGGGCGCGCAAAACCCAGGAGAAACCTTTCCTTTCCTTTCCTTTCCTTTCCTTTCCTTTCCTTTCCTTTCCTTTCCTTTCCTTTCCTTTCCTTGGGTGCCTTCCTCCTCCTGCTCCTGTGGGGCTTCCCAAGCAGCATGGCACCCTCTGCCCCTGGGCCTCCGCTTTGCCTCCTCCTCCTTCTCCTTTGGCCTTTTGCCGCCCTGCCTTCCAAGCTGAACATCCCCAAAGTCTTGCTGCCCTTGGCGCGGAGCACCAAGATCCACTTCACGCTGGAGGCGAGCGAAGGCTGCTACCGCTGGTGAGTGGACGAGGAGGAGGAGGGCGGCTTGCACCCTGGAGGGCCGGAGGAGAAATAATCCACTTTGAGACCGCTTTAACTGCCATGGCCCTGGAGGAGAGGAGGCGCAGGGGCAGCCAGGGGCACGTGGGGAAAAACCTAAACAAAACCAGCCTCCTGTAAGGGGCACTTCTAGCTGGTAAAATATTACCTGGGCTGCAGCCACACTGCAGAAGGAATCTAGTTTGGTACCACTTTAACTGCCCAGGCTCAACGGGATGGCATCCTAGGATTTGTAGTTTTGCGATCTACTTAGCCTTCTCTCGTGTAATGCTAGCTGCTGCTGCTGCTGCAAAACTTGTGGCTGTTTACCTACGTTCAGAAGAGCAGTTGTTACCAAATGTTTTAACGCGCACGTTCTCCTCAGTATGAAGACAGATAAGCCTCAGGGTTGAGTAAGGGCCTAAGCAGACTGTCAGAAATAGTGCACATTAAATTGAGGCACTGCCCTGGCTCAGTGCTAGGAAATCATGGGAACTGTAATTTATTGTGGCAACAGAGCTCTCTGACAGAGAAGGCTCAATGTCCCAGAAAAAAATACAGTTCCCATGATTCCCTAGTACTGAGCCAGGGCAGTGCCTCAATTTAATGTGCACTATTTCTGGCAGTCTGCAAAGGCCCTGAGTGTCTCAGAAAAAACTACAGTTCCCATGGTTCCCTAGCACTGAGCCAGGGCAGTTATAATGGACTCAAGCTGCATTATTTCTGGCAGTCTGTAAAGGTCCTAAGTTGCGTCGGAAGGTCTGCTCTGGTGCCCCAACACATTACAATTCCCAGAATTCCATAGCATTGAGCCATGGCAGTGCAAGTGGTGTCAAGCTGGATTATTTATGCGGTGTGGATGCCTCCGAAGTTGGCCTTGCGGGTCGCCAACAAACTCTTTTTATAAGTTTCTAGGGTGGCTGTGTCACTGTGCAAGGCCTTAGCTGTGGTCCCTAAATGAAGGCAGGAAACATGCACCTCACAGCCCCCTGTCATGTAGAGTTAGCTGCATCCCCTCACACCAAGCAGGATCTGTGGTTCAAGTGTGGGCCGTTATAAGTGTACGTGTGTGTATGCACTTTGTTTCTCACCACAAGTGGCAGTGTGCTAAAGTAAGCATGCTGGTGTGCTGTCTTAACAACAGGGAGAAGTTCGGCCCACACCAGAAAGACATAATATCTTCGACAACAGCAAAAGCATACTGTGAGCATAGCCATCCCATCAGTTTTTGAAGCACAGAACGAACAAATTGTGTCTCTCAAAACATGGAATGACGAAGTTCTGTGAGGAAAAGGAGAGGGCTTGGCTGCTTCCAAATTTCTAGGATTGAGAGTTTCCCTTGAACCTAAGACATTTCCTTTCTTCTTTGCCTGGACAGGCAAGCAGTCAATAAGCAAGGTTTTACCCACCATAAAGAAACTGTGGCTCTATCTGCACTGCAGAAATAATGCAATTTGACCGCACTTTAACTGCCTCAATACTATGGAATTCTGGGGATTTGTTGTTTAGTGAGATATTTAGCCTTTCCAATCAAAGAGCTTTGGTGCCACTGCAAAGTACAAATTCCAGGAGTCCATGGCGTACAGTGGTGTCAAACTGTATTATTTCTGCAGTGCAGATACAGCTATTGATGAAGGAAAATCCTTTTTATCCAATTCCCTTACAAACTGACAGTCAGTGAAGTGATACTTTGTTAGTTTTTATCAGAAAAAAATAAAAGACAGCAAGACAGATGTTTCAGTGGTACTATGATATACAACTGAAACATAAGAATGGCTGATTCCATCCAACACACTACTGCAATACTTTTTATGAGGCTTTTCAGTAGAGGATGAGGGAATACAGTTCTTTCAGACTTTGAATTTAAAATCAAAGTTATACAGAAGGTAGCAATGTGCTAATCAACCATTATTGTAAATACCTTTGAATATTAGTGTCATTCTTGCTTTTGCAAGCAATCTTCTTACTTGTGCAAGATTTAGAAAAGAATCTGTGGCACCTTAAAGACTAACCATTTTATTTTGGCATAAATGCTTGTGGACACCAGTTACTACAGTCGTCCCTTCCAATTTACAGGGGATCCATTCCGGACCCCTCTTCACGTAAATCAGAAATATCGCAAATACTAGAGGCCCATTGGTTAGAATGGCTGTGCGCTGCTGCGTGTGGCACTGTGCGTACATCTTGGGCACACATGCCATTTTGTCCCTTGCCGCTTGCCGTGAATGGCAAGGGATGAGTGTATATGTAGATTGTAGACCATGAAAGTTTATGCTGAAATGTCTAGATAATCTTTAAACTGCCACAAGATTACTTTTTATAGTGAAACATTAACATAGGGCCTTACAGACTGCCAGAAAAATGCAGTTTGAGGCCACTTTAATTGTCCTGGTTCAGTGCTAAGGAATCATGGGAACTGTAGTTTATTGTGGCACCAGAGCTCTCTGACAGAGAAGGCTCAATGTCCCCCCCAAAAATGCAATTCCCATTATTCTCTAGCACTGAGCCAGGACAGTTAAAGTGGCCTCAAGCTGCATTATTTCTGGCAGTCTGTAAAGGCCCATGCGCAAGATTCAAGACTGTGGCATTTCCAAATTTATAACCAAATATGAGAAAACAATTGTAACTCTTAATAGTCCCTGGAAGCATAGGGTCAGAGTACTTATTTTTGCCATTTTCATAATCACAAAATGCATGCATTTGTTCCTAAACATTTGAGGGGTAAAGTGTGTTGACTGTACAAATCTGAAAGATATATCTTTTCAATCTTTTTTTTCCTATGTGAATATCATCCTGATTCTAAATCAATGTGTATGAGATTTACATGGATCTCTGTGGGGATTCCCAGGGATCATGGTGGAAACGTTCTCATTATTGACTCCCAGTGTATTCAGCTTGGTTTACTTCTAGATTAGCATCATAGGACTGCAACCTTAGTGATGTGACCACAGCAGTCTCATAGTAAAACATGGGAGGCCGCTTCCTCTGGGTTCAGTAGACATTATTATGTTGATGATGATGTTGAGGATTTAGCATATGTAACTTAGTTACTTTGTTTCAATATCTGTGTATCATATTAATTCTACTTCAGAAATATGAACTTGTGAAATATAAAATTCATTTTATGTTATTGGCATACACTAGATATTTGTAAAATCTGAGGGAATTATAATAGTCAAAGAACAAGAGGTGTGTATATAAATAAATGTACGTCTTGCTATAATTCACACTGGGAAAACAGTTATATTTCCAAGCAGAGAAGTTAACTTTCCCGCGTTGAGTTTCCTTCTGTCTCAGGAGCCATGCTAGACATGGATTTAAAACCAATATATTAATCTGAAAAACCAGATTTCATTAACAAGTAATTCACCTAGCAAGACCATTTTGGAATAATTATTTGAGTTGTTCTTTCAAGGGAGCATGACTTGTAAAAGTAAAACTGCTTTACATAAAAGTTCTGTAAGTATCTAATTCTACTTCATTGTCACAGAAGAATTATCAGATTAGTCTTTGCAGCCTGACCCTAAGCAAGTTTACTTGGAATAGACTGAGAATGTAGTTTAGAGATACATATAAATACAATGTAATTCAGGTTGAACATAGTTGATTTTCTGGTCACCTGTTTCTTGTTGTTAACTGCCCTTGAGTTGACCTGGATTCATAGGACCCTGTGGATGAGACATCTCCAAGAACCTCAACTGCTGTGCTCATATTGTGGAGGCTCAGGCCTGTGGCCTCCCGTATTGAGTCTGACCATCTGGCATGTGGCCTTCCTTTCTTTTTATTGCCTCCTACCTTTCCTAGCATCACTGTATTTTCTAATGATCCATGCCTTCTCATGATGTGGCCAGTATGACACTCTTAATTTAGTCATCCTGGCTTCCAGGGAGAGTTCTGGCTTGATCTGTTCTAGAACCCATTTGGTTGTCTTCTTGGCTGTCCACAGTTATCCTCAGCATTCTCTTCCAACACGACATCTCAAATGAGTTGATTTTCCTTCTATCAGTTTTCTTCACTGTCCAGCTCTTACATCCATACATGGTAATGCGGAATACAATGGCTTGGACAATCCTCACTTTAGTGTTCAATGTTACATCTTTACACTTTAGGCTCTTGTCTAGTTCTTTCATATCCTTCTCCATCCTAGTTTTCTTATGATTTTTTGACTGCAGCCACCATTCTGATATTTGATCCAAGCTGTTAACTATTTCAATTTCATCATCTAGGATGGATTCTTGTAAATCTTTTGTTTTCTTAATGTGCAGCATTAAGCCTGCCTTCACACTTTCCTCCTTGACCTTCTTCAGTAATTGCTCAAGGTCTTTGTTGGATTCTGTTCTGGTATTGTGTCATCTGCATATCTGAAGTTGTTAATACTCCTTCCTCCAATCTTCACTCCTACATATGATCTAAGCCTGCTCTCTGTAGGATATTTTCTGCATACGTTGAATAAATAGGGTGATAGTTTGCAACCTTGCCTGACCCTTTTGCCTTGTCACCTGTGCCAAGTAACAATTTCTGCTCACAATCAGGCAGGCGAATTCTTGAAAATGAGGAGAGAGTAATGCATGGAGCTCCATAAGCTGTCGGACTGAAACTCCTGTGATCCTTTACTATGGGCCTTTGCAGACTGCCAGAAATAGTGCAAATTGAGTCCACTTTAACTGCCATGGCTCAGTGCTAGGGAATCATGGGAATTGTATTTTTTTCTGAGACATTGAGCCTTCTCTGTCAGAGAGCTCTGGCGCCACAATAAACTGAAGTTCCCATGATTCTCTAGCACTGTCAGGGCAGTTAAAGTGGACTCAATTTGCACTATTTCTGGCAGTCTCCAAAGGCCCTATGTGATCTAGAGTTAATCAGAGTTGCCATTGAGGGTACCTGGAGGGTCACTATTTTATTTTATTTTATTTTATTTATATTCTGCCATTCTTCCAAAACTGGGATTTAAGGCACCTCACAACAAGATGAAAGTAGCTACAAATAAAAACACTTAAATTAGCTTTCAATTATAATTAAATAGGTCATTTTAAAATCCAGCCAAATAAAAGTTTTAAAAGTACACCAGTAAAAGCTTTAGAATGCATACATAGGTTAAAAGCCCCTTCCTTCCTCAGCACCAACCTTATATTCTCAGCTATAAGTCAAAAAATTTATACTACAAATTTGACCCAAAAAACTGGGTTGGCTTTTAGATGAGTCAGTATGGTAAGGAGGAGAGAGCATTCACTCTCCAAGTCTCTTCTCAGTCCCGTTGCCTCTGGAGGGGGCAGTCAGGCTGGTAAGACACAGGAGGAGCAAACACTCCATCTCCAAGCCTCTTCCCAGCCCAACTCTCCGGAGGGGGCAGCTGGGCTCTGAGGATGCAGCTTTCACTCCCCAAGTCTCTTCCCAACCCAGTTACATGCCTTCAGTGTTACCCTCGATTTATACACAGGTCATAGTGAAATCCAGTTTTTGTCCCCAAAACCTACCCTCGACTTACGCACAAGGTTGACCTATACATGAGTATATACGGTAATCACTTGCCTAAACCTGTCTGAATAAGAAGTTGCTTTCCTGTCTTTGGAAGGACAACAGGTTAAGAATAGCCTAGTTTCCCCTGGAATGAAGTTCCACAACCTAAGAGTTGCATACCCTTGTCAAGCCAAAAGAGCTGGTTCTTTTTTCCTCTCCCTTTTTTCCAAACTGCCTATGTGCTACAGACAAAACAAAACAAAACAAACCTTTAGCAGAAGACTGACTAGCAAAAAGAATTGTGAAATAAATTAAATATAAATAAATAATTAAGTTACAAAGGGCCAAAGTGTTTCTTCAGGTTTAACATGCATATTTTAAAAAATGTAAATGGCAGCTCCTGGAGGCTTTGATGATTATCAGGGTAGCAGGCAGGAAGGTGGAGTTTTACCACTTCCTTCTCTGTTTCAGTTCTGCCAGCAATAATTCTTTCAAAGCTGCAGGAAGAGAGATTTAACATGTACCCTGATGCACATTGCCTAATAGTAACAGTGGGACTTAGTTTACTAACATCTTTCACACTAAACAATTATAGCATTTTGATACCACTTTAAAAATGCTCTAACAGTCCCAGCCTCACAGGAACATTCCTGATTGTCCCACTTTTTCAGCTGCTTTAAAAATGTCCCTGGTCTCTCTACTCCTTCCACTTTCTCCTTTTGCCCTCAATTTATTTCAGGTGCTGCAAACTAATTTCAAAGTGCAAAAGTAGTTTTCACTCAGTTAATTCAGCAGAGAGGAGGGGCATATATAATTTTCAGACAGAGAGCGCCAATGCCTCACTGAATTACAAATCCCAGAATTCCATACGATGCAGCCTTGGCAGTTACAGTGGAATTACAGGGCAACATTTGAATAACAGTTGTATCTAATACTTGGTTCTGCCTAAACATTGTAAACCTTGCATGTAACTGGGACTTCAATGTCACTTATTTTGTGTGGTTTGTTATTAGAATTTTTTTACTATCTCTCTCTCTCTCCCCCCCCCCCCCCCCCCGGCCATATTGGTGTACAGGTTAAGTAATCCCTTGTCCAGAATTCTGACAAACATCAAAATCCAAAATAGTCCATGTGGGTGGCTGAGATAATCACACCTGTAATTACTGATGATTCAGTGTACACAAATTTTGATTCATGCACAACATTTTTAAAAATATTATGTATAAAACTCCCTTATGTATACGAAACATAAATGAATTTCATGCCTAGACTTGAGTTCCATCTCCAAGATACCTTGTTATGCATATGCAAATATTTCAAAATACAAAAAATTCTAAAATCAAAACACTTCTGGTCACAAGCATTTCAGATAAGGAAGACTCAACCTGTATTTTGGTATATCCTCTCCTCGCTCTATAGCAAGGCTTAGTAGAGTATTTTGGTAGAGTAGCTTTTGATTAGATAATTTCTTGAAACAGCTTGAATCTAAGCTTTGGGACATTAAGTGAAATTGGGAAGATATCCAGATAAATAAACTAATTTCATCTGGCCATTCTAATGCCATTTTCATGTTTAAGCCTTTATACACGATTGACTGGCATAATTAGATTTATTCTGCACAGACATGCTCCATACAGAATAACAGAAATGTTAACCATAATGACTATGTTCAGATTATCACACTATAAAACCTGCTACACAGTTGGCCTTTTGGCATGTGTGTGGGAGTAATTGTATGCAGCATTGGTCTCAGTCTTTGCCCAAGTAGCATTGGCGGGTCAGTTGTTGCAGGCCTTACAATGTACATAATCAACATAACTGAGTGAATGGGCTAATTCTTTGTGAAAGATAATTGACACAATAGTATTAGTAACAAACTATCCTTCAGAGAAACATGTATACACTGGCGAAGGTACACATTTGTAAATCTAGAACAGTGAGAGCAGATGTTTGATCCATTAGTGAAACTGAATCTCAAACCCTAGATATTACTAACAATCATGATTGCATGTGAACCTTGATCCAGTCACACCTAAGCAACTGAAGTGCCATTCATTCAATGGGAGAGGGCTGAACATGTGCTCAACTCATAGCATTCACCACTTGACAATCTTGTATTTAGTGAATACAAGAAGCATAATTAGCCCCTGTGAATTTAGCAAGCTTCAGAAATGTGAACAGATGTTAGTATTATTTCAGTCTGTCAGGATTTTCATAGCACATGAATATTCCCAATGTACTATGTGTAGGATTAAAAGAAAAAGTTCTGTTTTGGTACAACCGTACATATGAACAATAGACTTAAAGAGATGTGAAATTCTGTTCAGAACATCTAGATCTATAAGGATTGAAATAAATTGTGGAAATCATATGTGATTATGTGAATCTACTTAATATTCAGGCTGCATTCATCTTAGAATTTTGAGTGCTGGTTTTTTGTTTTTGTGTTTAAATAGATCTAAGGAAGAGGACAGAGATTAACTAATGGTTAAAAGTGTGTGGAAACAGAGATATTGGTGAGACTGGCATTGAGACTGGCTTATATGTGTGTGCCTTCAAGTTGCCTGTTAAGATACAGTGACCCCATGAATATCAGAGTTTTCCTAGGATATTCAGAAGTGGTTTTGCCAGTTCCTTCCTCTGAAATATAGTCTGCAGCACCTGGTATGGATTGGCAGTCTCTCATCCAAGGGGCTGGGCACACAGGGCAAAAGGCCCATCCTGTTTCGGCAATGCAGACCATTAGCCCCAGGCTGGGATTGGGCCAAGATCCAGCAGACTACATGGTTCTGGGGGATCTGGCCTGATTCAGGGTCAAAGGGACTTAACACAGGTCAAAATGATGTGCTGTTTGCCGTGGAGCTTCTCTAAAACTCGCTAACAAATCCAATGCAGCCCTTACCTCCCTCTGCCATTACCACTAATGAGAAGATCCCCATTGCCACTCCTGATGTGGAAACAAGGTGCCTGATGATGTGGGTGCAGGCAGGTGCCTCGTTTCCATGTGAGACAGGAGACAGAGGTCTTCTCACTAGCAGCAGCAGAGGAAGTTAAGGACCATGCAGCAGTAGCAGGTCTGTGGTGAATAAACGTGGATGTGTAAACTCCAGCCTGACCCCACACCATCCCAGAGAATGATCTGGGTTGGAACCTAGGCCAGGGTAGCACTGGCTTATCTTGTCTGCTCAGAGCCTTTATACTAACCTAATATTGAATATATATAACCTAACCTAACCTAATATTGAAACCTAATATCTTTCATGTGTATTAGTCCCCTTGGATATGTAAGTTTGTTTGGCAGAGCCTCAGACAGAAAATTGTTTATTATATTGTTGGCATTTATACCAGTTTCATTTTGCAAACAGTTCTAATTATGTTATATGTTATGTCATGTTATATGTAATGTCACAGACAAATGCATGGTTTTTTTGTACTCTGCTCAATAAACTCAAGCCACTAACAAAAATTTCTTTGCATTAGTCTTATTCTGATGTTCCTTGCTTCAGACTTCCCGAAATAATCCAGTTTGAGACCACTTTAACTGCCCTGGCTCAATGCTAGGAAATCTGGGAATTGTAGTTTTTTCTGAGGCATTGAGCCTTTTCTGTCAGAGAGCTCTGGTGCCACAATAAACTACAGTTCCCATGATTCCCTAGCACTGAGCCAGGGCAGTTAAAGTGGTCTCAAAATGGATTATTTCTGGTAGTCTGTTCAGGCCCTTTAGTCTGGTATTTTGTTTATTAGTGTTTTATAAGCCTGCTTAAAAGATCTTGCTGCACAGAGAAACAACAGGAAGCAGAGTTGTTTCACAAGTGTGTTTAATCTTATATTCTCTGTGTAAAAATGAAAACAGAAGTAAAAGTATGACTGTGGCTTCACACAGAGACACAATTTAGAACAGTGATATATGTTATCTTACTTTTGCATTGTGCTCTTTATTGTGTAATTCTATACAGTTCTACTCAGAAGTAATCCATTACTCCCATCTAAGCTATTTAAAATATACTGCATGAATGTTTTTTCTTATTATTAGATTGACATTGACATTTGGCTTTTCTGTCTTCAAAATGAGAAGCATGCAAAGTAGGCCTAGATTGGACCACACTCATATTCACTGAACTTAGCATTATTGTTAATATGTGGATGCAAGGCAGACCTTAGAGCAGGGGTAGGCAACCTTTCCCCTTTAAGGGCTGAGAGACTTCAGCTCCCAGAATCCCAGGAGCTATTGGCCAACATGGGACTATTGGTCAACATGGCTGAGGCTTCTGGGAGCTGAAGTCCCTCGGCCCTTAAAGGGGAAAGGTTGCCTACCCCGCCTTAGATTGACTCAACTGGGAGATGAGTAAAGGTTTGGTATTTCTCACTGTGTTTGTGATCTACCCGTATTAAGGATTCAAAGCTTCTATGACCTCGTTCCCACTAGGATTTAACCCGAATTGCTGATCAGGTTATATGACCATCGTTCCCACTCGAAATTGGTTCCAGTGCTACTGTGCTCAGTTTCAATTGCGATGAAGTGAGGCAAATGCAAAAGAACTGCTCTTTCCTGACACTAGTTATTGGGTGGTTCTTTTGAAAAGACTGGAATTCGAACTGTGTTCAACAAGGGGGAACAATGGGTCAGACTCACACGGGGGGCTGTGCCGGCTCTTGCTGACTTCTCTCAGCTAGCCCCAGTGCTCTCGTGCCATTTTGGGCTCAGCCAAGGCTGGCAGGCGGGGCAGTCTGTCTTCCCTTCCTCCCCTTGGCAAGGAGGGAGTTGAGAGGCTTTTTTAGAGTCAAGGCAAGCCAGGAACCTCAACAGAGTCCTTGGAACACGGCTTTGCCTTCTCTTCCTTCCTTTGCCTTTCCCAGCTCGGCCTGGAAACTCACTGAATGACCCTGAGTGAGACCCGAAGGAGGAAGAGGAGGAGGCCGCCACTGCCACTGTTGCTCCTTCTTTGCCTTTGCTGAGGGCTGCCGAGGGCCCCATGAGGGGAGGAGGAGGAAAGGAAAGGACTCCTCCATAAGCCTGCACTCTCCCTCATACAAGCCTTCCTGCCATGCCACCATCCCTCCTCTGTTGTTGTTGTTGTTGTTGTTGTTGTTGTTATTATTATTGTTTATTTCTAAAGCACTGTCAATGTACACAGTGCTGTACAAAGATATAATCAACACATAAAATAGAATAAAAACCTGCTAAAGGCATACAATCTAAAAATACAAAACAATAGGTAAAAAGAATAAAAGTTAATTAAAAGCAGGGAATAATTAAAACAATTAAACAACAACATCCACTGTTGTTGTTGTTGTTGTGTGTCTTAAAGTCTGTTGTGGGGTTTTCTTGGCAAGGTTTGTCCAGAAGGAGTTTGCGTTTTCTTTCCTCCTCCTCCTCCTCCATGGCAGCCGTTCTTCCCCAAGTGTGAACGACAAAGGGGAGTATGGTCCTGGAAAGATTCAATCACAAAATAACCTGGTTTCCACACTGGGTTATTTTGTAGTGGGAATGAGCCCTATAAGTACTATTCTGTTGGGTTGTTTTTTTTTAATTAAAAAGGAGGGAAATGGTTGAACCAATCATGCATCACAATTAAGAGAAACTATTAACCTGAATCATTTGCTGCCAGTAAATGTTATCATTAGGTTATTAGCAAAATTTAGTGGTGTATTTGAACTGGATCACTCTGTACCTATTTAATATTTAATACCTATTTTATTTTATTTTATTTTTATTTTTACTTTTATTTTTATTTATTTTATTATATTCTGTTCTACTTTTATATAATTTATTATTGATGTTCTGATTTTATTATTTTATTGTTTATATTTTGTACTCTGTGTACATTCTATTGTGTAATCCCGCCTCAATCCATAGGGAGAGGCAGGAAATATAAATAAAAGTTGTTGTTGTTGTTGTTGTTGTTGTAGCTTGCTTCTGCTTTACAATAAGTAATGTCTTTTTTTTAGCAATCAAGAAATGTCACCACCTAAAAGAATAAAATAGAGGCAGTTTGCAGTTGTGTGTTTGTGTTTATCAGCCATTCAGTCTCTCAGAAGAGTCTAACAGCCTTTGCAGATTGCCAGAAATAGTGCAAATTGAGTCCACTTTTAGGGTTAGGGTTAGGGAATCATGGGAACTGTAGTTTATTGTGGCACCAGAGCTCTTTGACAGAGAAGGCTCAATGTTTCAGGGAAAAAAACCAATTCCCATGATTCCCTAGCACTAACCCTAACCCTTAAAGTGGACTCAATTTGTACTATTTCTGGCAGTCTGCAAAGGCCCTAAGTGACATTATGTTCTACCAGTCAAGGAAGCAAAGGTAGATCCTTATATTTCTCAAAATGTCAAATTGTGGCTGGGCTCATCACCATTTATTTTCTCAAGTTGTTTAGAGTAATAGTTACTGGTAGCTACAAACCTGTCAGCAGTCATTTTAGTGTTGTGGTCC
This sequence comes from Phrynosoma blainvillii, assembly GCA_026167975.1. Taxonomy (NCBI): domain Eukaryota; kingdom Metazoa; phylum Chordata; class Lepidosauria; order Squamata; family Phrynosomatidae; genus Phrynosoma; species Phrynosoma blainvillii. Next base: position 320,075,528 of record JANUYF010000002.1, on the reverse strand, counting down.
TTCCTATTTCTATCTTCAAGTCAAGAGCATTTTAACACTTCAAAGTTCAGACTGCAGGCTGTTCTTTTAAACACACTGTAATAAGCATTCTTGCCCTGTCTTCAGGTTGATCTCTAAGACACCACAGCAAGATGTGTGGGTGATAATACTATTTTTATTTTTTAAAAATGGAAATATTTGGGGACACAACACCACAGTCCTTTTTGTGTATACAACAGAAGTGAATCCTGCTATTGTATATTGCAGTTTATGTCAATTTGCCATTTCATTTCCCCATTTTTGCTTTAAAAGATAGACAAAATAAGGGTAATTTGACAGTTAGACAAATTGAGTCAAATGAGTACAGAGGATATTGATGATTAATTCAAGGCTTCCTGACACATTTGCATAACAAGTTTAAATCTGTTTTATTTCAGTTAACCTTTTAAGACTTTATTTAGAAGATCCTGGGGACTAAAATCTAGTGTGTTGCTCTAATTTTCTGTTAGCGATTCCTAGCTCCTACAGTTTACAGAGCTATAGTTTTATCAGTTTTCTAGGGGAATGGAATAGCTTTGGGTTGTTGTTGTTTTTTACAGGACTTCTATTGCCCGTCTGTCCCTCATCAACTACCAAACATCCTAGCTCTGTACACGGCTCTATATTTGCTGCTGCAGAACAAAGCATTGGGCTAAATGAAATGAGCTTTAGCAAAACCACTGCATTGTCTGACTTCTGTACAGAGGTAGTAACCCATGTTATACATCAACACCCTTCCATTCTGCATATGAAAGACAAAATAGGGCAAGAGGTTTCAGGTCATATTCTTGATTTTTTTTCCTCTTTAATTTTTGGTGGAAGGTTAAATTTTCAGGATGAAAGAACTATTAATTTTTCATTGGCTAATGGTACTATTCATACTCAGCATGGACTGCGAAAGAACTTAGGTTGAACCTTAGTCCTCTAGTGCAGCCCTATAGAATGTTGACATATGAGCAAAAGAGAATTTATTTGCTTATCTTCTGGAACAATTCTTTGAAAAACTGAACCAGTCTTCTGAGGAGAACATGTCAGTGGAGGCATAAGAGGACTCAGTGGCTCAGAAGGTTAGGGGTCAGCTTCAGCTTCTCTGCCAGGTATATCCTTTCATGGACAGAGCTAAACTAGCCACAGTGGTTCATGTGTAAGTAACCTGCCAATTAGATTACTGTGATGTGCTGCCCTTGAAGATAACTCAGAAACTGCAGCTGGTGCACAGCAGCAAGACTGCTGACCAAAATATCATATAGACAGAATTGCACTGGCTTAAAAGAAGTACTGGTACATTGGCTGTCAGTATGCAGTGATGTTTAAAGCCCTAAATCAGGGGTAGGCAACCTTTCCCCTTTAAGGGCCGAGGGACTTCAGCTCCCAGAATCCCAGGAGCTATTGGCCAACATGGGACTATTGGCCAACATGGCTGAGGCTTCTGGGAGCTGAAGTCCCTCAGCCCTTAAAGGGGAAAGGTTGCCTACCCCTGCCGTAAATGTTATGGGGCCTCAGTACTGAAAGGAAGGCTTCCCCCTGTGTATAATTGCCTCAGAATTGAGGTCTGCTAGAGAGGCTAGCCTCTAGTTCCCACCAGTGGGGGTCCCTGCTGACATGACCTTTGAAGACATGTGGACTCTTCAGTTATGACATCCTGGTTATGGAATGCCCTCTCCTTGGAAGCCTGATTGGTGCCAATGCTGATTTCACTATGGCACCAAGTCAAAGCTTGTCTGTTTACTAAAGCCTTTGAAGCCTGATTGATTCCAGATGTTTATGTTCGTGGCTTTCAGGTTTTTAGCTTTCATTTTTAAAATAATTTTTAGTCTGTTTAAACTATTTTTATTGCTTTAAATTGTTGCAATCCGCTTACTTAAATGCTGCTTTAAGATCTCATGATTTAGGCAGGATGTAAATATTTTAATTGTTGTTGTTAGGTGAAAATAATGTAATTAGTGCAGTTCAACTCAGTGTCCTTATTCAGGTTTAGTATAACCCTCCCCAACCTGTTTCCTTTCAGATAGACTGTACTACATCTTCCATCATCCCCAGCCAACATGATCTTTAAGTGAGCATTGAACTCACAAGCTCATCTGCCGCCTTCTCTCCTCTGACATGGCCCTAATGAAAGCAAAACCATTTTCTTCCATTTTCAATTAACCACAGTTCAACATTATGTCCAAACTCAAAATTCTGGTTGTGTTTATTTTTGGTTTATTGAAACAAGTTGGGTGCAAAAATCACACTTTGAAACTTGTTTTAGTAAACCATAATTAAGAAAGTTGGCCTCAGGCAAGAAAGCTGCAGCACATCAGCTGAACTGGATTGCTGGGGAAAACCTGTAGTAAATTTTGAGTGAATGTCTGTGTTCTCTACTTCTAAACGGCATTGGCAAGGGTTATTGGCCCTCTTTGGAAATACTGCAGATCTGATTGATGTGCTGGTAGACAAGGGCTGGTTTCATCATTTTCAGTACTCATGGTGTATTGATTTATTTCTCGGGTGGTACTCGATTTATTCTCTTCCTTGTAGTGTATATAGCTACTTCTCCACAGAGTACTTTTTGCTTCTCTCTCCCAGAACTATCCTTGTCCTGAGCTCTGAGCAGCTAAAAAACATTGGAAGCCCTATCCTGAGAATATATTAATTTTAAATACCTCTCAAAACAATGGGTTCCTGTTAAGTTTCATTCAAACTGCAAGTATTTAAAAAAAAGTGTGAGAGGTTTTAGTGACTTGAGTTGGTAACTTCAAAACTCCCATCTTCCATTGTTTTATCCTCTGCAGGTTAATTAAACATTTTTAAGACAATGTTGGGAGGTGAAGCTGCTGAAGGGGAGAAAGAAACACCTGGAATTAATTTCTTTGGGACAGAGGGGAAGACTGGATACATTAAATTACATGACAAGGAGAGTTCCATGGGAACTTGGCTCACACTGCCAAGATGAGCACTGCACATTGCTTAATTGCTTGCACTTAAAGCAGGAAGGACTGAACAATCCATGGTGCAAAGTAGTTGATTATCATGTCTCTTGCAGCAGGCAGCTTCCTTTTTCTGGTTGGTTTTATCCCAATGCAAACCAAGGAAAGATTCCAGGTTTTGCTCTTGGGTTGTTTCTTTGGGTTGTTCAGAGGGAACAAACATGAGGAGAGAAGCTGACTGCTGCCACATGATACAACAGACAAACAAGCCATGGAGCCATTCCTGCTGTGAGGAGAAACAGTTGTGTACCATCTGTTTTGAGAACAGATGTGTATTATGTTTGGGTTTGTTAAGGAACAGGGGGAAATGTTTTCAGGAAAATTTTTCAGGAACAGATGTGCAGGAGACTTGGACCCATATGGGGCAGTTCCAAATGGCCTTCTTCTTACTTTTGTGGCAGGAACACTTTGCTACTTGCTGCATGGAAAAATATACATGTTCAGCGTGTTTTAACAATGTTTCTCCTGCCTGGGTGGATTTTAAAATATATATTTATTTATTAAATTATTGCTTCTAAACTAAGACACAAATGTGTGCAGTCCTTCACTGCTTAAAAAAAAGCCTGATGTGACAAGCATATAATGGAAATTTTAATTGTAATCTTTTAAATGTTTAAGCCACCTTGAGTCCCAGTCTTCGGGAAAAGAACAATGTGCCAAAATTTTCACAGGGTTTCTGTCCCCCTCATACATCAGATGAGGTTATTAATAAGAGATTAACTGAACTACAGAAAAATAAGTAAACTACAGCAGGTTTTCCACTAGGCAACCAGAGGGATGTTTTTCAGAGCTTAATTTTCAAAGAAACAGGTAGAATGAGCTGAATATGCCACAACTGCTTTCTCTGAACACTTAGGCTGCATCCTCACTGCAGAAATAATCCAGTTTGACACCAATGGAATATTGGGAATTGTAGTTTTGTGAGATGTTTAATCTTCTCTGTCAATGTTTTGGTGCCATAGCAAACTACAGTTCCCAGAATTCCATAGCATTGGGATCAGTCTGTGCTTTCCTGCCTGGGTGCTAACCTAGGTCAGACCCAGGCTGGCACAGGGAAGAGTGGGTGTTTTAACCCATTCCCACACTGGCCTGGGGATCTGATACATGCTCCTTATCTTCCCCCTGCATCTCTACTAGCGAGCAGACCCTTGTTGCCGAGTGTGATGCAAAAACAGGACACCTGGCCACATGGGTGCAACCAGGCACCATGTTTCCACATCAGGCATGGTGATGGGGATCTGTTCACTAGCAGAGGTTCAGTGGGAAGATAAGGAGCATGTGAGACATCTAAACAGCCTGGGTGTGTGCCACAGAATTTCCAGGAAATTCCATGGCAAACTAGGAGTCAAATTGATCCACATTAAGGGCTGTTGACTCCAAGATTGGGTAAGATCTGTGACCAGTCTTCCAGGATCCAGCCTGATCCTTGTCCCAGGGCTTTGGCCTGCATTGTCCAAACAAGACAACACAAGGCCAGAGAGAACACGAGCCTATTGGCCCATGCAGACAGCTCCTAATATAGTTTTGTTTGAAGTTCATCTTTGTTAGTACTGCAATCATAAATGCTCAATTAATGTGTTCAAAGGCCTTTTCATTGTCGAGTAATATCAATGCCAGCAAACAAACCAGGGAAATAGCTTGCCTATAAACTAAAAGAGAGAGAGAGAGAAACCTGATTTTGAAAAGATTTACACAAATCAAGAGAAAATTAAAAAGGTTTTTCATAATTATTGCTCATAATTTTGCAAAGAACAGACAACATCACAGAAGAATACACTAAAATGATCAAATATTTAGAAGAACAATATATACTTCAATTAACTGAAGATAGTGAGTCAACCAATAACAATTGCAGAAACGGTAGAGGCAGTCAGAAGTAAAATAGGCAAATCACCTGATGCTGATGGATTAACTTAAATTACTCTAACTCTGTAGCACAGATGAGCTCCAAAGTCTGCCTAGTGAAGACCCATAGACAGGAAGCAGCTACAGTAGGATTTCCTCTTCTTCAATTCTCCTTTTCGTTGTCTATTAGAGGTTTCCTGTAGATTTTGAGTTTAAGGTGGAAGAACATACTGGGGGTGAGTGGAAATCTCTTGCCATTCTGCTGTCTCTTCCTCTCAGTGCTATTAGCCTTCTGCCCATACAAAACTGATAAAATTATGTTTGTTATATGACTTCTTTAGGAATTTGAATGTTGGCAAATATTCCATAGTTTCACAATTCAGGCAACTGCTGAATTCTTAGTCAAAATGACAGAATTTCAAGTTATATTTTTATGCTACAACAGGGATTTTCTAATTAATTATATATTTGAAATTGGAGGGAGATGTTGATGCTATATAATTAACCATAGCATGGCTTTGTTTAACAAAGTCCAGGAACTTTTAATGAAATTATGATTAATTTATAATCCAATAATTTTAAAAGTTTTTTTTTTTTTAAAAAAACAAAACAAAACAGGACTTCTACCAGACCAGAAGTTGCCAGCATAGAAGCTATAGGAGAAGATGGCCACCAGTGTTCACAGAAGGCTATTGTCCAGGTGAAATCATCCCAAGTATCACGTCTAACAAGTATTATTTTGGCTGAAGATATTTGTGAGTACAATATTGAACTCCCTTTTTATATGGAGATGTTTTAGTGGGTTTTATTCTGAGAGAATTCTATGTACAATAGAGTCTGTACATTTTGCACCCATTCCCATGATAGTCTTAATGGATACACTCACAGTGTGAGTCTGTGCATGGTTACTTAGAAGTGTTCAGTGAGGTTTATTCCCAGCTGTATATAGGATTGCAGCCAAAGTGTAGAAATGAATGGTCCTACTTCCCTCTCTCTCTTTCTGTGAATTTTAAAGTGTCAAGGAGAAAGAGAAAGAGCTAGAATTCAAAATGACATAGTTTCACCTGTTCATTTCTTCTGGCAAGTATGACCTCTTTCTTAGACTGATCAGCTTTTTTTTTTTTTTTCCTTAGAAGGAATCTCCTGCACCCAAGGTTTTCTACTATTTGATAGACAATGTGTTAGTAACTATAGACAAAAGTATCCCACGGAGATGTGAAGGAAAAGGTGGTTTGATCTATACACATGGTGAAGGGAGAGGCAGAGAAATATTACTAGGGAACAGGAATGAGCAAATTGCCTATTGTCTGCTAGAAGAAAAAGCATAGAAGGCAGGGAAAGAATATAATACTTAAAGTCAGATGGGAGAGTGAAAAGCAAAATAGAAAAAATGGACTAAAGGGAAAAGGTGAGATTTAATATAATCTATAAATCTTGCATTTAACCATTTTAACTTACACATAGCAGTTATATTACTAGAGAAGTCCAAAGAATGCATTTGTGCATGGACTAGTTTATTTTAGACTCTTTCTTCCTTCTCCTCTCTCTCTTCCCCCCCCCCCCCCCCATTCTCTCTATCACACCCACACGCAGTATGTTCAGCTGTATGTAATATGACTTATTTTGAGATTAGTACAAAAAACCATAAAGGGATTTTGCTGATCACTGAATTGATCACAAAAAGAGTGTTGTGAGCTAGATTTTAGACCTGATATTTCTTTTTTCCTAAACATTGAACAAATGACCTGGATCCAGAGGAATATTAGGGAAAGAGGTGTTGATAGACAGTGACCTAAACCTCAAGGCAGCCTCCAGATTTCCTCAACAGGGTCAAGTGGTGTAGTAGGCTATGTGGTATGGGGAAGTATATTTTGTGGGCTTCAGCAAAATCTTGTTTGAGGCACTTTCCAGTACCAGAGCTCCCAGTCACAGGTTGTATCTTCACCAAACCGGGGACTTCAGCCTCAAGCTCCTGCAACACAATGCACCCCAATTAAGAAAGTTTCTCAGTCCTCATGAGAGGGTTTTTAGGGATTCAGGTGGTGATGAACAGGAATGTCAGTTGAAGTCTATCTTTTCTTCCTAAATCTCACTTTATCCAAGCATGTAAGTAAAAGGAGAACATAGGGGGAAGCAGACGGGCAGCCGTGGGCCACCCCGGGAAGCTGCGGATTGGGGCCGAGGTATCCCCACACCTCGGCCTCACGGTGCAGCTTCACCGCCCCAGGAAGGAGCGCTAAAATAGCGCTCCTTCCACAAGTCGCCGAAGGTGCACCACAAAAGGCTGGCAGCGCACCTTTGCCGACTCTTCCACCGCAGCGTGTGTGGACGCTGCAGCGGAAAGGCATCGTCGGAGCGCCGGCCATGCGGAGGGGCCGGCACTCTGATGATGCCTTCGGGAAGGGGTTGGGGCGCCCACCGTGCAGTAGCCCCTCCCCTCCCTTGCCCCCAAAACGGCGCTTTGCACTGTCTGCTTCCCCCCCATAGTATAGGAAACAGCATGTTCTTTATGTGGAATTAAAACAAGAGACCCTTCTTGCTGAATACATATTGAGAACTATGCCGATTCCTCTCCATTCCTCTGCTATCAGGTTATGATTGCCTCTGTTGTGTGTTCAATAAAAACCTTAATCCTTACTACCTGAAAAGATGGCTTGTTATCTCAACACATTTAAAGCAGACATTAAGCTGTCAGGTGAGTAGATTTCTTGAGACCAGTAGGAATCAGTCATTGATTATTTTCCTGTATCTTATCCAGTGACTGGTCAAGTGCTTCGCTGTGATGCTATAGTGGACATAATTCATGAGATCCATATTGTGTCCACTACAAAAGAACTGTATCTAGAGGATTCACCACTGCAATTGAAAATTCAGGCATTAGATTCTGAAGGTAAGAGTCCTTTTGATCTTTCCAGTTTAGCTCTGTGTTTTCTTATTGGTGGGATGAATGATAAACCCCTCTCTGCCTGAAGGCTTTGGTTATTACATTTGATCCATATTAAAAAAATTCTTTTGGAAATCCAAAATCATGAGTAATAATAGGCAAATGATTTCAAAATAGCCATTTTTCAAATACATTTATTTCTATATGTCTTTTGTATCTAGTCAGATGAAAATACTTCCACTAAATACCTTAATTTGGGATACTTTCTGACCACAGTGAGAATGCCAGTGGTCTAGTATTACAGGGCATAAAAATGCCTCATGTCTGCAAGAGTGTTTCTTCATGTGGAAGCAAGAGCTTTCCAATGTATTGTCATCATCGTCATCATCGTCGTCATCATCATCATGTAGTAGTTGGAAAAAAATAGAGGCTGGGCCTCGAAAACAGCCTTGAGAGATCACATTGAGATTGTGGATGTCACTTTCATTAACTCTGTGCTTGGTAATTACTGTAACCTGATCTGATTGCATGTGTTACCCAAAAGGTGAGGGAACCTGGGGTCCCCATCAACAGTGACATTGTCTCTTTGGTATTTTGGGAAAATGTATTAGCTCAACAGGAGGTCTGCAAGAGGTTGGGTAACTTAAGGTAATCTTTCCACTTATGTATACATAAGTGGAAAGTACTGATGAGAGACTTGGACTTCAATGAATAAAAGTTTTGTTCAGAAATGTGCAAGGGCGAACACAGTCACACAAAACCAATACAACTTCAGGAATAATACAAGGCTAATGGAAAGAAAAGTGTGAAAAGTTGGATAGCAGGATATTGGGAATTAGAAGGAGTGATCATTACCAGTCCTGAAGAGAGGGTTCCACGGAAGATGGAGAGTAGCTCAGAGGGAGTCTGGGGTGATGCAAAGAGCAGAACTTTGGTTTGTGACAGAGCCTCTGTCTGTAGCATCTGTATACACAAAGTGGCCATGTGTGGAGTGGATATTTATATCCTGTTTTGTACTTTGAGGGGTACTTAATGTTACTACATGGTGTAATAAAGACCTGATGGTCTTCCCATGGAGTGGACAATATCAGAATGAGTGATGGTTTTAACATTGGAGTGACTAATAATAATAATAATAATAATAATAAATTTTATTTATATACCACCCATTGGTAACCCAATCCAGGCAGTTTACAGCATAAAATAACATACAGTGTAAAACAGACATTTTCCCTCCCCCCTTAAAACATTATTAAACTACATTATAATTAAAACCAATTGACAATTTAAAACAAGAAATTAAAATTGATACAATACAATATACAATATAGTCACAAAATATTGATTTGATTTGAGACAACCCCTGGATGTATGGATAGGAAGGAGTGAATAGAGACACAGCCTGGGATGAGAAGGAGGTACGTCTTTAACCCATTTGTCATGGGACTCCCTGAGTTCCTATTGCAAGAGAATATGCGGAAAGCCTGAGGGAGAATAGAGTGATCAGCAATCCCATTTAACTTTTATTTAGTGTTGTCATGGTCTTCTACATGTTGGGCTAGTGTGCCTTTCCCATGTGAAACTTCCTAGTATTCCAAAGGTCATCATGACCTGTTAAAAACATGACTGACTCTAGAGTTCAAATATGACAATATTCCATTATCAAATATAACAATATTCCAGATTCTAGCGAGAGGGTTATAGGTATGCTAACATATGATTCCAGTCAAACCGATTGAAACATCTCAACTTTCTTCAAGGAGAGTGCAAAGTAAAGTGCAATATAGAATCATAAAATTGGAAGATACCACAAGGGCCATCCAGGCCAAGCTCCTGCCATGTAATAATACACTGTCAAAGCATTCCTGACAAATGGTTATCCAGCTTCTGTTTAAAACTTCCAAAGAAGGAGACTTCTAATACACTCCAAGGCAGCATGTTCCACTGGTGAACAGCCCTTATTGTCAAGAAGTTTTTCCTAATAATTAGGTGGAATCACTTTTCCTGTACTTTGAATCCATTGCTCCGTGTCCTAGTCTCTGGAGCAGCAGAAAACAAGCTTGCTCAATCCTCAGTATGACATCCCTTCAAATATTTAAACATGGCTATCATGTGACCTCTTACCCTCTCTTCCAAAGGATAAACATTATAATTACTCAGAAGTGATCAAAGCAGGAATATCCAAAGTAGGAATCTTCTAATTACTTAGAAGCAATCAAGATAGGAATATCTGGCTCTTCCAGGGAAGGAAACTGCTGGCATATATGATAAAGCTGTTAGAAGGCACTTCCATCTCTGAAGATGGGAATAAAGAGTAGGTATGAAGCAAGTATGGAAGCCCCTGTTTATCTTATGGGTTAGGGACTGCAGCACTTTCAGATACTGGAATTGGTTGAAAAGCAGAAGCCATGTAGGGAACATGAAGGAATTACAGTGGCTTGCTTCGTACTGTTCATGCACCACCACATCAGACCCCCATGCTGATTGTAAATTCTCTCAGTTGTCTTAGTGCCTTCCCCCCTCCCAGCTCTCTTTGCAAGCAGTGCATGCATGTACGTTCAATCTCAAGCAAGCCTCCATAGGCAAGAAGAATTGACAAAAGAACTGATTTCTTGTCAGATTAATGGAAATTGCCTTTAATTTGTCAATTTCCTTTGTCAATTTTTATCTTCTTATTTCCTATATCCTTCTGCAAATATATTCTACCCCCAACCGTCTTCTTCTTGCCAAGCAAAATCCTTCTAAAAAGCAGCTGTCTTTTTCCTCTCCATTCAGTAGTTTTCCTCTCAGTCTGTTAAACCTGTTCCAGTTTATTTCAGGAGGCTTTGTCTTAATCACGATTATCACTCACTTACTTTCGGTTAAATTCAAATCCAACAGAAAATCAAAGTCCCAGAATAAGATCCAGATCTAATATAAATATAGTTCAGGTTCAACATAGGTTCACAGTCCGTGTGACATATTCATTTTTCACCCCAAAAGTCTTTCTCACTTCTTCACTTCTTCCTTTAACCCACACTAATCAGATTTGTTCTTACGGTTTTATTTTTATCAATGTATATCAGCAATCTTTATCTTGACTGGGGCTGTCATGCAGTTACTTTTCTTTACTTTCATACACAGTCCAATATAAAGTCCAAAAACAATGTGGTATTCTTCCCTTACACTCCAAAAAAAGGGGTCTAATTGTTATTATTATTTTTCTCTTTGTACTTATACTTATACTTTGTATACTTTCTCCTGTTTCTTCTTCCTTTGGATATTCAAACCCCTTCAGCTAAGTAGTCCTGGGTATAGACTCATATAAATCAAAACAGATTACCTAAGCTCTTTGAGTAGTAAAGGCTCATTGTAGAAGTTATTAACTCAGCTGTTCTCACGTTTTATCCTCTGGGTACTTTCTCTCAGATTGTAAAAAGAAGCCTCTTCCAAGGCTGCTAATTGCGGTCGTGGATTACCCTGTGAGGCTCGGATCCCCTCCGCGTCCCCTGGTCTTCTTTGGGTCCCAAATTCCAAACGCTTGGGGTCCTCCCATCTCACAAAAGGGTCCCTCCGTGTTCCCCTTTATCGGGGGGAACAGAAAACTTCGCTTTGATGTCTCCTAGCGAAGTTTATCCCCGCAGCCAGCGACAGTCACCAGAGCGATCTTAGGTGACTGTCCTCGCGCCCGCCATGCCGCCGGAAGCTCAGCTCGGAAATTGCCTTTAATTTGAAGCATTGAAAAAGTAAGTCATCAGATAACATGGAATCAAAAGGTGAAAACTTCCTTTGATAGGAATCAGTTTATGTCTACTTTGGATAAGAGAGATTCTTGTTCATTAATTGAATTAATGGGTGGATACAGGTATGAGTTAAGTAAAGCTGCTTTGAAGAGCATTGCTTTGGTTTCAAAGAGTCAAGCTGGTTCCTGAACATGATGTGCTTGTAATATATGTACTGTAAGACTGCTGTGGCCAATGTCACAGCAGGGCTTTCAGTTTTGCTTGGTGTCTGCTGCAAAGCTGAAGCTTCAGCACTATTGAAATTCTCTCCATTAAAAAAAACAAAACATCTATTCTATTTGCTTTTCCTTTGTCTCAGCAGCATTTATCCTAGCTTTGCAATATGGAACCATGTGTCATGAAAACAACCAATTATGATTGTACATCTTGTATACAATACCCCTGGAGCACTTAAATTTATTTTTTCTGTAGTACATTGCATTTTTGAATAGGAAGTTTTAGGATGGGAGAGCAATACACAGTACTTCATACTCTGTTTTAGTCACCCACAATTTAAAAACATAAAATCCCAGGGAATATGTAAATGCATCACTCTTTGAGAAGGACCTAAGGAAGGTTAAAGTGTGTCTTTTTAATTAGTGTGTGGCATTAACAGTTTAATTTTAGCAAGTAGGGAGTAAAATTAAAATATTTTGTTTCAGTAGTAAACACATAGATGGGAATGTTTTAGTATTACAGGTTGAGCATCCCTAATCTGAAATTTGAAATGCTCCAAAATCCTGAACTGTTTGAATGCTGACATGACACCACAAGTGGAAAATTCCACACCTGACCTCAATTGATGGGTTGCAGATGCTGAGGTCCTTATATGTAAAATGGCATAGGGCAGCAGCAGAGGTGGTGGTAAGCCCCAGCAGCCAGGCCTGCATCCTTTGGGTTCCTCCACCTCTGGGAAGCTTGCCAGCCACCCACATCCACTTTTGAAGGAGGGCTTCAGTGCTTCTGCTTGTTTGTTCACAAAAAAATTATTTAGGCTATGTATATAAGCTGTATATGAAACATAGAAGATTTTAGTCTTCAGACCTGAATCCCATCTCCAAGATATCTCACTATGTATAGGTAAATATTACACAATTAAATAAACCCCAAACAATTCTGGTTCTAAGCATTTCAGATAAGGGATACACAACATGTAAAAAGGAAAACAACTAGAAAATAGAAAGTACAGTCGTCTCTTCCGATTTGCGATATGTTCTGCCCCCCCCCCCCCCCCGTGAATTGGAAACATCGCAAATACTGGAGCCCCATTGGTTAGAATGGCTGCACTCTCCCGCACATGCGCCATTTTGTCCCTTGTTGCTCACAGTCCATGAATAATAATAATAATAATAATAATAATATTTATTTATATCCCGCCCCTCTGCAGAGCAATCGGGGCGGCTTACAATATTAAAATTTCCATACATATATATTAATACAATTTAAACAACATAAAAATCCCAAATCCCACCCGTCCTTTAAGAAGTAAGGGTTCTTCTTATTCTAGGCCGGGTGGTGCTGGGCTTAGTATCTCTCCCCCAGATGGCATCGGATGGTAATGGAGGGAGGGCTCTTGTTCTTATTCCAGGCCCGATGGTGCTGGGCCTTGTGTCTCTCTCCCAGATGGCATCGGATGGAATGGAGGGAGGGCTCCTCTTCTTATTCCAGGCCGGATGGTGCTGGGCCTAATGTCTCTCTCCCAGATGACATCGGATGGAATGGAGGGAGGGCTCTTCTTCTTATTCCAGGCCCGATGGTGCTGGGCCTGGTGTCTCTCTCCCAGATGACATCGGATGGAATGGAGGGAGGGCTCTTCTTCTTATTCCAGGCCCGATGGTGCTGGGCCTAGTGTCTCTCTCCCAGATGACATCGGATGGAATGGAGGGAGGGCTCTTCTTCTTATTCCAGGCCCGATGGTGCTGGGCCTGGTGTCTCTCTCCCAGATGACATCGGATGGAATGGAGGGAGGGCTCTTCTTCTTATTCCAGGCCCGATGGTGCTGGGCCTAGTGTCTCTCTCCCAGATGACATCGGATGGAATGGAGGGAGGGCTCTTCTTCTTATTCCAGGCCCGATGGTGCTGGGCCTGGTGTCTCTCTCCCAGATGACATCGGATGGAATGGAGGGAGGGCTGAATGAATGGAGACCACAGATCGTAAGTACACAGATGGAGAGGGACGAGTGTCATTTATAAGGTTAAGAAAAACATCTTAAATTCACAAATCTGTATGATCAGTTAATTGTAAAACCCTATGACTAAAGCATCAATTTCTGGTATGAAGAAGCTAATGAACAGGTTAATGTAGAAAGTTTTGTTAGGAATGCAGAGAAACCATCTGTGAATATTCAGTAATATACTAAACGAAACCACTAAATTGTTGCAGTTTAGGTTATTTTAGATTAATAGAGCAATTCTTTACACACCTAGGAGTAAGTTCCACTGAGTTTAGTGGTTTATTCTCAGCTAACTGTGTATATAGCAGGAGTGCAAATCATGCAACCTTCCAGATGTTAGGTTGAATGCAAATCCCAGGAGCCTTAGGGGCTATGCAGACGGGTGGCTCTGAAACGCCCTTGCTAACAGCGGATCAGGGCCATGACCACAGCCCCGATTCTCCCTTTTGCAGCCCCTAAAAGAACGGCAAAAGGCCGCCCTAAGAGCCAGCGCCTTGGCTCTTCTGCACCCTTTCAGCGCAGCGTGTCTACACGCTGCACCAGGAGGGCATCCTGATGCCTCATGCTGTGGGTACGGGCATGCAGCGTCAGGACGGCGTCAGGCTGGGGTTGGAGCAGCCGGCATGCAGCTGCCCTGCTCCAACTCCACCCCCAGGCCAGCCTTTTAGGCCAGTCTGCAATGCCCCGTAGTCAGCATAGTCAGTTGGAAGGATTGCTTTCAACTGCAGTCACGCAACTTCTGTGAGCCACACAGCTCACACCCCCTGAGGATTGCAATATCAGTCTCGCAAGTCATTTCCATTCTTCCAGGTTTGTGGTAGTCTCAAATAGAGAGCCAGTGTGGTATAATAGTTTAAGTGTTGGACTAGGACTCTCTAGAACAGGATTTGAATCTGCTCAGCAGTGTAAAGCCCCCTAGGTGACTTTGCACAGGTCACACTTTCACAGCCTCAGAGGGAGCTGAAAGCAAGCCATCTTTGACCAAGTCTTGCCAAGAAAACGGTGTTAAGATCGCCACAGGTCAGAAACATCTTTTAGGCACACAACAGTCTCAAACAGAAATAGCAGGAAAGCTACTGCATTCTTCTTTTTTAAAAAAAAGTTTGTTACTGGTAATTAATTAATATCAAAATAAGTTAATATTAATCAAATTAATATTACTTGAGTATGAACTGAGGGAAGACTGATTTCACTAATAGCTGATTCTATTTTTTTAAAAAACTATTTCCTCCATACCATGGAAGTTAGTGTAATAGAATTTAATTAATGCTTATATGATAGTGATGCTTAAGATTTCAGAGACAAAGCACAGACTTATTGGGGTAATTTATACAGTAAGGTTCTCAAAAGAGTTCAGATGTTACAAGCATGGGACACTGAACAAGTATCCTTTTTCTTGAAGTATCTGATTTGTTTCCCATAAGTAGCTGGAAACAAGGTAATTACTTGCAAGTAGTTATAAGTAGCTAGGAAAATGGGAACTTTCTGAAGTACTTACTTTCTTACTAGCATACTTATCAAAACTAGGAACAGAATTTGGTTTTTAAAAGCCAGATATCTGAAGTAGAACATTTTCATATTAGGCTTCATAGAGTCATGGAATGCCTCACAGTCTGTAAAGCTCTGCAAGCAATGTTGAGCAAAAAGAAGCTGTACAGTACTTTAAAAAAATCATACACTTAATAATTCAGTAGGGTTAATAGGTGCACTGATGGCATCAGGCCTCATCCATGCCACTGCTAATTTCCCACAGTTGCTATTTCAGTTCTGTCAGGTTAAATTTATACCAAGCTTCATGATAAATATACCCAGTATGTATATGATTAGCTTCACAGGTGATTTCCAAAGTGGGCGGCACGTTCCCCCACCAGAGGTAGTGGAAAGGTCCAGGGTTGATGATGAAGTGAAAAGAGGGCAGCAGGGGAATGGTGAGGGGAAAAGGGGGTGGCATGTTGCTGTGCATGAAAGACAAGGGAAACCAATGATAGGGCTGTGGTGGGGATGAGAGTTGCATGAAACTTCTTTTCAGTGTCCCTTAAATCTGCCACGAAGCCTCACTTCTTTTGGTGGTGTCTCCCACTCTTTACCTCCCTACACAAGCTCACTCTCTTAACCACTTCTTTCACTAGTAGTGGCAGAAAACTCTTGTGAGGCTTGGGCACAGGGCATCATTTCTTGTCTAGGAGTGGCACCATTTGGGACAGACTGACTGAGTGGATGGAGCAAGGAGTTAGTGTATGTGACAGTGGGGAAGAAGTGGCAGCAAAAAAGAGCTTTAATGTTTGAGTCCCTGCTTAAGCTTTCTGCACTCCAGCCTGTTCCTGTTTTCTTTCCTTGGACAGGCTGAGGGAAGAGGTAGCAGAAGAAGCAATGTCTCTGTATGGGAAGTGAACACTTGAAGCTGTGCGGGGGAAACATGTCTTTGGGAAAGTAGAGGGAGGAATATCTGGGGTTGATTGCTGGAAAGGGTCCTTTGCCTTGGGACAGATAAAGTATCTCCTTTTCCATGTCCAAGCAGTTTCCGGTCCAGAGGATGTGGTCTCTGTAAACCCACTATCCACACACTGGCTGCACCCCTCTCCACCCCAATTAGGAAGGATTGAGAGTCTTTCCTTGCTGGGGAGAGGCTTCTCCGTTTGCACCTGGCCACCTTGGAAGCAGCAACTGAACAGCTGGTTTCTTGGCTACACTGGTCTTTGCTATAAGGCCAGAACAGTCGAGAGGCTTCTTGGTTGCTGCTCTGGGGGTGACCAGATACAAAAGGAGAAGTGATTAAGCAGCTAGTTGAGCAGTGCCTGAAAAGCCTCTCATCTTTACCACAAGGCTGGCATGGGTGAGAGATTTTTTAGTTGCTGCTCAGCCAGCTGCTTGGCTGCTGCCCCCAAGGTGATGGGGTGCAAAGGGAGCAGTGAATAAGATTAGGTGTTTTGAATTTGCAGTAGAACAGTAGGCCTAATACCAACAATTTGGCTTTGAGGGCACTAAGGTGGTCCTCCAAGAAGAAAGGGGTCAGTTGCACCACTGCCATAGAATATTAAATGGAAATTGTTTAGCAGTTTAGGGTTAGCAGTAATCCGACTGGTTCATAGTCATTTCAACTCAGCAATTAATAATATTGCAATCTATTTCTGCTGTAGGTTAATTCATTCTTCTTGTTTTATAAAAGAGTGGTTCAGTTTCAAGCTCCTTGTGATTCCCAAGCATTTGTGATGTGATACATGGAACATTTCTGAGGTATGAGAAGTATATATTGCAATTCTGACACTTGTTGGTACTTTGTTTCTTGAATTATTTAAAGGAAACACTTTTAGCACTTTGGCGGGGCTTGCATTTGAGTGGATGGTCACGAAAGGTCCAGAAATGAATGGATTCACAGATTCTCATAATGCACTCCGGTAAGCATGATTTATGTTTTTTATTTCTTTTATGCAGTAGCAAAAATGCTTGGCTCCATCTCAGTTAAAAACCTCACCCTATTGTTGTTCTTGTCCTTTCCACCACCTCTTTCCCCTTTGTGCTGATGTTTCTCTTTTTCTCTGGCTCTTCCCCTTCCTCTTCCCCTTCCATATAGCCAGAATTAATTGTGCCTCTGATAGGGTTCCATAACTGGTTGGTGAGCTGCCTGCAGCTAATTGAAACACAAGTTGTGCTGGTTGAACTACCAATGCTTATATGCTGAAAATAGCCTTTTGTCTTGCTGATATGCAGTTAAAATTGGGCATATCTAAAGTACTGAATATGAGTTAATTAACATGATTTATAAGAGTTGAATGTTCCATTTTGTACTCTAAGCACACTCATATTCATTAAAAATTGCCCATAATTAAAGTGGAATCAGTTCAATAAATACATAGTCCATGGCATTAATCCACAACATAGCAATAAACTAAAGATTATTTCTTCTACATATTGTTAGTTAACTCAGATCATTCAAGGTATAATTATAGGCTCTAGAAATAGTTTGGAACTTGGTAGCTCTTTTTGAGGAATTTGAAATACGTATGTAGATGAAGATATAATTATAATTTTATTGCATAATGCAGCCTGCATAATTCTAGTAGCTTCATTGAGGATTCAGAATGCTCTTTTGTCTGTGTTTATATCATTTTAATATTGCAAAATACATGAAAGAAGGTTATTAATAAATTAACTTCATTAATTTTGCCCAACATTTTCCTTCTAAATTCAATGTGCACTTAAACTGTAGGAAAAGTAAGGAATATAATGTTCTGCCATAGCTTCAGAGACTTTATTTATTTATAGGATTTATATCCCACTTGCTGTCCCTCAGAAAATTGGTTGCTGTCCCTCAGAAAATTGGGGGTCCGAAGCACAATAAATAAATAAATAAACAAACAAATAAATATTAAAAATTTTAAAAAATTAAAAATATGCATGCACACTCTCTCAGCCCCAGAAAAGCCATGGCAAAACCCCTGTGGAGATTTTGCCAAGAAAACCCCAAGAACAAGTAATAACAACAATAATCAATATCATCATGGCGGGGGGTGGCGGGGGTGGGGGACAGCAGCAGGACCGGCCTGGGGCCGGTCCAAAGGCCTCGGGGGGCCGCATCTCCCCCCCCCCCCCCCCGAGGCCTTAGGTTGCCTACTCCTGCTATAGATCATGCCATCCTCTTGGATCGCCTGAGAGAGTTAGGAATTGGAGGCACTGCTTTGCAGTGGTTCCGTTCCTTCCTCTCAGCCAGATCCCAGAGGGTGAGGCTCAGGGACAGTTGCTCTTCTAAAATAGAGCTTAATTGTGGCGTCCCTCAGGGCGCCATCCTGTCCCCGACGTTATTTAACATCTACATGAAGCCCCTGGGGAGATCATTCGGAGGCATGGAACGCGGCGTCATCAGTATGCGGATGACACCCAGATATACTTCTCCATGACCAGATCATCAACTCAGACTTCAGATGGCATCTCTCCTCTTAATGACTGTCTCAGAGCGGTAATGGATTGGATGAGGAAAAACAGATTGAAGTTAAATCAAGACAAAACAGAGGTACTAACAGTCACAGGCCCGAAACCAGGTTTGGGAATACAGTCTCCAGTCCTGGATGGAGTCACACTCTCCTCTAAGGACTGTGTTCGCAGTCTGGGGGTACTCCTAGACTCGTCGCTTCACATAAGTGAAGTCAGGTGAGTGTGACGGTCAGGAGTGCCTGTTATCAGCTTTGGCTGATACGCCAACTGCGCCCTTATCTGGACATGAGGGATCTGGAAACTGTGGTGCATGCTCTGGTAACCTCACGTCTGGATTACTGCAATGTGCTCTACATGGGGCTACCCTTGTGCCTAACCCGGAAACTGCAACTGGTGCAAAATATGGCAGCCAGGTTAATCACTGGAACATCTAGGAGGGAGCACATAACACTTGTGCTTAAATCCCTCCACTGGCTGCCAATTAGTTTCCGGGCACAGTACAAGGTGTTGGTGCTAACCTTTAAAGCCCTACATGGCTTGGGTCCATCTTATCTCAGGGACCGCCTCTCCCCATATGAGCCCCCACACGCCCTTCGGTTCTCTGGGAGGAATCTGCTGCAGCCTATGAAGACCAGGCTGGCGCAGACCTCCCAGAGGACCTTTTCTGCGACTGCTCCCAGGCTATGGAACGGCCTGCTGGATGAGATCTATCTTATTACCACTCTTACTGCCTTTAAGAAAGCAGTAAAGACAGATCTCTTCCGGCAGGCCTTCCCAGAATAACTTCCCGGCCCAATCGGAGCGACTCCCACCCCTCTCCCTTGTATTATTGCTGCTTCCTGTTTTTATTATATTTTTATATTTTATTGTACTATTGTATCTTAATCTTTGCTTGTTTAATTCAGTTTTAAGGGGGGGGGGTTGAGGAGAGGGTTGAGGGAATGTTTTTAACTGTTGCCTGTTTTAATATGTTGTACCCCGACCCAGTTGCCTAGCAGAGGGGCAGGCTAGAAATAAATTTATTATTATTATTATTATTATTATTATTATCTGTCGGGGGTGCTTTAATTGTGAATTCCTGCATGGCAGGGGGTTGGACTGGATGGCCCTTGTGGTCTCTTCCAACTTTATGATTCTATGATTCTTCCATTTTTCTCTACTACTGTTTCTGTAAACTCACTCAAGCATATCTGTTACCAATGAAAGAGGAAGTAACTGTTGCCGGTATCTGCCCCCCCCCCCCATTCTGCAGAACATACATCACAAAATTCTTCTTTCCTAATATTATTGTTCCCTTCTCCAAGGAATTTTGTTTCTTTCCTTCCTTTTCTCCAGTCTAGCTTTCAATCTTATGGGAGTATTAAGATTTTAATAATAATATATATATTGAAAGTGTATTGGTTTTATTGGTGTGTGTTTTTCTTTAAAGCACAGCTAATTTGAAAATGCATGAATTCTGACAGACAGACCTAATGGAGAAAAGAGTTCTTGCTTGTTTGAATTTAGCACAAATAATGGTATAAAAGGAAAAGGCATTCCTGATTGTTGGTATGAGATCACAATGCGATGAAAGGAAAGCAACAACCTCTGTCATACATAGGGTGTAATCTACATTAACTTTTCATGCCTGGCTCCCTTAATGTGGTGCAGTGATGAGTTGGAAAATGGATTCTTTTTCCCTCCTGGTAGGTTATCCTTATAATGTCAGCTTAATGATTGTCAATGAGAAGAATTGGATGAAAAGTCCAGAAAGGAAATTGTTTCCTTTAATTGCTTTGAAATATGGGACTGTATCTGCCATGGGGCCCACCGATATGGTTATTGAATAATATTTATAAAACTTGTTAGCAATGAGAATTTAAGCCCCTCTTGACCTCTGTAACTCATGTTTCCATCATGGATGAGGTTCAACTGCATATGGAAAGAGCCATATTTCACTGCTTTGAAATAGATTTTGTGTTTGATTTTCCATTTTGGTCAAAATTCATCAGCTTTAAATGGTATTCAGAAGCAATGCCTCTTTGAATATTATTCACATCAGTCTTTTCATGTCTTGCTATACCTTTGTTATTGATACTGACTCTTTGAAAATAGGTCTTCAATGAACTTGAATCTCTTTGTATTTTCCAGCTTGGTTACTATCCATCATAATAAATGGAAACAATGAGCATTCCATTTGTTTAAATTTCCTGGACCCTCCAAACTACTTTTCTGATATATGTGGGGTACACAAAACACTAAATCATTTATTTTCTTGTATAAACAGGTTTTCTAGATTACCCCCAAGTGGAACATTAAGTATATTGGTTATCAGGAATCAGATATGCAGTACATATAAAGTCCAATTTAAGATCACAATTTGGTTTTAAAATGAGGAAGATAACAGTTGAAACTAAGCCTGTTTTACTGCTTATAGTAGGATGGCTGAGAATTTACCCAGGTCTCATACTGAAATAATGAAGACTTAAATCTATTTTCATCTAGGTGTGCTATTTATCTGAAACATTTTTGTCTTGCCTTTCTATCAAAATTCGGCCTTCAGGGTTGCTCATGAAGGTGTGCCTCATTCAGTAAAAGAGTAAAAAGAAAACAACTTTAAAAAATACAAATTAAAAGACCAGTAGCTATTCATAGGGTTGTCATACATCGGCAGGTAACTTGAAGGTCCTTATGCACACACAGAGCTTAGTAAACTGAAAGAAAAACACAAAGATGCCTACACTAATCATACAAAAGTTTCAGGAGTATAGAAATGTTATCAGCTGGTGTCTATCGAATAATGAAGTAAACAGCTAGAGAATATCCTTGCAGGACAGGGTGTTCTCCAGTGGGCACACCTTTGTAAATTGGCTGCCAAACTGTAGGTTACCTCATTTTAGAAGGGGGGTTATTGGGATTCTTGACAACAGTGTTGAGACAGCATTGTTCTAGTGTATGTTGATAAAATTTTATTGGGGTAAGGTACATACTGTTCATTCATTGGTGATGTTTTGCAGGAATATTTGCATGGAGAAGGTTAGAAGAACAGAAAATTAAAATGTGAGAATTCTGTGGGCTAACATGCACTTTTTTATGAGGGTTTGATTTTTAACTTTGTTCTGTTTTTATACTGGTTGTTCCCCGCCCCGATTGCCACGCAGAGAGGCGGGTTATAAATAAAAATTATTATTATTATTATTATTATTATTATTATTATTATTTTTAAACAGGGGAAGTGGAGGAAAGGGAGCAAAATTGGATAGAGACATGGGAGTTGGCTTGAGGAGTATCCAAGAACCAAGTTTTCTAGGTCTTTTAAAAGTTAAAAAATGGCATTGGAAAATGAACTACCAGTGCATTTAAAATAAATAAATAATCTGAGTAGTTTTTTGGCTATCATTTTCTGAAACAAAGCACTCAGACCTTTCTCAGGGAGCTCTCTATATAGTATACTAAAGTAATTAATTTAGGCATTACCAAGATATGGATAACTGTCAAGGTCATGGCAGTGGTGCACCAGTCAAAGTGGTTCAAGAACCACTGATTTCAGAACACTGCAAATCTCCTTAAGGGGAATGGCATCTTCATCTAGAGGAGGGCTACAATGCTGCCCCACTATTTGCATTTCCTAGTCTGCATCTTGTTCATGATGTCAAATCTATTTATTTTTTTTACAACTTTGGCTGACAAGTTAATGTTATATTCTTTATGAATATTTAAACTAATTTCAGGCATGTTATGAATTTCTACAGGATCTTGAAGTTCTCAGAATCAACATATACACCACCTTCCTATATATTAGAGATGGAAAAAGTCGCCAAACAAGGAGACATTGTTTTAGTGTCTGGAATGAAAACAGGGAGTTCAAATCTAAAAGCAAGAATCCAGGAACCTGTTTATAAGGTAAGGTGGGCCTTATAAGGTTTCCTGGCCTCCCTTTAACACTGTGACTTTATTTTCTTCCCTCTGCTGATTGGCAGAATTTGGGAGAACCTCCTGTTGAAGTGCACACATATTTTTTCAAGTATGTTTCTAGAGACAATAGAGACTGTTGTCAATGTTTATTTACTGATTTTTCTTAGTAAAGGTGTTTCCCAGCAGGCAATGGGCCATTAATTAAATAGACATTAATCCTCCTGGCATATCCTCCACCCTGAGGCCTTGCCTCAACAGAACAGTCCACAGATTTACATGCTAATCCTCTCAACCAAGGGTCACACAGTATATATACCCCACACACCTCCATGCCATCATTCTCTCAAGATGTCAGCCACAGATGCAGGTACTCCTAGGCTTCTGTTTTTACAAAGATTAAAAATGGGGAAATGGTGCATTTTTTTAAATTTTTTTATTTTTATTTTTATTATTTTTTTTTAATTTTTGCATATTACAGTGCCTTTGGGTATTCAGATGTCTGGCAGATAAAAATAAGCATCCATAAAAATGTGAATTTTGCAGTGCTACCATCAAAATAAAATAAAAAAATACCAATAGGATTCTCTTCTGATTGAACATGATCAGCAGAACCGTGTATGTTGGGGTTGTCTATATTGTTGAAAATGAAGGAAATTAATCTATAAAATTGAAATAGGCTGTATCTACACTGTAGAAATAATCCAGTTTGGCACCACATGGCTTAATACTCTGGAATTATGGGAACTGTAGTTTTGTGAGGCTCTGGTTCCCCAGTAAACTGCAATTCCATTGCATTGAGCCAAGACAGTTAAAGTGGTGTCAAACTGGATTATTTCTGTAGTACAGATACAGCTGTAGTGAAATAATTTACTTCCCATTTGGTGAAATTCATGAGAATTCACTTATTTAGTGAAAACTGCTAATGTAGATAAGATAGATGGGGGTTTTCTACTGGTGAACATGTTCCGGAAACGAATGCTCAGATATTCATATCCAAGTTTGAATGAGTTTTATTTAAAATAGGTCTACTAAGTGTTACTTCTGGAAGTTGAGAGAGCATAATAAATTCTTAAAGTGTACTTTAGATAACCCCTTAGACTGCTATGCAGAATGTAGGTTCATGTTCAGCTTGTACATTTGTACTACAGTACCTAGGAATACACTTACAAGGTGTCTTTATTAATTTAATTTTTTTACTTAACCTGGCTGCTGAAAGATTCTAAAGCAGCTATTTGATGATAATTTTAAGGTATGTGTCCTATAGAAATTGTCAGATTTGTTGGAAGTTTTTCAGGTAGGGGATGATACAAGGAACTGATGAATGAGTAAAAATGAAATTAGATTATGTGTAACAGCAGTGGAATCTAGATGTACTGCTGAAGATGCTGGAAAACTGTACCCTAGATTTTTGCTTTCAGTGAGTGTTTAAGGCCTCTCTTTCCCTAGTTTCCAGGATTGGCACAATATTGAAGCTGATTTGTAGAGGAAGAATGGAGTCAGTTCAACTAATGTCAGTTTATGATTTTTGGAGTTAGAAGCACCCTTCTTCCAATATGTTTGTAATAGTAGGATTTAGAATATTCTGTAGTGGGCCATAGTGGTTTCAGTATTGGACTGTGACTCTGTGGACAATAGCAATAGTAATAGCAGCTTCATTTATATACCATTTCATACCGCAATAAGTAGTCTCTAAATGGTTTACAACTGTAAACTAATTGGCCCCAACAAGCTGGGTACTCATTTTAGCGAACTCGGAAGGATGCCAGGTTGAGTCAACCCTAAGCCCTTGCTAAGATTGAACTCACAACCTTGTGGTTTGTGAGTGAGTGGCTGCAATACTGTCATTTAACCACTGTGCCACCAGGTTTGATTGTGTTCAATTTCCAGCTCAGCTATGAAATCCATTGGATGGCCTTGTCATGTGGTTTCAGACTTTGTTTGTTGCCAATACTTATTCAGAGGAAATTTGCCATTATCTTTCACTAAAGCTGAGATAGTGCAACTTGATTAAAGTAGCCCAGTGAATTTCCTTCTCTGAGCAGGGATTTGAACCATAATCTTCCTGAATTCTAGTCCAGTGCTTAGATCACTATACCACGATGGCTCCAGGAGAGCCTGGTGGTATAGAATTATCTATAGTCTAGGAGTTCAGGATAACAAATAACATATTGTTTGAAAGTTCATTATATCCCACTAACGTAATGTGAATAAAGGCCCAGAATATGTCAGTTTGATCTATAAAAAGACAACCACATCTATTTCCAGATTTTCAATCTGTGGCAGATGGAGATCTCCCTGACACCTTTTCTTTTATTAAACATATAAAACCAAATATATATTTCAGACATAACAAAAAAATAAACATACAACATACAACAAACAGATAATAGTTTCAAGCTTATCATACCATCTATATCAACTTTACATTCATACCTCTCATCCAATAACATCCCATTCATTCTCCCATCCAATACCTTCCCACTCTTCCCTTCCCCTTCCCCCCAAAAGAGGAACTGCCAAAAGACAGAGCTAGACCACCAAAAATGCAAAAAATAAATAAAAAAAAATCGTCCTGGATCAAATCTTGACTGAAATTGCATTAGAAACAAAAACAACCAAAAAGTCTACTCTGCTTTGGACATATGGAAAACTATAGCTCATTGGAAAATACAGTAATGCTACAGAAAGTTGAAGGCACTAGGAAAAGAGGAAGACCACATTACAGATGGATTTATTCAAGAAAAGATACCACAGTCCTGAATTTTGAAGGCCTGAGCAGGGTTCACAATAGGATTAATCATTGATAGGGCTGACATATATCAAAGCTGAATTCATAGCACATAACAGCAACAAACTAAAGGACAGTTATTGAGATCCAACATATACCAACCTTTCATGATCATTAGCCAAGCCACCTGCTTGATAATGGACTAAGAAGGCACACCCAGTGACTGATGGTTAAAGAACTTTCAGCAGTCTTCCTGATCTGAACCTATTGTATTGGTCTGAATCCCAAAATTACAAGATGCAAAAAGTGGAAAATATCAAATTATAATTTTAAAAAACTATTATATCTTATTTATTATAAGTTTACACTGTTGCCTAGCTGTATATTAGTCCTGATCACATTTTATAGGAGGACGTCTATAGTTTCAATTTTCTCTTTTTAAATTGCTTGTAACTGTTCCCTGGATGGAGAAGTGATCTGATGATATATGTTTATGCTTTAACATAAAATATACCCATTTCTCAAAGTTTAATAAATTGACTCTTTATGAGGAAACTATTTATGTTTTTTATATTTAAAATTTCATTTTAATTGACAGAATGTACCTGCTGCTGAAGTCAGATTGTTTATTTTGGAAAACATCATTCTAAATCCAGCTTATGATATCTACCTATTGGTAGGAATGTCTGTACGATATAAAGTTGAGAAAATAAGGCGAGGGAAGATTACAGGTTTGTCTTCAGTCCATCTTTTATATTATGTGTATTCATAGACCCATGTGCTGATGTATCCATATTTAAGTCAATAAGATTTCAGTAGAGTCTGTGAGGTGCTCACAGACTCAACTTTTGATGTGTCCTTTGCTACTCAATTGGCAGACATATCTTTGAAACTGGTGTAAATGAAAAGAAGGTTTCAGTTAGATGGCATCTGAATGATGAACATGAAACAATTAATAAAGGGAACAACATGTTTTGTTTTTTGTGGGTTTTTCGGGCTGTGTGGCCATGTTCTAGAAGAGTTTCTTTCTGAAGTTTCGCCAGCATCTGTGGCTGGCATCTTCTTTTTCTCTGAAAAAAGCCTGAAAAACCCACAAAAAACTATGGATGCTGGCCATGAAAGCCTACGACTTCACAATGGAACAACGTGTTTGTATGTCAATGAGAAACTGAAAGTGCTAAATTCAAAAAATGTTTACAAGACACTGATAGCAGAACAATCTTGAATTGTAGTAACACATATTTTTACATTTTAATATATTTTAACAACTTTAATTATCCAACAGGATAGCTGGTGGCTGAGGTTGTCATTGCCTAGCCTAGTCCCAAGAAGTGCACACCCATTCTACCAATTGCTGAATTGATTGGTAATTGGTAGTAGGTAAATCCCATTGATTCAGTGGGTCTATTCTAGTCAGGACTAATAACAGCATTTAGACATCTGTGTTGTCTTGGGCTGTATCCACACTATAGAAATAATCCAGTTTGGCACCACTTTAACTGGCAAGGGTCAGTGTTGTGGAATTGCAGGGAACTAGTTTTGTGAGACATTTAGCCTTGTCTTTCAGAAAGCTCTGGTGCCACAACAAACTACAATTCTCAGAATTTCATAGCACTAAGCCATGGCAGTTAAAGTGGTGTTAAATTGGTTTATTTCTGCAGTGCAGCTGCAGCCTTGATGTATTAAGGGAGAGTATTAAGATTTCCTTACTGTCTTGGTCCAAAACTACAATTTAAAATAACATTTTAAATCCTATCTACCTTTCCACTGCACTGTTGTCCTAAAAAATAACATTTCCAAGCTGTAATAAGGAGTTAGTATTAATAACCTACAGAAGCTCTTTTATAGTTGCCTTCTAAAAGCTTAGAGGAGAAAATATCCAAATGTATCAAAGAATAAGGTTTTCTATATTTGAGAATAATAAGATGTCTCCTTGTTTAAAGTCAGAACATGACATGTTGACTCTAATGATGAGAAATTGAATGTGAATCCATTTATTCCCAACTCATCATATACAACAATCTATTGCTTTATAAGTAAAAAATTTTGATTGCACTTACGAAAAATATGTATTACCACAATTCAAGATTGTTCTGCTATCAGTGTCTCGTAAACATTTTTTGAATTTAGCACTTGCAGTTCTTATAAGAACTAAATTAAGAAAAGTGACATTTTATAATGTGACAAATATTTTATTTGTGTTAAATAACTACTATCTAAAGCTATGTTAATTACATATTTATTGATGACCCTGTTTTTATTGGTAGGATCCAAATACTTACACCTTTTTGCTTTCATTGCTTCTTCTGTCTTGTTTTTTGTACAGAGCTTATTATGCCTTCTGATCACTATGAACTACAGCTTCAGAACAACACATTCACTCCTGGTGGAGAACCAGCCTGGCCTGTTGCCAAGCTGGATCAGGCAACATCCACAGTTACTGCACTACAACGGGGACAGTCTAACATTGTACTTTCCCACAAAAATATCCTTTTCACTTAGTATTTTTCAACTGAATTTCTGCCCTTAGCCTTAGGCTTGATAAAGTGTTATTATTATTATTATTATTATTATTATTATTATTTATACCCAGCCCCTGTGATAGATCTGACTCACACAGCAGCCAGTGAACTAGCCATCATGTTTCCCGAAACCTCTAGCAGCTGTCAGAAGCAATAATTACAATCTGCAGATAGCCCCCTACCCTGATTTCCCCATACCACCCCCACTCTTCAACAAGTAGCACTCCCAGGAGACTGCTTTAAATTGCCACAGCATTATGGATGCTCTTTAACATTCCTTCATTGTGCTTTCTTTTATCCTTTCTGCCATGAGAAAGGATGTATCAACCAGGCTGGGGCAAGTTATATAGTATCTGCTGGGGTTTAGTTCCAAAAAGATACCAAAATCCATGGATGCTCAAGTCCCATTAAATACAGTGGCTTAGTATCTCTTATAAAAAATGGCAAAATCAAGCTTTGCTTTTTTTGAATGTTTTAAATGTTTTCAAACCATTAATGGTTGAATGTGTGGATAAAGAATCAGTAGATATGGAGGGCAAACTGTAGTGTCATTGATAGGGTGGAAAAGGGGATTCAGCAATTATTATATAATACAGTTGAGCCCTCTAAAGAGAGGCTTTTATGTCTGAACCATCATTATTTTTGCACTGCTTGAGTAAAGCTATTTAGCCTATTGAAACACATAGTTCTGTATTGTTGTGAGTCAGTCTAGTTACTACCATGCTGTCTAGTGTTTTTCAGCCTAACTAGTTGCTGTTAATTGTACACTGACATAATAGTTACTTTATATACTTTGTAAAAAAAAATTAATTTGCATGTTCCAGTTATAAATGTTATTAGATATAGGACTAATGCAGACATAATGGGATTTTTCACTATATGAAGAAACCATGACAAACCTCAAGATTGCAAAGTCACAACTGTCAGTTATGAAGAGATCAGAAGTAGATACTTTCTTTTTTAAACAAATGACAGTTGCTTATTGTGTCTGTACTTGGGAAACTCTGGTTTGTTCAAACCATGGGTCAGCAACTATGATTCTACAGACCTTGTGAAAATAGACCCTGCCATGATCCCTTGCCATTGGATGTGCTAACTAGGGAGTTATCTGGGGAGTTCACAGATGCCTGTCTCTGGTTAAACAATAGTTCATCAGAAAAGGTCAAGGTGAAGGAAAGTTTATTGATAGTGCTGTCCCCTCATACACTTAATTGCAAGTAGTTTTAATTGATGGGCTTATGCACACAGTGAAAGAAACTGTCCCACCCTGTTTCAGATCTCTCCTGCACAGGGGACACACATGGCTAAACTGGAAGGAAAATGCCCCCAAGTAAAATATCTCTCCTTGATTGCACCAATTCAAGCCACAAAGAGGAAACTATCAAATGGGTTGGGGGGGGGCATGCAGCCATCGGTGCCATTGTTGGCAATATTTTTTTTTTTGTTGCCCACCCACGAATTGATCACACAAGCCCACAAGTGATCAGTGGCACCATCATCTCATCACAATGTGAAGCGAAATGATGACAGATACATCTGATTACCAACAATGAATTGGATTTAACAAAAACATTAACAAACTGGCTAGTTCAGCAGGGGGCCATAGGGGAGGAGAGAAAGAGGGTATGTATGGGGAGGACATCATGGCCAGACAGGCACTCATTGTTCCACAATGGCTTGGAGGCTGTTTTGGATCTCCCTGAGCTGGCCCTCCATGGTGGCAACCTTCTGCACCAATTGGCAAACTGCAGGGTGTGAGCAAGGGAGGGGGGGGTCTGTGATCATGCTGTGCCAAAGTGTCACTGGGCACACTGATGTGCTGTATGGGCAGTCAATTGACCATACAGTTTACCAGACATTTACATGGGGCATCCAATGGGCTGTATGAGGGAGACAATTAGCTGCTGCTAACAGAGCGTCCATGCATTCACGCATATGCATTTTGCAGCAGAATAGCAAAACAAATAATGACACAGCTTGTAACTGTGATTGCTTGTAACTGTGATTGCTTTGCTATGATGGAGTCATCCTCACATTGAGGGGGCAGTGCAGACTGCACATCAGTTCTTGGCCCACTGTGGGAGCCATTGCTGCAATCAGTGCATTCTCCCCACAAATCGGGAAACCCTGAGGGAGAGCCGTCTTTTCCCCTTTGTCTGCTTTTGGCTTCAGTGTGACTATAAAACTCCTTTGTCCTTGACTAATTGTTAAGCATTTCAATGCAAGGTGCTTCCAAATTACCAAATGGCACCATTTATGTTGTGCACCCTGGATATTTGGGTTGGTATTGGTTGTTCATTGTTACTCTTACCAGTTTTTCTTTGTAAATGATAAAAAAATAACTTAATACACACTTTTAGTTGTCATATTTGATATTAATTTATATCCAGTGTTACTTAAGTATTATGTAATTATACAGTATTATAGTATTAGATCTAGAGTTTATAGTACTGTTTCTAAAGTTACATGTGAATTATTATTTTTTATTAAAATATTCATACCCCACCCTATATCAAACAATCTTAGGGCAGCTTACAAATAGCATTAAAACAAATAGTTTAAAAACAGTAAAATAATTTAAATAAGCTAAAAACCTATTAAACAACATGAATGAGTTAAAAACAGATTTAAACATTTTAGAAATTATGCACAACAGTATTTTGGTTGAATTAATGAGGCCCAAAGACCTTGATGAAGAGGCAAGCTTTAACTTAGTGCCTAAGAGACTATTGGTGCCAATTGGATCTCCAGGAAGAGGATATTCTACAGTGCCATGGCTGAGAAGACTCACGACTATGTCCCAACAAAGTGTATTGGTCTCATAAGTGGGACATGAATTGAGGGCCCTCTCAGCAGACCTTAATCCTCAAGCAGGCAAGAGTGTATTGACATGCATTTATTATAACTCATACCACTAGGAGTCAATAATTATTGTATAGCAACAATTACATTCCACTAGTTCAAATCCTCAAGTACCTAGTATCTAAAGTTCAGGAAACAAATTGTCAATATTATCAGATAGGTTGATATGGGGGAAGGTAGATACAGTACACTGAATATCTACTCAGTGAACACCTATTTATTTGTACAGGTTGTTTAGATTTTTTTTTAGACCTTCTAGATCTTGAACTTCTTACCTCTATAGATATTATTTCCTTTGCTTTTAGTGCTTTATTGATGATTTTAATGTTCTATTGTGTTCCTCCTAAATACCCATTTTGTGCTGATGAATATGGTAATAAACATTAAAACAAATAACAAAGATAAAGCATTTTACTTTACAACTTCACTACTGAGCTCCTGACAAATTCTAGCCTCTAACAGGAAGTTGCTTTTTAATCCTCACACCTGTATTTTTATAGAAAACAATTTTTATAGAATAACTATTAATAATATTTTGATCTTATTGTGTGTTGATAAAATAAGTACTATGTGGAAACTGTCATCCAATTTATGATTTTCTATATACTTTGCAGGATTTTTAATTTGTCCAGGTGACAGTTGGGTCTTGGAAACAGAGAGGCTTTATGAAATCACTATCGAAGTGTATGATAAATCAAGCAATAAGGTGTATTTATCTGATGTAAGTAAAATAAGGGTATAGATTTCCTCTTAAATGTGTTTTTCTATATGTCTAGTGAAAACATCAAAACTTAATTTAAACCAGTAGGAAAATCGCATTCCAAATTAAGATTGCAAACAGAAGGAAACCCAAAAGAACAGAGAGAGAGAGACAGAAGTAGAGAAGCAGACCTCAAACTGCTAGTTGAGATAGTAAGTTGAATCTCAATCTCTTTCTCTGTGTGTGTGTTCTTTTAAGTTAAGGTTGCTCGGTTATTACCTTCTTTACTTTACCTTTTCACCTGTGTCTCTAACAAGAGGTTGACATGCTTAAATTCAACCAGTGACATTTTCCATTGTCATAGACTCCTGCAAAAGGTACAGGCAGTGTAGCAAATAAAAATGCAAGCTCTTAAGTGAAAATCAGGACTTGTAATCCCTTAAGTGTAATGACTGTACCAGCATCTAGTCCTGATACTTTATCGTTACAAGTTGGTTTATGTGTTGCAATAGTTTCCACATTTTGAGCATTAAGTCTGACCATAATGAAATATATTTAGCAGTTTATTTGTTGTTGTTCTTGTTAACTGCCCTCGGATCAACCTTGGCTCATGGTGACCTTGTGGATGAAACACCTTCAAGCCCCCTATCCTCCACTGCTCTCTGCTTAGGTCCAGCACACTCATGCTCATGACTTCCCTAATTGAGTCTAGCCATCTGGCATGCAGTCTTCCTCTCTTTCTACTACCCTCAATCTTTCCCAGCATTATTGTCTTTTTTGATGAGCTGTGCATTCTCATGATGTGGCCAAAGTATGACAGCCTCAGTTTGATCATCTTGGCTTCTAGGGGCATTTCAGACTTGATTTGTTCAAGGACCCATTTGTTTGTCTTTTTGGCTATCCATGGTATCCTCAGCACTCTTCTCCAGCACCACATCTCAAATGAATTTATTTTCTTTTTATCTGCTTTTTTCACTACCCAGCCCTCACATCCAAACCGTGGCTTGGATGTTTCTAATTTTAGTGCTTAGTTGTATATCTTTACTCTTTAGGATCTTTTCTAGCTATCACATGACTGCCCTCCCCATTCCTAGTCTTCTCCTTATCTCTTGACTGCAGTCTCTGTTCTGTTCAATGTTTGATCCAAAGTGCAAGAAATTCTCTGAAGATGCCAGCCACAGATGCTGGCGAAACATCAGAAAGAAACTCTTCTAGAACATGGCCACACAGCCCGAAAAACCCACAAAAAACTATACAATAAATTTATTTACCATGCAACTTATTTACCATGTAGGGAAAAAATGATGATAGCTGTAATGATTCATGGAGAAAACAATCCACAGCTGCTTAGTAGCTTTCTTAGAACCATCCAAAATACCACAAAAATGTTCACTTTTTTTATTTCTTTAGAACTTTTTGTGAGACTTATGGCCTTTGTGCTTTAAGAAACTAAGGGCCTTTGCAGACTGCCAGAAATAGTTCAAATTGAGTCCACTTTAACTGCCCTGACTCAGTGTTAGGGAATCATGGGAACTGTAGTTTATTGTGGCACCAGAGCTCTCTGACAGAGAAGGCTCAATGTCTCAGGGAAAAAAAATACAATTCCCATGATTCCCTAGCATTGAGCTAGGGCAGTTAAAGTGGACTCAATTTACACTATTTGTAGCAGTCTGCAAAGTCCCTAAGTTTAATGAGAATGCAAGACTAGAATGCAGGATTGGGCCCTAAGAAGGAAGGTCTGCTTGGAAGAAGGAAACTAAGATTGCGATGTTGCTAAATTCTGGATCTCTGAAAATTCACCAAGACCTTTGTAGCCAAAGTGGTTTCACTAGGAATACTTAAGCACATTCTACCCTCATCTTTCTCGTGACATTGATAAGAAGAGGAAAAGCAAGATGCAGGGATGGAATGCAAATCACATTAGGACATTTTGACTTCCTGGTTGTGTACACCAGTCTTTCAGGGAAAACCTTTGAAGTATGCTGGTTTTTAGTGAAGTCCTCTAGACCTCTTCTAGCAGGCCCAACCATTCATGAACCTGACAAAGTATTTTATGATGAAGGCTCCATTCCTCTGAATGAATTATGTTCATGAACAGGTTGTCTGCCTCCACATTGATATAGCCCTGTACAAATTATGCCAAAATTGACTTTATTGACCTCTTGGCCCAGCTGAAAAGATGATCTGCCTCACTTGAATAAGTATTGGGACCTGGAGCTTCCCTGTAAGATTGCATGATTGCATTATCTGTTCTGATTAGGAGAGATCTTTACCCTTAATGAAGTCAGAGAAGTGCCGAGTATACTGTTCAGACTTCCATCCAATTTGTGATGTGGCTAGCTTTCCCAAGTGGATCAGAACCTCTGATCTGACAAGTTCAGGACGGGGGTTCCCGCACCATGAGAGTAATTACTATTATTCTACAAATGGATTTTCCATTCAAAATTGGAAAATCTCTGTCCACTGACAGAGAGAAGATTTCATTTCTTTGGGTAGGATTAGAGAAAAAGACTGCAATTCCATATGTGGTTGAAAAGGCAGAACAAGCTATTGTAGTTATCAGCTGGGCACCTAAAACAGAGGAGAGAGAAAGATCGAGAAGAAAACAGACTGCAAGGTCTAAAAAACAAGCAAGAGTGAAAATAAACAATTGTGAAGAGTTCTTTTTATTTAAAATCTTATTAAAACAAATCATAGAATAATTCATTTCAGTAAATAAATTGAGTAAGAAACATCAATTATAAGCATACGGTTGGTAATTTTCATAGAAATGACTGTAGCAAATGAATGAACAATATGTCCAGCATGTTTTGGCAGTCATGGCTAGTACATCATTCAATAACACTTTGGAGGATTAACGACTTCAGACTTATTATTGACAAAGTTGAAGTATAGAAACCAAGTAATATGACAGTTACCTAATAAAGTTGCATTTTGAAGCAGTTTTACTGGTGTTCATAGTGTTTTTATAAACAGTGATATCTCAGATACATATGCACCACCAAACTAATTACAGTCCCTGAAGATCTTTCCATACTGAGACAATTTCTAATCTCACTGCTATACATAGTAATGTAATAAGATATTTGTGTGACAAATGCTTATAGTCTTGGAGAAAAACAGATAAAAGATATATTGCCAGTGAGACAATATCTTTCTGGCCTCTGATTTTACCCATTTCAGAGTAAACATCTGACCAAAATTTTGCTGTACTGGAACATTTCTGCCAAAGATGAATGTACGTATCAACCTCTTTACAGCCTCACCAGCAAGTAGCCTTCAGATTGGAAGTAGCATTCCATAAATGTACAGGTGTAAGCAGTGGGGATCAGTGCAGGACGGGACTTCTGAACAGGACTTCCAGGGCTGAAGAAATGGCCTCGCGGGCTGGGGGAAACAGAAATGACCTCGCAGGCTAGGTGGGAGAGGCACAGAGTGCGGAAATGGCCACCCACCCAGGCCGGAGGCCTCCCTGAAGGCCCAGAGACCTCCCCCAAGGCCCAGAAACCTCCCCAAGGCACAGAATGGCACCCACATGGGCCCAAGGAGCACCTGTGTCACCCCCCTTATGGGGTGTCACCCAGTCCGGCCCACACTCCCTGCACCCCCACTGGATGTAAATTACCACATGTGAATGGCTTTTAGACATTACTCACAATGGGCAAATGAAGAAAAATCCAAAATAGGAGGAAGTGCTCAAAGGTCTTGTGTTTTGGGTGAGAGCAGATAATTTAACCTGTACAGCATAGATTGTTCCTTTATAACTATAAGAATTGACATTCACAGTAAATAATCAGTTTTTGAGTCTCAGTATGGAAATTTCAGACTGAATGAAGGACTGCCATGTGTGCAGGTATTGGATTATATCTTTTGAGCAAAGGACCCTTTCATGCTACATAATTATGAAACTATGATTATAGTTTAACTGTATGACTACATCCTGTGGAGTCCTGGGATTTGTTATTTAGGGAACGGTTTTAGAATTCTCAGTTGGAAAGCAGTAGTGCCTCCTCAAACTACAAACCCCCTGATTCCATAGGATGTTGTCATGGCAGTTAAAGTGGTATGATTGTGCAATGAGAGAGAGTCCAAAAGAAACAATAGCTAGTCTCCATTTCTGAAATTCCAAGGGCCAACTACAATTCAGGGGGGTTGCAGACTGCCAGAAATAGTGCAAATTGAGTCCACTTTTAGCATTAGGGTTAGTGCTAGGGAATCATGGGAATTGTTGTTTTTTTCTGAGACATTGAGCCTTCTCTGTCAGAGAGCTCTGGTGCCACAATAAACTACAGTTCCCATGATTCTCTAACCCTAACCCTAAAAGTGGACTCAATTTGCACTGTTTCTGGCAGTCTGCAACGCCATCAGAAACAGTTAGCAGAATTGCAAGTGGTCTTCTTGTTTTTCAAAGTGGACACCAACTAGTTTTAGTTTTTCCTGGAGTGAGAACAGGAAGTGATATTATGGTTGCTGCACCTCTGAAAGGTAGTGTTTCTTCTCCCTGTGAAAGAAGAAGCAGTAGATATTGTAGATCTGTTGTTTTGTCTTTGGGATGAGCCAGTGTGTCACAGTGGTTTGAACATTGAGCTATAGTGAGCAGGGTTCTACCTCTGAAGAAACTTGCCAGGAAAACCCTGTGATAGGGTCACCTTAAAGTCACCATAAGTCAGGAATTACTTGAAGGCACACAAAACACACACATTGGTGATAGGCTATTTGAACAGGCTATTTGAACAGGAAAAGTAGAATGTTCTACTGCTAATTTGTTGACAGTATTTTTACTTATGAAAATTTGAAAAGCTTTCTTCCTGCTGTCTGTCCCTGTTCCTATTTTTTTTTTAAAAAAAAGAATTATTATGGCTATCTAAAAGTCTAGTTTGCATTTTTGTTTTTCTTCTGTATAGCACAACAATTATATTAATGTGTTGCTTAAAATGATTAAATTTTATTGGGTTTTTAAAGCCTAATTTAAAAAATAAAGAAGGGAAAGGGGACAGTACATAGGATGTGGATATTTATTAAGTGGATGTTAGCGATTTTTTAAAAGTGTCTCTAATTATTCTGTATCAAACCAGAAATAATAATAATAATAATAATAAGTTTTATTTATAGCCCGCCCCTCTGCTAGGCAATCGGGGCGGGTTACAGCATTTTAAAACAGCACAGTTAAAAACATTCTCTCCAAACATAATCCCTCCACCCACCCCTTAAAACAAGATTAAACCAAAAAATAATTAAAACAACACAAGAATAAAATTAAAAACTCAATCCGGAGTCAGTGGTCAATGAGCAAGTTGTCCCTCTCCATGGACAGATATTATTCTGGGAAGGCCTGCCGGAAGAGATCCGTCTTTACTGCCTTCTTAAAGGCAGCAAGGGTGGTTATCAGACGGATCTCATCCGGCAGGCCATTCCACAGTCTGGGAGCGGTAGCGGAGAAGGCCCTCTGGGAGGTCCGGGACAGCCTAGTTTTTATTGGCTGTAACAGATTCCTCCCAGAGGACCGCAGGGCGCGGGGGGGATCATACGGGGAGAGGCGGTCTCTAAGATAAGATGGACCCAAGCCATGTAGGGCTTTAAAGGTCAAAACCAACACCTTGTACTGTGCCCGGAAACTAATCGG
Source organism: Phrynosoma blainvillii (assembly GCA_026167975.1). Classification (NCBI taxonomy): domain Eukaryota; kingdom Metazoa; phylum Chordata; class Lepidosauria; order Squamata; family Phrynosomatidae; genus Phrynosoma; species Phrynosoma blainvillii. Next base: position 320,038,619 of record JANUYF010000002.1, on the reverse strand, counting down.
CAGCCAGTGGAGGGATTTAAGCACCGGTGTTATGTGCTCCCTCCTTGATGTTCCCGTGATTACCCTGGCTGCCATATTCTGTACTAATTGAAGTTTCCGGGTTAGGCACAAGGGTAGCCCCATGTAGAGTGCATTGCAGAAATCCAGACGTGAGGTTACCAGGGCGTGTACCACAGTTTCCAGATCCCTCATATCCAGATAAGGGCGCAGTTGGCGTATCAGCCGAAGCTGATAACAGGCACTCCTGACCACCGCATTCACCTGACTAGTCATGTGAAGCGATGAGTCAAGGAGCACCCCCAATGTGATATAATATTTTGCTATTCCTTTATTCAGAGCATATTCTGATAATTTTTCATTTCAGAATCTCCGAATTGATGTGCAGTTCCCAAAGGAATACTTCAAGGTTCTCCAGTCCTCTTTGAATGGTTCATATCATTATGTGAAAGTGATGAAGGAGGGTCACACCGTTATTAGTGCTACATTAATCTCTATTGTAGATCAGGTATATCTTTTGTAATAAAGAGGAAAACTTGAACTTGAATTTGTTTCAGATTAAACTTGGTTCTTTCATTGTCTGCAATGGGTAATAAATTTAAACAGCTGAGATTCCAGCAAAGTAGAAATACAGCAAATTTTCTAGAAATAAGACACCCTACAATGCAATCCTAATCATATAATCTGAAAGTAATTAAAATTAATTTCAGTAGGACTTACTTTCTGTTCTTTAGCTGCATGTTTGCAATGTATCCTAAAAATGATACTTGGAAGTACAGCTGAATTCAGTTGCCAAGAGCCAATGGCATTCTTCCATATCCAGTGCTAGCAGAACTGTGGTTTTATTTCTTCCCCTCTCCCTCTTGATTCAGCCCTCTGTAGTGCCAAATACCTGCTCCAGGAGATTTCTCAGTCGTCCACAGCAGTTTTGTAAGGCATACAGAAGCCAGCAAGAGGGAAAGTAATTGTAGCAGAAGGAATGAGATCCACCAGAAATGTACCTTTAGATTCTGACCAGTGAGACTTAAAATACACTCAGTCCTAAATTTGTTTATTTTAAAGTAACAATTTTGCTCACATCACTAGGACTGAGTTCTAAGGGAGAAGTGTAAGAGCAAGTAGCCAATGTGTACAGAATGAAACATCCAATTTAGGAGAAGCTAGGCTGCAGCTGTCCTATAAAGTGCTAACTCCAGGTATGCAAAATAGCAATCATAAACAAACAACTTTAAACTCATGGGTAAGTGTTCAAACATAGAATCCTCCCTTTATCCTCAAATGCTGTAGCCACAGCCAAGAAAGCCCTCACTCCAGTTGTCACCTGCCTGATTTGAAGAGGCCATGTAGCAGTAGCGATATCATGAACATTTCTGTATCAGTGAACTCAGCACTCTCTAAGCAGGTTACAATCTGTAAGCTAATTGCCCCCAACAAGCTGGGTACTCATTTTACCAATCTACAAAAGGATGGAAGGCTGAGTGAATCTTGGAGCTCCTGGGATCGAACTCACAACTTTGTGGCTGTAGTACCAATATGTAACCATTGTGCCACCACTACAATGTAAAATAGGCCCCTAATGACAACATATGCACAAGAATGGGTAGGTGCAAAAGAGAGCTAAGGCCACTAACTAGTGCCTTTCATCAAAAATACATTGTATACTTTGATTTAAAGGTTTGTGTATATGTGAAGAATCTCTGAGTTTCTTTTGAAATAGTGTATTTTAAGACAAGGACAAATATTTTCTTTCTTTTTTGAAAACTAAGCATTGCATATTTGCTTTAATAGGATGGAGGTGTACACACATTACCTGTTCCAGTACAAAACCAACAAGAAGTAGACATTTATGTTCCAATTTCACTTTTGCCAAGCATTTTGACATTTCCATGGCAGCCAAAAGCAGGAGCATATCAGTATACAATAAAGGTAAGTGTTAAAGAAAGCCATCTAATTTTTTTAAAGTCCAGGTACTGATTATTTTATGATTCTAGTGTGTATTGTTAACTTTTGAAGTTACAGTCCAGTTTCTATTGGGAAATGGGATTTTGTTACTACTTCTGCAATATGACACTAGCTGTTCTTAAAAGCTGCATTTTGTTTTACCACACACACTTATAATTAAGGAGCCTTCCTCTTAAACTAAGTATGATTGCAGAACATAATTTTGGGTAGTAGCAAGTGACAAATGGAAAACAAATAAAAATGCTTGTGGCTTACCGCATGTGGGTTCCATAAGTCAGGAGCTTTATTGACTGCCAAGAAGATATCCAGAGAAGAATGAGTATCTCCCTGAAGCATTGGCAGTTGACATACTTTGCTTCCCCTGCTTAATTCACTGTTGGAGTAACATTGTTATTAGAAGGCAAAGGCCATGGCTTTTCATGTAGTAGATCTTCCCACTCTGACTTTTCTTTGTACTTTTCACACTATCTCCCTATCTATGGCATCAGTTTGACAAGTTATCTTATCACAGAACTACCTCAGAGTAAACAAATTTTATTATGCAAATATTATTTTTCATATAGGCAATTAAGGCTGTAAAATCCTTTGAAGTATTTACAAAGATGTTCATCCTCACCATATAAGAATTATTTCCTTCAAAAGAGACATATGTAATGTGAATCATGTTTATTTGAAAATGACAACTTTTTTTGTTTTGGATTTCTTAAGATTCTGAACTTTCGGTTTCTTTCATTTACTTAAAGATGTTGGAAAGAAACAAGGTTACCTTTTAATATGCAGTCTGAAATCCTGTGTGGACCCTCCTTAGAAGTAAGCCCCATTGAATATAGCACCTCTTGTTTCTGAATAAACCTGTATCAGATTGCACTAGATTAAATTTTAACTATTATTAACATTTAAACCTACAACATGAAAGTATTCCTCTTAAAATCAAATCAAAATCCAGAGTAACATGTATTTGCACCAGAAATACTAATCAAAGGATCATTATGCTGCTATTATGTCTACAAAGTGCTTGGCAGAAATGCATCCAGCCACTGTGTTCTCCTTTGTCCTTCTTGTCTAATTGAGGTTGATTTATATATCGTAGCTGATATACATGGGATTTATATATTTTAGCTGATTTTTATGCCTCTAAGTTTTATTGTACTGGTTGTGATATATATATATATATATATATATATATATATATAATTGGATTGAATGGTTGATTTTTAAGTCCATGCCTCTGAAATCTTCTTTAGGAAGAAAATAGGGTCTGCATACTTTTAAAAATAAATACATAAATAAATACATACAGTAGTCACTTGGTATTTGCTTCCAGGACCCACTGTGTATACCAAAATCTGTGGATGCTCAAGTCCCATTAAATACAGTGGCATAGTACAGTGGTGTCCCGTATATAAAATGGCAAAATCAAAGTTTGCTTTTTGGAATTTATATATTTTAAAAAATTTTCAAAACGTGGATGCTTGATTCCATGGATAAAAAGTATGTAGATATGGAGGGCTCACTGTACTACTGACAATGACTGTCTTAGGTCCTGGAAAATGTGTAATACAAGTTTTCTTGCAAAGCACAATATAGGATAGTTTTAACGGTATTCACTGACTTAGATAAATGTAATTGTTCAGGATTTTTGACCTGGAAAATATGGAAGACAATAAATTTTGAAAAATAAAGTTATTTCCCAGGCTTTGAACTCTGTTTCTCTTTTCTGCAATGGAATGCTGCTCCAGAATAATTGTATACTACATTATTCTTGATGTGTGCATGCCTCCCCCTCCATCCAATATGTTTAGTTCTCCACATGCAAGAAGGAAATAGGGCTGGCACTCAGGAAGCAATTCTGCATACTAAAGCATTGCAAAATGAGGGGCAAGGGGAATTTATAGAGAAAGATGTAGGTACTAGACCAGGGGTAGGCAACCTTTTTGAGCCAGGGGCCGGGTTGCTGTCCCTCAGACAATTGGGGGGCTGAAGCACCAAAAATTAATTAATTAATTAATTAAAATTAAAAATATTTTAAAAAATTAAAAAATATGCATGCACACTCTCTCAGCCCCAGAAAAGCCCCAAGAACAAGTAATAACAACAATAATCAATATCATCATGGCGGGCAGTGACAGTGGCAGCAGGACCAGCCTGGGGCCGGTCCAAAGGCCTCGGGGGAGCACATCCAGCCCCCGGGCCTTGGGTTGCCTACCCCTGTACTAGACTGTGCTCTCATAGTTTTTCTCTTTGCCATAATTAATTACACATTGACATTGGCAGTCTGCTGCGTGTGGTCGTGGAGAAGCTCTGGGCTTCTGGATTTTATGCAACTATGGAGCTGAAACAGATGGTATACATCTGATATCTATATCATACAGTGCTGTGCTGCTGCTTCATGTGCAAAGTCATTCATCTTTCTATAGTCACAGGCAATAAAAATAGTGTCAATTGTATCTTCATGCTTAACTCACAGAATGAAATAAGTGTTAGATTTCCAAGGTTTCTGTAAAACCGTTTTTATTTTTAGGAAAGGGTTTAGACGTGACAACACAGATTGTATAGCTGCTGAATCCTTGGAGATACAAAAGATTTTGTGAGCAAAAGTGTTCAGACCTTTATGAGAATCATGGCACTCTTCATTGTTGTCAGTGACTGACTTTGGATGAATTCTTGGAGCCATGAGTATACACAGTTCACCTCCCCTTAAGGCTAAAAATAAAGACATGATGACAGCAAGAAATCAATTCCTCCCTTTTCTCTGCCCCCCTTTACCATTTATATTTCTTAGCAATTCCCTTTGGTAGAAAAAAAAATCAGTAGTGCACAGGTTAGCTGCATTGAGGCTTAAAACGTTCAGTTGGCTGTCTCTGACTTTCAGTAAAAGGAAATTAATCGGAGTTCTAAAAAATGCAGCAGTTCTATCAGCTAGGCCTCTTATGTGCTGACTTGCGAAATGATATGCTGACTACAGAAACTATTAATCACTGAGGCACCTCTGAGTATCAATTTATTTTGCAGGAGATGGACAACTAGAGGTGGAGAGATTTCTTGTAGTACTTGACAAAACATCTCTGTGAGGAAGTATGGAATTAACATGCAATAGTCTGGATCTCTAATGTTTTGATTTAGCAGAAGGATGTTTTTCTGTTGATTTCTAATTAGCAGTGCTAGATTTAAGACTTTTTTTTGTCAATGTAATTTGCTGAATGACTAATTGAATGGTATACCTGAGAGTAAGAATAGCCTTAGTAATAAAAATAACAATTTAATTTGGTTTGTTTTTTGTTTGTTGTCTAGGCTTATGGGGGAAGTGGCAATTTCACCTGGTCTACATCTGATCAAAACATTGCAACAGTAACAGTTAAGGGAGTAATGACAACTGGAAATGAGATTGGTGTCAGTACAATACGTGCCATTGATGTTCAAAATCCACTACATTATGGGAAAATGAAGGTAAACAAGACTTAAACTTTGCTTATCCTTACAAGAAGATGTTGTCAGGTGTTGCAAAGAAGACATACTTGTGGTCTTGCCCAAGAAATGGAGGAGCTCCTAAACCATTAATATTTCTGTGATTAATTATGCAGTGGGATTTTCTCATAAGAGGGACTTTCTTACATTCTTTATATTTATTAAGTAGCCACAGCTTAGTGTGAGAACTTGAAGCTAAACTAAAAATATTTTGAAAGCTATTTCTTTCGTATAAGATACCATAAAGCAGGAAGTGCAGTGTAAAGTTCAAAAATATAGCAGATCACGCACATTGGAAATGCAGGTTCTTTGTGTTGAAAGCTATAAATATATAGGTAGATGATGCTGTGTTTTCTCATGAGCAGTCTTGCATGTTAATATCTAGATAAGGGAAAGGGAACCTGTGGTGCTCCAGATGTTGACAAACAACTACTTCATTCATCACTCATCATTGGCCAGATTGACAGAGGCTGATGGATATTTGACTCCATCAACATTCAGAAAGCCACATGTTTAGCAAACCTGTTATCTGTCACCGTATAGAAGACAAAAACATAAAGAAGTTATTGGATGGATGCTGAACAATCTGCTTCCTTTCAACAGACCTTACAAAATTCATATTAATAAAAATAAAGGCACAAACATACAGATTGGATAATGTGAAGCATTCTTTGGCCAGAAAGGGAAAAAGGAGGCTTCTTAATTGGTTTACCAAATTATCTGTATTTCTCCATAGCAAAATCATAAACTTTTAGTGCTTCTTCAGAGCCAGAGTTCCCAATTCTCAGTTGCATTTATATATAATGACTGATATACCTTGCTGTGCCTGAACATTTTTGCATATTCACATGCCAAACAGATGGTTAACTGCACTTATCACCTGTTGAGAAACTGGAATCTTTTCTCTTATACCCCCTTGTAATTTTCTGAATAAATTATTGGCCTTGTCTGAGCTTCACATCAGTGAAGAGATGTATGTGCAAAATCCCATAGTGCTTTGCAGGACTTATTTCCAGGTAAGTGAATATATTATTTTCATTATTATTACTATTATTATTCATTCATTTATTCCACCTTTTCCTCAAAACTGGAATTCAAGGTGGCTTACAAAAGTTAACATAAATATTGATAAAAGCATATATAAAGACATAAGTAATAACATAGAAAAAAACTATTGTTACAACACACTTAAATTAGCTATAGAATTACAACCATTTAAAACAAATTTATTTTTAAAAAGATAACATGTCAATATAGCAACACACTCTTAAAAATGTTTATCATCTGTTCCTAAAAGCCTGAATAGAAAATGTTCACTTTCCAACAGAAAGACAACAAAGAGGGAGCCATCTTCACTTCCCTACTACAGCCCTAATCTAGTAAGGAATACTATACACACACAGGTGCTGAATGACTGTGTCTTGTGGCAGAGTAGGGAAAGTGATTTATCCAATATGGTATCTGTTTGCATGGTATTGTTACCTTTGCAAAAGATGATCATGTACCCACACTGCAAGGTTGAAAGCAACTAAGCAGTTGTTAAAGTCACATAGTTTGAAACTTAGGAACATGCATTTCTGGGAATACAGAAATGTTTTGGAGTTTCTTGTTCCTAATCATGGTTCCTTGTGCTATATCAGAGTGTTTCTTCCCATTTCTCTGGTTTTGGGGAATGCTAGTCCCCCAGAAGCTTCACTTGAGAATAGAGAGCACATTGTACAGCCCCAAATGTATTTGCTAGGTAACTGGTACTATCCATTCAAAATGACAGAAGTGTTTGTAGGAGCCATAAGTCACTGGGGTATGATGCTGCAGCCCTTTAGAAAGTGCTCTGGGATGAACTAAGCTCCTGTGGTCAAATTCATGTTGAACTTTTAAAAGAAGGGGTTATCTAGAAGCTAAAGAGTGTGCCCGATAATTCATCACATATAATGGTAAATGGTTCAGAATTTACCATTGTATTTTTGCTGTTCATGTTTCAGTAGCCAATTTCAAGGCAAACTTCCAGAGGGGTTTTTGCTTCCACAGGCAAAAAAGAAGAGTTTTGTGTGCCATCAATAAATATTTTTAAAGAACTAGATGATAGGTGGTAGCTTTTTGAGGTGTAGCTTCTAAGATTCAGAAAAACAAGCCAGAACTCTGATGTATATCTGTTGGTATGAGTGGACATCATTTTCCAGTGCACTTCTTGTTTTGAAAGTGGCCTCTCGTGGGCCTAAAATGGCTCAAGGGGGCCAAAAATGTGCCAAAATGTCCCTATAAGCTATTTGGTGGGCGTAAATTTGAAAAAGCCATACCTGGATAGAAATGGGGCTCCCAAAATAGCTCTTGGACCACATGCATCCTACAAGCTAAACTTTGCACACCAATGTGCTAAGGTAACATCCTTCATCATAATTGTATAAATAAGTTTTTATTTTACTACCATACATATGTCAAACAGCTAGTACACTCGTCCCTCCACATTCGCTGGGGTTAGGGGCACAGAACCTCTGTGAATGTGGGAAAATCGTATATAACAAAACACTTATGTTATTACCTGAGAGAACAGGTAAAGAGACTTTTATGGATTTGATTATTCATGATTATATTAATATGTTCTCTCTTGAAATCTCTAAGTCCTCCAGTGCAACTCTGTGGTCAACATCTGCCAGACATTGACCTGCACTGGAAGAGCTACAAATGCCTAGAGGAATGTTCTCTCTAGGAATCTCTAGCTACTTTAGTGCGACTTTTGGTTAAAGTTGACCATAGAGTTGTGCTGGAGGACCTAGCAATTCCTAGAGAGAACATATTTATAAAATAGGTGAATAATCAAATCTGCAAAAGTCAAAGCTACAAATGTGGAGGGACAAGTGTACTTCCTTGCTTCCTTATAGTTCAGCAACTGTTGGAGAGTGATCTGGTTACATCCACTCTCTTATCAGTAGTTAACTACAATCCTTCAAAGTCCATATTACATTTTTGGCTTATAAAAGCTTTTTTGTTATGTTATCTTTTGCACAAAACTGGTGTGAGTTCCAGAATAAAAAACTACATGTTTAACATTGAATTTTCATTTTGAAAAAAGCCATATGTGCTTCATTAAACAGGTTCCCAAATTGGTTTGAGCTCCCCTTTATTACTCCAGAAATTACATCTCTGGTGTCTTTGAAATTTAGAACAGTTTGTTTTCCATTTATTTCAAACCGTACTGTATATCTATCTTCCAAAATGTAGTCTAAATGGACATTAAATGCAGTCATTACATATTACAATAGCCCCTCCCAATTCTCAGGGGATCCGTTCCACCCCCCCTCCCCCCCAGAAATGGTGGCTCACAAATATTCGAGCCCCATTGAAAATAATGGCACATGTGAGAGGCACACACCGCCATTATATCCCTCTCCACTTGTGCCTCTCACAAAGAGCAGGACCGTGGACTTGAAGTCTGAGAATGGGGAATGAAACTGTAAATTGAAATATTCTTCTGCTTGTTAAACCATTATTAAACCAAGACAGAGGTTGGCTTGAAGTCTCACACTGATGAACCATGCAGTAGCTGTGTCCCAAATGGCAGCAAATGACAATTGCCTGCATGAGGCTCAGAAATGATGTGTTTAATTAAAATGTTGCTTTCAGAATTATGATTCAGAGCAATTAGCAACAGGAGTGCTTTTCATCCCATTTGAACTTGCAGGAACAAGCATTAAATGAAATGAGTGGCTTCAAGTTAAGGTTTTAACCGTCTCTGTTCAAGCTTTGCATCTTACATTTGAAGTAAGCATCTGTCTGCTGACCTTGATTATCAGGTTATGCAAGCAGTCTATAAGTTTCATGAGGATTACAATTTTAACACCGTACCATATGGTCCACAATTTAACCTGAAGCAGTAGACAGATGGCTTTAAAAGTTAGACATGCCAAATGAAATCTTTGATCAAGCAGTTGTTACGAAATGTTGCTATCCATCTGTGATGATGTCTTTAATGATAGCTCAGAATAAAATACAAACATATAGTTCAAGCATCTGCTTGTCTCCAATTTGAGATAGCAGTTCTACACAAAGAAAAAAATGTCATAGAAGGTTGCCTCACAATCAGAGGGATACAGCATGCATGCATGAATCCTGCTAGTCATTCAAGCATTCTCATTTTAATAGGCAGGACATTGGTGGACATAGCAGTGCCACAAACACTTCCACTTGTGTGCAAGAAACTTCAATTTTTCTATTGGAAAGAGAAGACTTTATATAGGTGAACAGCATGTAACCATGAGAGACAGTATGATTTTATTTGACTGGATCACTGTTCTGCCCCCATTTAAATGTCTTTAAGCCCTATTTAATGAAGTAGTGTTATCATCTTATGCAAATGCTGAAGTCACTATCTGAAGAGATAAAAATTCACATGTGGGGGAAAGTTACAGGTTGAAGGTTTGCCTGCATTCCTCCAACCCTGTCCTGCAATTAATACCTGCATTGAACTACGCTGCACTGAAACCCCACATATGAATCAATACACCAAGTTGATGATACTAGAGAGATGGCCTTCTCACTGTTGTCCACATCACCATATAACTCCTTCCCACAAGTAATTCACTTATCCTTCTTGGAGTGGATATTAAAGAGCTGCTTGTTTACATTTACATTTAGCTGATTCATTTGAAGTTAGCCCAGGCTTTAAACGTGCTTTTTGTTTGTTTGTTTGTTTGTTTTGTTTTGTTTTTTTAAACTTTTGTGCTTGGAGATTTTATTATTATTTCACTGATGGTTTTAGATAGTATTATTGAAATGTAGCTATTGCTACTGAGTTTGTCTTTGTCATCTGTTTGTCTTATGGTTATCTTGGTATGCAAATTGCCTTTTAAGCTCTGCATCAATAGAAGGTGGGTGTCTAGATCGAGGGAAGTAATAGTAGCGCTCTATTCTGCTTTGGTCAGGCTTTACCTGGAATACTGTGTCCAGTTCTGAGCACCACAATTCAGAAAGGATGTTGAGAAGCTGAAGCATGTCCAGAGAAGGTGACCAAACTGGTGAAGGGTTTGGAAACCATGCCCTATGAGGAGAGGCTTAGGGAGCTGGGTGTGTTTAGCCTGCAGAAGAGAGCCAATATGATAGCCCTATGTAAATATTTGAAAGGGTGTCATACTGAGGATGGAGCAAGCTTGTTTCCAATGGATTCACACTACAGGAGAGGAGATACCACCTAAACATTATGGGGAGCTTCTGAACAGTGGGATTTGGGGGTGAATTTTTTGGGCATAAAGTTTTAGACTTATAGATGAGTATATACAGTATATCTTACTTTTCAACTGGGGTTCAGTTTTTATGGATGAGAGAACCCATCTTTCCCTGTCACTCCAATGTGATTTGGAGAAAAGGGAATTTATAGCAATAGCAAGTACATTTCTATACAACTTATTAGTGAACTAGCACTCTCTAAGCTGGTTACAATCTGTAAACTAATTGCCCCAACAAGCTGGGTACTCATTTTACTGACCTACAAAAGGTTGGAAGGCTGAGTGAAACTTGGAGCCCCTGGGATCAAATTCACAACCTTGTGGCTGCGGTGCTGGGATTTTAACCACTGCGCCATCAGGCTTCCCTTATTTAGAACAAGCTAGGATGATATTTATACATTCCCCTATGCACTGCTTTTGGAAAATCATAGATTCTTTTCTATTTTTAATGCCACTCTGGGATTATTCCTCCAACTCATTTTCTTGCATGCCACAAATTATCATGAGAAGATATATGTACATTTACATCTGGTATAGATTATGTTTGAATCCTTAGGTGTATAAATATATTTCATTTCATTGATTTCTTTTTAATCAACATTACATTACCATTGTTAAAAACTGTTGTTTTAAAAACCCAAAACATACAGAACCTTGGCTTATGTGTGACTTATATTCTTACTAGAAAACACCATTGGCATCCCCTTCTCCACTCCTGAGGAATGAACCAGACATGAATGAAGCAGCTGAAATAATTTATTTTCTATCATATTTTTAGTGACAGAAATTTAGTGTAAGCACTTTTACTGCCTGCACCTCATGAAAAAGGGTCAAGAAACATTGCAAGAAATCTACCTGACAATAAAATAAACACTCTTCATAGTTTATATTAGCAATGCTATTGGTTGTAATGGTTTACCTGTCAATAAACAATGGCTGATATTTTAGATCTCATTGGTGCACCATTAAACTCTACCAAGAGTAACTTCACTTCCTCTCCTTCATGCTGTCATTACTTGTGGAACTGCAGCTGGGGCATATCTCAGCTATTTAATGGCCAGGGGAGAATGTGAGGGGAGCAGCCAAGCAGCATCTGCCTGTGTTCCTGCAGCTGGATGTAAGAAGATGGCATTCGTCTCCTACACCTCTATTCTCCCAGCGATGCTTACTTCTTTTTGCATCTGGCTTCACGATCACAGCCAGATGCTGCCAGGTCACCTCCACCCACCTCTGGCCACTAAATGGCTGTGTGACAGGTACCTGGCCAGTCAGAAAATACTTATTTTAAAAATTAATGATAACGGTAAGTGGTAAAGACAGGGATCGTGGATGTGGTGTTGAATCTCTCATTTGGCAGGTACCAGAAAATGGCATATGAAAGCATAAATTACAGTTACCCTTGTATTGTGTAAATAAAAGGATTGTAGCATATATTTAAAATTTTGAGAAGTACCAGCAGTAAAAGTGCTTATAGTTCATCATGGAGAAATCCCAGAAATGCATCCCACAAGTTTTATTACTACCTGCCAAGAAATAACAAATACTAAAGACACACAGCAAAGTTCATCCTTGTCTCTTTTTACACACCAAGTAGTAGACATGAGGGTTAAACAACAGTTTATATTGATTTGAAGAATTAAAGAAGGAAGGAAGGAAGTAGGACCACTATCTGCTTCTTTTATTTCAAAGCACCCAAAGATGGGTGGAGGTCTTTCCTTTATATGCATGTAGAAAGTAATCCTGAAACTTACCTTTATCTGCCTTTGGGGTATTTTTAGGATTCACTTTTTTCAGTGTTTGGAAAATTGTATTTCTTCTTAAAACTAATTTTCCAGACTCTACTCTTCTGAGTGGTTGTGTCTGAAAAGAATGAATATGTTTCAGGTATATGCATGAAGTGTTTGGATGAAAGAGAGTCTCCAGAGCTTTGAGATACTTTTGTATCATACTCACTTCTGACCATAACAATCTTTCCCACACTTTTCAAAATATATAGGTAAAAACATTTTAATATTAAAAGTTTTGCCTTAAGACAATTAATTACTGGGAAAACTAAGATCTTTTCAGTCCTCAAATTTCCAGTTCAGGTTTTGTTTATTTTCTCTTGTCTGACCTCTGTGTCTTATTATTGTTTCCTAGGTTTATGTGACAGAACCCAGTGGCATGGAGTTCACACCATGTCAAGTTGAGGCACGTGTGGGTGAGATATTGGAGCTGCCTCTGAGGATTAATGGCCTAATGAATGAGGAAACCAGTCAGATGGTCACCTTGAGTGATTGCTCACATTTTGATTTAGTGGTTAATGTTGAAAACCATGGTGTGTTCAGCCCAACTGAAGGTGACTTAAAATAATTCATTAATTTCATTTTTTAAGATAAACAAAAAGATAAATATGTAATCTACTTTCTGATATGTCAAAGTTCAATTTCTCAATAGCATATGTTGATAAATATTTAATAAAAATTACACAGTTTTTGTGGGTTTTTCGGGCTGTGTGGCCATGTTCTAGAAGAGTTTTTTTCTGACGTTTCACCAGCATCTGTGGCTGGCATCTTCAGAGATTCTTCAGCCATTCTCTGAAGATACCAGCCACAGATGCTGGTGAAATGTCAGAAAGAAACTCTTCTAGAACATGGCCACACAGCCCGAAAAACCCACAAAAACTATGGACACCGGCCATGAAAGCCTTCGACTTCACATTAAAAATTACACAGATTACCTATGTTAGGGAAAACATGCTGAGACTTTAAGACAGTTGAATTAAGCATTGTTTTCCTAATAGGGTCAAGGGGAAATGTTCCTTTAAAAAACAAGGCTGTGGCTCAAGAAGGAATTAAAAGTTATATAACAGAAGTAGATTGTGATTTCATTGCCTAGCCATACCTTCTTTTCCAAGAAATTGTCTACATAGATCTGCCTCATAACAGCCTTTTTAATGGTCCACCTTTTGTTATACCAGGCATCCCCCTGTCCCTTTTAGTAGCCAATATTTATATACCTTTTTGATTCTTCCATTTATAGACATGATACAGTCTTGTTGTGACCTAACTGATTGCACAAGAAAGAGAGCCTGAACTCAGAGCTTTAAATAAAAAATCCTTCCGCGGCCTTTTCAGCGTCATCATGAGACATATGTATGCCTCGTTCTGTTTTTTTCTGCTGCTTTTTTAAAACATCATTATTTATTTTATTATTTATTGTTTGGTTTTCAAATACCCTGAAAGTGGTTTTAATGACAGGCAATGTGTAATTTCTTAAAATGAATTAATGGAAAATTGTAATAGAAATGGTGTACATTTTAATATTATGTTCATGATTGATTTTTATTGACAGGGAAGTTGAAGCCAACCCCTGAGTTCTGCAGTGGGGTAAGAGTTAAAGCTGAAGGCCAAGGTTACACTGAACTTGTAGTCAGTTATAAACATGATCATATTCACCTCAGTGCCAGTATCACCATAGCTGCTTACCTGCCACTGAAGGTAAGCCTGGATTTTATAATAATCACTGTAGTCACACTCAATCCACCCAAAATTAGGTATCAACTCAAAAGAAAACATGTATATAGATGGGAGGAGGAGTTCGATGTACATGCCAATGTACATTATCCAATCGGTTTGGCTTCAGTGCAGTGCTCTTCTCACTCATTCCACCATCCATGTTACTTTTGTTTTCTGTTCCTTTGTTATCTTGGTAACTCCCCAGTTTAAGTCAAAATGTTCTGGTTCCTTTGATAAAGGGATATGGTTCATACTTCTTTGGTAATCAGATATGAGTTAGTCATGTTTGCCTAGAAAGTCAGTATACAAAGGGATCTTGCAGCACAGGGCTTAATGACAGACATTACATACTATATTAGAGGGACTTTCACTTGCTTATCCTCCAATGTGATTTATGCCATATTATGTCAGCAATACCTTTCTGCATGCTCCATTGGGCAAACAGACCAATCCCTGCTCTAGAGGATAAATGGAATTATTATTATTATTATTATTATTATTATTATTATTATTATTATTTGCACACCACTTTCCTCCCAAAATTGGAACTAAAAGTGGCTTACATTCTAAAAACACAGTATAGTTAAGAACTTGCAAAAGTGACAATTAAAATGGAATTAAACTATTACAATGTTAAAACAGATCAATCATTTAAAAACATAATACAATTTAAAAAAGATAAAAGCACTTAAAAACCATACACTTTAAAATAATACAACACACCCCAGGATGTTTTTTAAAACCTCTGTTTTAAATGGCTGTCTGAACAGGAATGTCTTAACCTGCCAGTGGAAGGACATCAAGGAGGGAGCCATTCTGGATTCCCTGGCAAGGGAGTTCCAGAATTTAGGGGCAGCCATGGAAAAGGCCCTCTCTCGCATCCATGCTTATGATGGTGGTGGGATTTAGAGAAGATTTAGAGAAGTGCCTCTCCTGAAGATCTCAGAGCCAGGCTTTTTCATACAGGGAGATACAGTCTGTCAAATAGCCTGGACCTGAGCCATATAGAGCTTTATAGGTCATAATCTGCTCCTTGAATTGTGTTCAGAAACAAACTGGCAGCCAGTGGAACTGTTTCAACAGGGGCATTGTGGGTTCTCTGTAACCTGTCCCAGTTAACAGGCTGGCTGCAGCTTTTTGGACCAGCTGAAATTTCCAAACACTATTCAAAAGCAGCTCTGAGTAGAGCGTGTTACAGTAGTCCAAACGAGATGTAACTAAGGCATATGCCACTGAGGCCAATCCAGTGTCTCAAGGAAAGGGTACAGTTGATGTACAAGTTTTAAATGTGCAAAAGCATTCCTGGTCAACGCAAAGACCTGGGCCTCTAGGTTCAAATCTGAGTCCAGGAGTACCACCAATCTGCAAACCTGTGTCTTCAGGGGGGAAGGTAACCTCATATAACACAGACTGTATCCCTATTCCCTGATCTGCCTTCTGACTGACCAGGAGCACCTCTCTGTCTTGACTGGATTAAGTTTCAGTTTGTTTGGCCTCATCCAGTCCATTACTGATGACAGACACTGACTTAAGACCAGGACAGCCTCCTTGGATTGAGGTGGAAAGGAGTAGTAGAGTTGAGTGTTATCTGCAAATCAGATATTAAGAATGGGAATGTACAAAAATGAATTGCAGAACTGTGCAGATCCCTTTGCAGATCCCGTTGCATGTTACTCATAAATTTAAGTTTTTTAAAGAGACTACTTTACAGTTGATTGTACTGGAAAACAACATGGGATTGTACATGGAAAACAACATGGGGTGGTGCCAAAGAATGTATAAGAAATATTTTTCTTATTTTCTTATATTTCAGTTAGTTTGAAAATATTTTTCTTTTTGCTATTTAAATAAAGCAAAACTCATATTGCTAGGTTTAAAGAGCTAGATTTAATGCATAAAAAGGATCTTGATATTTTGGATGTACTGGAGCAACACTGAAATATGCTATTCTTAACAAAATATGTATAATATTTGAAGGTTTTCTTATCATCACACTCCAGAAATACTCAAGACAAAGCAGCCAGGCAATTGTCTCAGAAATTCATAGGAAAATGACAAAAATCATGTTAGGTTAGATGACTTTAAAACATGGATAAACTATATTCCATTCCTACTCAGAAGTAAGCCTCATTTGTTAAACGAGGCTCATCAGATAAGTGAGTATAGAATAGCTGATCTATGGAAGATTATTTAGTGGCATAGGTAGCAAATCAATGCAGGTTTCGTTCTAATATTCCATTAGAGGTTTCTGATATCATTTCATTTTCAGAACTCATTCCAAAGCAATTGCAGGAAAAAGAATTTAAGTTGATGATGTGTTAAAATGATAAAGAACTTGTTCTAGCAGGAGTCTGCTCAATACAAAATACTATTTTGTTTGTGACAGCTAAAAAATGTGTTCAATTGGATGAAGTATACTTATAATGGAAACTTCTTTTTTAATTGTTTTGTGCCATAAGTCAGAAGCAACATATGCATACATTGTATTTACTTTGAATTATGATGATATTTATTTTCATCAGACTAATGTATCATTTGTAATGTTTTAATCAGTATTTTTTTCCTTTAGACTATTGATCCTGTTACTGCTGCTTTGGTAACTTTGGGATCCTCCAAAGATATAATGTTTGAAGGAGGACCCAGACCTTGGGTTCAAGAGCCATCAAGGTTCTTCAGGGAAGTTAGTGCTGAACATCCAGAGAATACCGGTTTATCTTTAGTAGGACTACCAACAACTAGGAATCCTTTCCAGCACTGGGTCAGAGCATCCTGCAGAGGCCTGAGTGAACAAGTGAGTGAGACTAGTGCATGTGAGAAATGTTGTTGGGCATAAGACCAAAACAACTGAAATAAATTATTGTAGCAGACAGCTAAACATAT
The DNA here is from genome assembly GCA_026167975.1 of Phrynosoma blainvillii. Taxonomy (NCBI): domain Eukaryota; kingdom Metazoa; phylum Chordata; class Lepidosauria; order Squamata; family Phrynosomatidae; genus Phrynosoma; species Phrynosoma blainvillii. Next base: position 320,021,599 of record JANUYF010000002.1, on the reverse strand, counting down.
AAGCCTTTGAAAAGTTGCAGTGCAAACAGTAATAGCGAAATATTATATAATTTAAGAATGCTTAATTCTCAATAGTGATTTCAGACTCATAAGAATACATAAAGAGCAGCAACTAATTCATGCCTGAATGCATGAATTAGTTTCTGCTCTTTATGTGTTCTTATGAGTCTGAAATCACTATTGAGAATTAAACATTCTTAAATTATGCTAAAGTTACAAGTATTTTTTCACAATATACTAATGTCACAGAAAGGTATTAAAAAGTTGAGTGGATTTCTTGATTATGGTCTAGAACAGATAGGCAGGAAAAAGCGGCTCAATCCTGCTTTTTCCCAAAGCAGATCAAACCCCCACTGCCTGCACAGCCCACTCCCAAGGAAGGCCGAGTGTGCATGGCCCAACTGCATGCCGCTATGTCAAGCGGCACTGCTGGATAATTATTTTTGTTCCTTCCCCCATCATATATGCTCACTGTCACACAAACACACCACTTGCAACCTCCAAGTACCTTCCACATTCACCCATTCCATTGGATGGCTGTCCCTTTGAACAGCCACACAGTCACAGACAGATCATGTAATTCTAAGTATAATTTCAAGAAGAAGCAAAAGAAATTCATGGCCATCTAATATATCTGTGTGGTTTATCCAATGTTGTTAAACATTATCAGATATTGCTTTGAGTATGTTCAATTACAGGAGTGTCTCTTAGTTTTAGTGTTCTGTGTGGGAGTATAGCAACTGACAGGAAAGCTGACTGTAGGAAAAACAGCACATTTGAAATGTGTCGCTGGAGAATAGTTCTATGGATACCATGGCCTACTGAAAGACAAATGAATGGATCTTATTGCAAATCAAACTCTCACTAGAAGTAAAAATTACTAAACTGAGGCAGTCATACTTTGGATATATAAGGCAAGATAACTCATTGGAAAAGCTAATGAAACTTGACAAGTAGAAAGCAGTAGGAAAAGACAAAGAACATGCTACAAGGGATAGACTCAATGAAAGAAGACCCAACTGTAAGTTTGCAAGACCTGAGGAGAGCAGTTGATTACTTTAGCTCTTGGAGGTCTCTCATTCATAGAGTCACCATAAATTGAAGTCAACTTGATGACAATAAAACAGCATGTGAGACTCTGTGTTCATTTGATGCTGCATGCTCCAGAAAACTGTTCTGCAGACTGCAGCACTTGTCTTCTGCCATTCATAAACATCTATGGTTGTTGTTGTTAAGGAAAAAGCAACATGGGATATACAGTAATAGAAATAAAAATATGTATGTGAATGTCAAAGTGACTAAGCAGGAGCAGTCAGGAAGATACACAGGTGAAAAAGATAATATAATTAAGAAGCCTTGAGAGCCAAGGACAAAGTTATAGAAGGTATATTGAGAAAACCTGTGATAGATTGCAAACACCTGAGACTCATTAAGTGGTCAAGGTAAAGTGATGAAACACTTGGGTTGGTCTTAGGTATGGGATGATCTATGTGGACCAATCAAGATGTATGTACACACCCACTGGGTGGAAACTGACTGGTGGGTGGTGTCTAACAATGGCTATAAATTGCATTGTTTGCTAATGTACAATGTGGTGTATTGTGGAGTAGTTTGGTGTATTGTGGAGTGTTTTGGAGATATTGTGAAGTGTAGAGATTGTGATTTGTAGGGCATATAGTATTTATGTATATAGTAGAATAAAGTAGATCTTTTATATAAGACTACTGGGTTGTCTGGTGTCTTGAGGGAAGATACAAGAGCCAGAAGAATCCTGGAGAAGTTTGGAGACATCTCAGGAAGAAGAGTGAGAAGGCTTGGAGAGTTTGTCAGGGTCTTCAGCCTATTCTCTGAAACTCTGCTGCTTGGGAAAGAAGCATCAACCACTGATCAAAACTGGTCAGCTCTGCTGCATAACAAGGTGGTGAGTTAGAGCCAGAGGTGAAGAGCTACAACTCCCATCATCCCTGACAAGGGTTATGGGCCCAGATACTAGAGCAACCAGCATCCACAGAAGCTGAAAATTCCAGAGAGTGGAAGAAAGTTTTGTGGAGCATTGTGAGTAAATCATTTTGTATTTTGTCTGCTGTGCATGCTCAGAAGAACTGTGTCAAATTGAGTCACTGCACAAATTAAGATGGAGATCCTAAAGTTTAGTAAATTAAATAGAAACAACTACTCTACCTGGACGATATATGCCCAATCTCTACTAATAAAGGAGTCTCTGTGGTTGTCAGTTGAAACAGGGCTGGCAGCTGATGCTGATGCAGCCACTCGAGAAAGAGACGCTAAAGCAAAAGCATGTCTTTATCTCATGCTAGAAGAAGACTTGATTAACGACGTAAGAGATAAAGTGTCCGCCAAGGATGTGTGGGATACCTTGCAGAGATTACACACACCTTCAACTGCGTTTGCTAAAATGCTTTGGTCTAAAAGAATTTACAGACAAAAGATGACGAAAGGACAGTGTGTGATAGAACACTTAAAAACAATGCAAGATTTATTTGTGCAAGCTGAACTGAGAGGAGTGGAAATTAGCAAAGAGCAGCAGTGTTATATTTTGCTGGAATCACTAGATCCTTCTTGGGACAACATTACAAATAGCTTGCAAAATTTGCCAGAAGCTGAGCTGAACAAAGACTTAATTGTTGCCAGAATATTGGAAGAAAACTTGAGAAGAAAGTCTGAGCAGGGTGACTCAGCAAGTTTAAGGACTGTGCCAAAACAACAAACAACGCCTGAACTACGAAAGCAGGAAGAAGCAGCTTCTACAAGGGAGCAACGGAGGTGTTTTTATTGTAAAAAGATTGGTCATCTACAGAGACATTGTAAACAATTCGCTGCTGAGAGAAGCAAGCAAAAGGAGAGCAGATGGCAGCCGCGGCAGTATCAAAAACAATCCAAACCTCCATTTTTGAAGGACAGTGGTAATAAAAAGGGGTTGGCAACCATGATTAAGGAAAAACAAAATACTAATTGTAAATGGTTGATTGACTCAGGAGCATCATCTTCAATGTGTAACAATATTAATTTGATAAGTAATAGAAAATCAGCTAATGTAAATACTGTAGTTTTAGCTGATGGGAAAGAGCTCAGTACTGTAAATCAAATGGGTACAGTTTTCATTCCTGGGCTAAAGGAAAACTTTAATGATGTGTTACATGTAAAGGAGTTAGAAAATAATTTGTTATCAGTGAGCAGATTAACAGACAGAGATTACACAGTTATATTTGAAAAGGACATGTGTAAGATAAAATTGAATGGGGAATTGCGAGGCATAGGCTTGAAAAAAGATAAGCTTTATTATTTGGAGGACAATATTGATTGCTACAGGGTTGAAAATGCTAATAACATAGACAATAGTCCAATTCATAAAGACTGCATACATGAACTACACAGGAAATTTGGCCATGCTAGTTTCAAATGTTTAAAGAAGTTAATCAGTATGTGTCCAGATTTAAAAGTTGCTGAATGCAAAAATCACTTAGATTGTACTGTATGCAATCAGGTAAAGGTCAGAGCTTTTCCAGTAGCCAAGAAAACCAAAAGAATTGCTCAAAGACCATTTCAGTTTGTACATGCAGATGTTGCCCAAGCTAATTGTTTATCTTTAGGGGGAAGCAAATATTTTCTGGTAATTGTTGATAGGTATACAAGGTTTGCTTTTGTAAGAATATTGAAAAACAAATCTGATGCTGGGCAAAGTTTAAAAGCATGGGTGAGAATGGTGGAAAGACAATTTGATATTAGAGTAGGCACCATTGTTACTGATCAGGGAGGAGAGTTTCTAGGTAATCAATTGTTTAATTGGTTTCAAAAGGTGGGAATAAGGCATGAAACTACTAATCCCGCTTGTCCTAACGAAGATGGTTTAGCGGAAAAAAAATACAAGATATAAAAAGGATAACTGCTTGTTTGATGGCAGATGCAGAGGTAAAAGATAGTTTCTGGGCAGAAGCAACTTTGACAGCAGTACATATTAGTAACAGACTGTATCATTCAGAAATTGAAGACATTCCCTACAGGGTATTGTATGGGAGAGTGCCAAATTACAAGTATTTGAGAGTCTTTGGACAGTTTGCTTATGTTTACATTCCAGCGTGTTTCAGGAAGAAAGGAGAACCCAAAAGTAGAAGGCTTAGGTTTTTGGGGTATTCAGGAAATAGCTACAAGTTTCATTTAGGTGGAAGGGAAGTGCAGTATTCCAGGTCTGCAAATTTCGAGAGACATGCCGGTTGGGACAAACTGCATGCCAATAAAGAAGTTTTCTTGAGGTTAGGAAGTTCAAATGAGCCAGAAACACAAACTGAACCAACTTCAGGAAACGGAGGGGTTTCAGTTAAGCCAGAAGCATCCACTAGCAGCAGTGATAGTTCTTCTGATAATGAGACACAATCTAGACCTATTACTACTAGAATGACTGAAGACAAGAGATTTAGCCATAGAACTATAACTCCCAGTACAGAAAGTGAGGATGAAAGAGGCAGATCAGCAGAGTTTATTCCCAGACGTAGTCACAGAGTTAGAAAGCCTCCAGATAGGTTTGTTGTGACAAATGCAAGAGCTTGTTTAGCAGTGGAAGAGCCTGAAAGTTTTGAAGAGTTGGAAAGTTTGTCTAGAGAAGAACAGGAAAGATGGATTGATGCAATGGATGATGAGTTTGGTTGTCTGGTAAATAAAGATGTTTTTGAAATAGTTGATAGACCCAAAGACAAGAAAGTAATTGGTTGTAAGTGGGTGTACAAAAAGAAAGAAATGCCAGATGGAAGTATTAAGTATAAAGCTAGGTTAGTAGCTAAGGGTTTTGCACAACAGCAGTATGAGAACTATGACAAGACATATTCTCCAACTGCAAAGCCAGAAAGTCTGAGAATGGTTCTGGCTGTAGCAGCAAAAAGGAATTTAGTTGTAGAACATTTTGATTTTGAAACAGCCTACTTAAATGCTAGTTTAGATGAAGAGATCTTTATGGAGCAGCCACAAGGTTTTGAAGAAATTGGTAGTCAGAAAGTTTATAAATTAAAGAAAGCATTGTATGGGTTAAAACAAAGTGCCAGAGCATGGAATTTGTGCATTAATGACGAGTTAGTTAAGCTAGGATACAAAAGGAGCGTTGCAGATGCATGTGTCTATACAAAAGGAGACATAGTGTTAGTGATCTATGTAGATGATTTGTGTGTGGCAGCAAAGTCAAGACAGGAGATTGAATCAGTAAAAAAAGAGTTGTCTAAAAAGTTTGTTTTGAAAGATCTAGGTTTATTGAAGTCTTATTTAGGTATTAGTGTTGAATGGACAGAAGAAGGACATTGTTTGTTAAGCCAGAGAAAGAAAATTGAAAATTTGATTGAAAAGTGTGGATTACAAAATGCTAAAATAGTAAGAGCTCCAATGACAATTGGTTTCGTATCTGAAAAAACGTCTAGAGATTTTGAAGACAAGACTTTATTCAGGAGCATAATAGGATCTTTACAATTCATATCTTGCCACACCAGACCAGACATTTCATATGCTGTAAATGTATTGTCCAGAAGAGTTAATGATCCAAAAATTGAAGACTGGACAGCAGTAAAACACTTATTAAGATATTTGAAAGGAACTTTAGATAAGAAATTGGTAATTAGAAACAGTAATTCAGATTTAGATTGTTATGTGGACAGTTCTTTTGCATCAGAATTAGGAGACAAGAAGTCAGTTACAGGAATGATAATTAAGTACAGTGAAAGTCCAATAGTCTGGAGAAGTAGAAAACAAACTAATGTAGCGTTAAGTACGACTGAAGCAGAATTCGCAGCTTTAAATGAGATAGTGAATGAGGTACAGTGGGTTGAGCAATTGTTGAATGATTTAAATGAAAGTTACAGGATACCAGTAGAAATTCTGGAAGATTCACAGTCATGCATAGCAATGGCTGAAACTGAAAGTTTGAAGAACAGAACAAAATATGTTGGAGTAAGATATCAAAATGTGCGAGACATGGTTCAGAAGGGTAAAATAGAATTGAGATATGTAGAAACACAACACAACATAGCAGATTTGTTCACAAAAGCATTGACGGCGGAAAAACATGAAAGACTGACACAAATGGTTGGAATGACATTGTAAGACACATACAATATTTTATTTCGGAGGGGATTGTTAAGGAAAAAGCAACATGGGATATACAGTAATAGAAATAAAAATATGTATGTGAATGTCAAAGTGACTAAGCAGGAGCAGTCAGGAAGATACACAGGTGAAAAAGATAATATAATTAAGAAGCCTTGAGAGCCAAGGACAAAGTTATAGAAGGTATATTGAGAAAACCTGTGATAGATTGCAAACACCTGAGACTCATTAAGTGGTCAAGGTAAAGTGATGAAACACTTGGGTTGGTCTTAGGTATGGGATGATCTATGTGGACCAATCAAGATGTATGTACACACCCACTGGGTGGAAACTGACTGGTGGGTGGTGTCTAACAATGGCTATAAATTGCATTGTTTGCTAATGTACAATGTGGTGTATTGTGGAGTAGTTTGGTGTATTGTGGAGTAGTTTGGTGTATTGTGGAGTGTTTTGGAGATATTGTGAAGTGTAGAGATTGTGATTTGTAGGGCATATAGTATTTATGTATATAGTAGAATAAAGTAGATCTTTTATATAAGACTACTGGGTTGTCTGGTGTCTTGAGGGAAGATACAAGAGCCAGAAGAATCCTGGAGAAGTTTGGAGACATCTCAGGAAGAAGAGTGAGAAGGCTTGGAGAGTTTGTCAGGGTCTTCAGCCTATTCTCTGAAACTCTGCTGCTTGGGAAAGAAGCATCAACCACTGATCAAAACTGGTCAGCTCTGCTGCATAACAAGGTGGTGAGTTAGAGCCAGAGGTGAAGAGCTACAACTCCCATCATCCCTGACAGTTGTTGGTTGTGACCTGATGATGGTCGATCCAGCCATTATGTGTGAATTATTGCTCTGTATAGAACAATATTTTCTCATCAATAAACAACTAGCTCCTGAAATAAACAGAAACAAAATCAGTAGAAATAAGACATTAGTGGTTATCTGAGCACATCATTTTGTCTTTAGTTTAATTATATTGAAAGCTTTGCTGAATAACACTTATTTGGCCTAAATTCTTTTTAGTAAGCCCAATTTAAAAGAGACCCATTGAATCCATGATATTGTGGCAATGTTGAATGACTATTCAACAATTAACTTTATGGGGCTACTCTGGTTAGGACTGTTTTATACCATGTATACAAATTGGAGGCACTATGCTACAGTAGATCCGTTCCTTTCTCTCAGGCAGATCCCAGAGGGTGCTGCTTGGGGACAGTTGCTCTGCAAAATAAGATCTCAACTGCGGCATTCCTCAAGGCGCCATACTGTCCCCAATGCTGTTTAATATATATATCTGAAGCCGCTGGGTGAGATTATTCGGAGACATGGGGCTGGGTGTTATCAGTACGCTGATGACACCCAGATCTATTTCTCCATGTCTCGATCATTGGCCACAGTTCCCGATGGTGTCTCTCCTCTCAATGACTGTCTTAAGGCAGTTATGGACTGGATGAGAAAAACAGATTGAAGCTGAATCCAGACAAAACGGAGGTACTCACAGTAGCGGCCCTGAAACCGGGAATTGGGTTGCAACCTCCAGTCCTGGACAGGGTCACACTCTGCATGAAGGACTGTGTTCGCAGTCTGGGGGCGCTCTTGGATTCGTCGCTCCTGATTCGTCGGGACCTTGAGACTGTCATGGACGCGTTGGTAACCTCCCGTCTAAACTTCTGTAATGTGCTCTACGCGGGGCTACCCTCGTGCTTGGTCCAGAAACTTCAGTTAGTGCAGAATATGGCAGCCAGAGTGGTCTCGGGGACATCTAGCAGAGACCACATAACACCGAACTGAAGTCTCTTCACTGGCTGCCCATCAGTTTCCAGGCCCAGTATAAGGTGTTGGTTATGACCTTTAAAGCCCTTAAATAGCTTGGGTCCAACCGATCTTCGGGACTGCCTCCTCTCATACAATCCACCCTGCGCACTCCGGTCCTCTGGGAGAAATTTGTTGCAGCCAATGAAAACAAGGCTGTCTGCAACCTCCCAGAGGACTTTTTCAGTAACTGCTCCCAGACTATGGAACAGCCTGCTGGACAAGATCCATCAGATAACAACCTTAAGCAGCTTCAAAAAGGCTGTGAAGACGGATCTCTTCCAGCAGGCCTTTCCTGACTAGATTTTCCCGGCCTCAGGAGTGTTTTAGTTATCTCTCCTTTTTTGGCTCTCGTTCTGCCCTGCTTGTTTTTGCTCCAGTTATTTTTCTTGTGATGTTTATTTTTACATGTTTTAATGGATATGATTTAATATATATTTTAGGGGTGGGTGGGCTCTGGGGATTTTTAGATTGTATTTTAGGATTAATCACATTTGTATGGAATTTTAATTGTTGTAAGCCACTCCGATTGTTGTCAGAGCAGTGGGGTATAAATAAATTATTATTATTATTATTATTATTATTATTATTATTATGTCTTTTTGGCAAGTCATGCATATGTTTCTTGTGCAGGCACTATTGAAATGATCTGATGTTGCACAGCAGCAGTGTTTGGAACATTGCCCCAATCAGTTCCTATCAGTAAAGGAAATAAAAATCTTAAAGCATAAAAAGAAAGTATCTTAACCTAAGCATCAGTATCTATATGGAATTTGCTTTTCTTGAAGAAGAAATGAGTGCTCTGCCATCTGTTTCAAAGGGTTTTGGGGTTTTGGGATGTTGTTGGTTTTTTTTGCAATGCTAAGATCAATAATATAGGGAAAAGAATAGGAACTTGTGTCTTACTAGTGGACTGGAACTGTTTGTGAAGAAAAATGCATCATACTAACATTTAATCTTTTAGCAGTGCAGGCTATTAATGAAGCATTATGTTGGCTTATGTTTTTTCTTTGAATAAAAAAGGAAGTTTGCATTAGATTATGTGCTACTGTCAAAGAAAAATTCCTAAACACGACTTTCATTTTCTCTTTTATTTCTCATATTTTTCATGCAGGTAATATCATTAACAATTGGAAACAAGCCCACTGTTACTAATCCCTTTCCAGTTGTTGAATCTGCTGTTATGAGGTTGATCTGTGCCACTCCTTCCCGATTCACTTTGGCACCTATATATGCAAATCCTGAACTAGATCTCTCCTGTCCTTTTCTTCATCAAAACAAGCAAGGAGTAAGTTAGTAAAGAAAGATGATAGACTTTGGTTCATAGCTATCCTTTAGATATTATGGTAACAATTTCTATGGTTTTATCCCATAATGTTCCTAAAACATTCAAAGGACCCATAACTTAGGCCTGGAACAGGTGGGCAGGAAAAAGCAGCTCGATCCTGCCTGCTTTTTCCCAAAGCGGATCAAAACTCCACTGCCCACACAGCTGGTTTCCAAGGCAGGCTGAATGCATGCAGCGTCAAGCCACACTGCAGGGTATTTTTTTTTGGTTGCTTCCCCACCATACATGCACACCATTACACAAAGAAACTACCTTGCAACTCCCAAGAATCTCCCACGTTCACCCAGATGCCATCGCATTGGATGGCCATCCCTTTGAACAGCCTCACAGTTGCATGTGCAAGTGATACATTGGCAAAGCACAATCATGGAAGCCCCCCACGTGCCCCCTTCACCCCATGCCCCCCTGTTGGTCTGTCTGGTTTGTGTGTGTTGTAATTACATCCATTGGAGTTGCTGCACTTTCAATTCTTTGCTCTGCCACAGCCCTGCACATGCCTCAGTGCATTTATATGCAGGGGGGAGATACACCTCTTCCAAGCTAAGCCGGACTATTCCGGGTTATGTTTGCTCCAGTTTTTAGCTCTGGAGCATGGCTTCAGTCTGGTTTCTGCCTGCTTTGGAGACGTACATTGTCTAAATGCCTCGCTTTCAAAGCAGTTGGAAACCACTTTTTTTGGGGGGGGGGGCTGTCTGTTCCACCTCTAAGACTGTTAAATTACAATACACTATGGACTGCTTTTATTCTACACATAAATGAAAAATATTTATCTTGCAGATTCCTGTCTCAAATTATCGAAATCCAGTATTGGAGTTGGAGGTTTATGATCAACAGGGGCGTAAATTTGACAATTTTAGCTCCCTTAATATCATCTGGGAATCAACAAAATATTCATTAGCCAACATAGAGACCAGTATTCTGCTGGAGATGATTGTGAAAGATCATGGAAGCAATGAGAAGAAAATGCGAGGTGTAATTTCATGCTGTTATGCATTCAGTTTGTTTGTATGCATTTATTATACTTTGGTGGGTTTAGTACCATGTCCAAAAATTTTGCTTTCAATAGTTATGTCTTCCCACCACAACCATTTCTGTTATTTCTTGTTGTTGTTAACTACCCTCGAGTCGATCTTGACTCATGACAACCCTATGGATGAGACATCTCCAAGACCCTCTGTCCTCCATTGCTCTGCTTAAATCCTGCAACTCCATACCTGTGACCTCCTTAATAGAGTCCATCCATCTAGCATGTGGCCTTCCTCTCTTCCTACTTCCCTCCACCTTCCCCAGCATTATTGTTTTTTTCCAAAGAGTCCTCTCTTCTCATGATATGTCCAAAGTACGACAGTCTCAGATTGGTCATCTTGGCTTCCAGGGAGGTTTCCGGTTTGATCTGCTCTAGGACCTGTTATACAATGTTATATGGCGTTGATTTTGGAAGAAATTTTATATTTTGCTCAAAAAAAAATCTGTTATTTGTATACATTTAAGAGAATATGAAATGCAGAGGGAGGATTTACTTATGTGATATGTAATTTTGAAAAGTTAATCTCTGTGCCGCTGTGTGCTGATGAATAGTTAAACTATAAGTGCTGCTTTTCTAGTTTTGTCTGTCTGTTTTCTTAGGTTTGCAAACTGTTTTAGTTCATCATAAACCTGGAACGACAATGATATCTGCTACTGCAGTTGGATATGAACACTTCCATCTTGTTGCCAATGAAGTGAATAAACCAGTAATTACATTTTCTTCAAGATTTTCTTATAACACCCTAATGATGTATATTTGCCACTACCATTTCCTTAGTATAATTTGATATAGTTTAGTAATTTTTTAAAAAAAAATGTTCATCATAATATAAGCAGTTGTGGGCATGAAAAAAACTACTTTTTGAGTGCCTATATTTCAGTGCTCTATTTTTACCCCACCTTAACAATATGTGAAATAAATTATCATACATTGAATTCTGGTTTTGCATACAGGAAAGTGTTTGGTCTGCATTTTCATTTATCCTAGAAGTAACATTTTTACCTTTAATATTAAAAAAAAAGTAATGCAGATGTTACTGGGAAGGAAATACATTTATGATTTTACTGGAAAACAGAAGGAATTATTTCAGCTAGTGCACTCCCAAACCATAACACAATTACCATTATCCAGAAAGTTGCAGTATATTCAACAATGATCTTGCTTGACTCTAGTCGGAATTTGGATTTATCTTTAACCTTGTTAAATTCATGGGGCTGCCATAAGTCAACTTGCAAGCATGCACACACATAATGAGGTATACTGAAATAAGT